>CM030363.1:70975540-71361197 GCA_017893485.1 Hemerocallis citrina
ATTTGGAATTGAGCTTCTCCCAGCTCAATAACTAGATAAAAACTTTGCAGTTGAGAGGGGTTAAGTTTTTCTAGCAAGCTTTATAGTAGGGGGGGGGGGGGGGAGTAAACCCTTGATGCTAAAGAAAGAATAACTAAATTTAACTGAGAATGGACTAGATGATGAGTGCTTTTAGATAGGTGCATCTGCTCCATCTGAGGGCTGCTAGTTACGTATGAGATGTAGGAGTTGAGCATTTTCTATGTCAAGAATGAAATTTGAGCTGCTGTGAAGCCTGGGCCTCCAAATCCAACTAATCAATCCACTTTTTCTTGGAAAGTATAATGGCTTCTTTGTTCCAAGCAGCAAGAGTTATAGAGGGAAAAAGTGAGGAGATGCTTTGGTCCTCCACCCAATTAGAGGTCCAGAATTGCAGTATTTGTCCGTTCCCAAGATGTCATTTTAGAGTTTGCATGAACTATTCTTTCAACTAAAAAATTCCCTTCCAAAATGTTGAGGCTTGTATTGGATTTATAAAGCTCTTAGTGGTCTCACTAAATATTGCCTTCAAAGTATGCATTTCTAAGGACTTGGTTGTCACTAGCTTCCACCACAATTTCAAGAGCATGACCTCACTGAAAATATTTAGGTCCAACACCCCTAGACCACCCTAAGGCTTTGGTTAACATATCATCTCCCACTTCATGTACGCTGATCCCCTAATATTTGTATTAGATCCTAACCCAAAAAACCCGCTTCATATTTGGTCAATTTTCATGATGACCCAGTTAGGTACCTTGAAGAACGAAATAAAATACACATGTAAAACACTAAGGTCAAAGTTAATAAACACCAATCTTCCTCCTTTATATAGCATCTTCCCTTTCCAAGTTGCGAGGCTCTTCTCAATCTTCAGAATCAATGGCTGCCACTCCCTATTCCTAAGTTTACCTCTAGATAGGGGTATGTTTCCCTAGGTAAATGAGAGGCAAAGACTATCTCTTACATCCTAAGATATTGGAGAAGGCCACTTTTGCAGAATATCAGAGTATCATTAACAAATTGGAGAACATGTAGTGAAGACAATGTATTTCTGAGCTGAACATGAGAGGAGTCCTTGCTTCTCCCATAGTGTAATATATGTTCCAAGACATCTATAGCAAGGATAAAGAGTAAGGAGAGAGTGTCTCCCCTTGTTTCAATTCCCTTTTATTGTAACCCCCGTTTTCGTCTAATTTTTTTTTCTTCTGTATTCTTGTATTTGAATTTTCTATAAATTCTCCTATTCTTTGAACCCAATTGTATATAATCTTATATTCAATTCTTATTTAAATACTTCCTAATCATCATTTGTATTTGTAGCTATTTTCATATGATTATTGATTTTAACCTGAATTATATTCCATTCTAATCTTAATTCTTTCTTCTTGATTATGTATTTTAGCACAAATTATATTGCATTCTAAAATTTTATTTTTCTTATTTGGTTAATTACTTACATTCTAGCCCAAACCAAGTCCAATTATATTATTTGACTATTTATAAATAAAGTGTGAGACCATAAACTCTATTTTTAAAATCTATTATATATATATATATATATATATATATATATATATATATTATCTGATCATTATTTTGAAACTCAAATAAACGTTGCTCTCTTAAACTCAATTGCATCCATCAGCATCACTTGATCTGCAATGATAGGTTTTTAGTGGTATCAGAGCCAGGTTAGGCCCTAACCAGTATGGGGATTAGCCAGGTTTAACTCAACAATATGCACACCACGTTAATCACATAAATGTGTAGTGACCAACTTATAATTTGGATACTAGTCTTATCTGATCCATTTTGATCCCTTCATATTCAATTCTTTCATTTTTTTTTTAATTTTCTTTCATCCTTTGAAGACGTCCTCATTCATTGATTTCGTTATTGAGTATAGATTCATTCTTTTCCTACCCATATTATTTTGATTCCGGTGTTATCCAGTCTTTTTATTTATGCTTGCTTCGTCGATCGGCATCACTTGATCTGCAATGACATGTCAGCAGATTGGAACACCACTACGAGATAGAGCGTTGTCGTTTGCTCTAAGGTGTGCATGTAGAGCCCCAGGATCCCAGGAAGTGTTCAGAATCTCAAACCGCCAAGAGTTCAAATTTCATGCTAGGAGACGCCGTTTGGACGTGCCTAGGATATGGTGAGTCACGAGGTAGATTGCTGGAGATAATGGATGTTGATGGAGAAGTTCATTCGATCAGAGTAGCACAGCGGAAGCGTGGTTAGCCCATAACCCATATGTCCCATGATTCTCATGTTGCTTCTCCTTCTTTGCATCATTTACTTCCTTATTCATACATCCCTTTCGTCATTATTCATTAATTCTTTATTCAACATCATTCTAGCTCACTCCATTCCTATCTATGTCCTCTCTTATTCTGGCGTTGCCACCATTTCGTTTCTTTCCCTTTAATTCCCTTTTTTGTGTCTCATAAGTTTGCCTTTACTTTGCCCTACGTCCCGCCTGAATAAATTTTGAGGATAAAATTTTTTTTGTGAGGTGGGTAGGATTGTAACCCCCGTTTTCGTCTATAATTTTTTTTTTATGTATTCTTGTATTTGATTTTTCTATAAATTCTCCTATTCTTTGAACCATATTGTATACAATCTGATAATCAATTCATATTTAAATCCACCCTAATCATCATTTGTATTTGTAGCTATTTTCATATGAATATAGATTTTAACCTGAATTAAATTTAATTCTATAATCTTAATTCTTTCTTCTTTATTATGTGTTTTAGCACAAATTATATTGCTTTCTAAAATTTTATTTTTCTTCTTTGGTTAATTACTTACATTCTAGCCAAAACAAAGTCCAATTTTATTATTTGACTATTTATAAAGTGTGAGACCATAAACTCTATTTTTTAAATCCATTATTTATATATATATATATATATATATATTATCTAATCATTATTTTGAAACTCAAATAAACGTTGCTCTCCTATACTCAATTGCATCCATCAGCTCACTCAATTATTTTTAGAACTCAGAAATTATATTTTAGTAGTAATCGATTATTTAACTAATATTTATTATTTATTATTTTAGTAAAGACCAAAACTTCATTATATTATTATTGATCGTTTATTAGTTTTAACCCAATTTTATAAACCCTATAATCCTAAACTCAAACCTGTTAATCTAAACCCGTTAACCTAATATCCCATTCTGATTTATTATTTATATTAAAACCAAAGCCCATTCTTGTTGGATCCTAGCCCAAACCTGCAAACCCGTTAACCCTAACCCACATCTTAATTCCCTATACATATTAATTAACCTAAACCCTAAATTAATTAAACCTAATTATTATTCTAATCTACCCCTGCCATCTATTTCCTTCTTCTTCCTCTGATTATTTCCGAACCCAACCCCTGCCTTCACTTCCGTCGACTGCCACCACCCTGTCCCACCTTCGACTGCAACCCCCGACCATCCTTTCCATCATCTTCACCCTTCAACTCCATCCCGCTACCGTCGACCCACCGCTGCTCTTTCCTGCACTCCTCCTCGGTGACCCCTGCATCCACCGACGCTTGTTATCCACCTCACCTCCAGCATTGCCCAAGCAGCACTCGAACCACCCTAGCCACCTTCACCATCTTCCTCAGCCCCGTCGCTACCTCCATTGCCCCCAGCACCCATCATCCCGATGCCCCTACCTTCGTCCTAAGCGCTCGCGACCCTGACTCCGTCCACCCATTGCCAGAGCACCACCGCATCCACCTCACTGCTCCCTTGTTGCTCAGCCACCACTGCAGCCCACTACGCTCCACCATCGCTGTCCCCGCCACCTTCAAACACCGACTGAAGCCCACCTGCTCTTGCTGCTGCCTCTCGCAACAGCCAGCATCGAGTCCCCTAGCCGATCACCACGCTGCTTCTGCAGTCGCAACCATCTAGCCGCAAGCACCTCCCGACCATTCCTCATCGTCGTTGCTGCTATCTCTTATTGTTGCTACTGCTGTTCTTGCTGTGTGTTGCCTACTACTGTTCTTGTTGTGTGTTGCCTGTGCCATCGTCATCGTTGTTGTTTCGTGTGTTGCTGCTGTCTCTTGTAGTCGCTACCGTGTGCTGTGGTGTCTCTCTTCCTTTTGTCGTTCGATCACATTCATAATCGTCGTCTTTAAGGCAAGTTTCCCTTGAACTAGTTTATTACTCTTGTTCAAGAATTTTCTTTGACCTCCGCAAGTAGTCCCTATTTCGTTATCGTGTCTTTATTTGCTTGATACCCTTCAAAGAGACTATCACGGATTCATCGGCGAGACCAAGTAGTAGTTTTCTTTTCATGTCATTCCCTTGATTCAAACCCAAGCCTTGTTATTCATCGTCATAAGCATACACTACACGAATACATAGATTAGAAACATGTTATATAGAAAGTGATGATTTAAATGCTTTTAATTTGATATGATGTTCATGCTAAGTTAAAAATAATAATTTGTCTTGTTAATAGTAGAATTCCACTATAAAGATTGAATATTAATTTTTTTAAAATTATTGCCATAAATTTATATGCATGTGTGTATCGTTTGTTGCTATTTAATGATTAACCAACTTGTTGGCCTTCTATTAGTTCCATGTTGTTTTCAGTTTTTGGCCCAGTATCTGTTATAATTAAGTAGAACTTTGTAAACAACATTTGTATCTCTTGGAATCTATTTTCGAGAATTTTTTATGGATCTATATTTTGATTTATAAACTACAAGTTATCACATTTTTAACAATGCTAGGTTTTTAATTCTAGAATACAGTCTGAAAATATATTAACTTATTTAACTAATTGAAACAGTAGATTAAATTAAGAATTTAGACCTAAGATTAATTATGTTGCTGCTAAATACTAAGGACTAGATTATGATTTTTATGAGATTTTAAAATGATTTTGCAAACAACTTTTACATATAAGAATTTGACCCTGTCATTCTGTTTGAACATGAAACCAGTAAAAAAATTGAGATTTTACACATAGCTACTGTGATTACAATATGTCATGTGAATATGCTTTGGAACCGGTAGGGAGTCTAGTTTCTGGAACCTCTGACGGAACCTGATTTGCTTACCTATAGCAACAGAAAAGTTAGTTTTTGTACAACAACGTCATGCTATCCAGAATGTGTGTTTTGTGTTTCTTTTTGTACATCCATGTTTAATTTTGATTGCATAGTCTTGATACCTCCTTGATCCTATTGTGATACCGTTCCTAGTGATTGCATGTCCATATTTACCGACCATGTTACCGTTCGTCTTTACCGATCATGTTTACTGTTCATGTATACTTATAGTAAAAGCATAACAAGTTGGGGTAATAAAGGGAAAGACCTAGTAGTGGACAATATAGGAAAGTGTAATCGGAAGGGGGCTTGTGTATCCCGTGCTACATGTTTATCGATCAACTTACTGATTAAGTTTACCGATCATGTTACTGACCAACTTATCGATCAAGTTTACCGAACAATTTATCGTTCATGTTTACCGATCACCGATTATGGTCATGAGAAGACCCGAATACATTACCCTATAGAATTCACTACTATAGTCCAAATATTCACTTGATTGTATGCACCGAACCTGTGGTATGGGACGTAAGATTGCATGCATTAGATAGGATTGGTAAAATATTAATAGACTTAAGATTAACATTGAGCACATGCATGATTCCGGTTTACAAGTTACATGATCCTTGTTTACATGTTTACATGTTTTTCCTGTTACTCGTTTACACGTTATACTTGTTACTTGTCCCACACTTGATCATATGATTTCTTGTTCCTTTTGCTTGTTCCTTCTTATGCTCTATTTAATTATTCGCTGTTTGTTACGACTTGTTGTCCATAACTTGCTCTAACGGACAATTTTTCCCCCACCTCTAGTTGATCAGCTTACATGTACAGGAGAAGAATTTCTATAAGGAATTAGCGATCAAGTATTCAAGAAAATGGAGATCAAATTTTAGACTGCATTATTTATCTTATGTTATGTTTCTCAGTTTCTATTGCTATCACCACATACATTGTAATTCAGGCATTTTTTACCCGAAGTTTATTTCTTCTGGATGTTGGTTATTTTGTGGTTACTGCATGAATCACTTATGTTATTCTTGTTTATGTGATTATATTTTTCCTGCATGGATGTGATTATATTTATGTTGTTGAGTTGATTATTACATCTTATGAATGATGTGTTTACATCATTCGCTGGACCTTAGTCACGACCTCGTATTTTATTGTATTTTGGGAAGCGGAGCGTGACACTTATACTGAGGATTTAGCAGTTCTTGTAATCATTTTGATCCACCTGCTCCACCCAGACCCAAAGCCTCATGCCACCAACATATCCTCAATAAAATCCCAATTTACAGTGTTGTCACGTCCCGCTTCCCAAAAATACGGAACACAAGTACGTCACATTGGCCCAACGAATGACTTGCGTCATCCATAAGCTGTTTACCCATTCAACTCAACAATAATAATAATACAAAATAATTACACAGGCAATAATAATAAGCACATGAACAATAATACTTGGAATAAAACAATATGAAATATCCAAATACAATAATCCAACATCTTAAAACAAATGATAATATCCGGGTCAAAAGCCCAATACAATAATAAATCTAATCCCAATAATAATAAGTCTCAATACAATAAGTCCAATGCAATAATAATCAACTAGAAAGCATAAATTCATTAGAAAAATTGTTCTCCAATTCCTGGAGGTAATTCTCCATGATCACATGTGAACACTTCATCTGAAAAGAGATTTTTTTTCCCTTAGAGCAAGTGATGGACAGCAAGTAGAGAAAGCAATGAAACAATGGAATAACGATATAATAATAAATTTAATGGGTCAATAGGAGTCAATAATGATGACCGATAACAATAATCAATATCAATGATAGTCAATGCAATGGTTATAAACAATGATTCAATATTCGATAACAATGTTCAATGGTCGATGTCAATAACACTTAGACAATGTTCGATATCAATAGAAACGATGATGTACAATATGCAATATCGATGTTGTGTCAATTCTTAAGTCTATTAATTTTTAACCTAACTAATGCACGTACTACTACATCCCAAAACTACAGGTTCGATGCATACAATCAATGTTGTTTAAACTCTAGTGGCGAATTCTATAAATTATGTGTCGGTATGATAATCACTGATATGATAACAATATTAATGTACGATACACTATAACGATACACTGATATACTGATATAGTGATATGATACACGAAAGATTAGGGTGTCGTAGTCAGCGCTCCAACAATCAATCGATAAAACACCGACCGACACAGTCACTATATTGTTCACTTCCCAAGTCAATCCTTAAACTCCGGCTTGTTAATTATTTTATCGATGAAACAATACATTATGTAATTTAAAGACATTGGATGAACGATAGTAACAATAGAGGAACAATAGGATGATAAATTTGGATGAGATTAATAGAATGATGACAATAGCACATTAGGATCATGAAATGCAATACATACACTTTAATTCATGCAATACAATGATATATGTATAATTATATTAAGGAAATCTGAAAACCAAAATTCTGGACAGCAAAAGGTCACTGTACAAAAATCAGTTTTTCCTCTACTACAGAAATCGAAAATTGAATTCGTCAAAAATTTTGGAAACTAGACTTCCACATGATTCCAACGCATATTTAAAATACATAATCCGACAAAAGTAGATAGGTCAAACACATCATTATTTATAGATTACATGTTCAGACAGAAAATCGACATCAAGTTGTAATATCTTTAGAATCAGCGGAAACAAAATTATAAATTCATTAAAAATATTCTTTAGACTTCTAAACATGTTAACTAATATTCTAGAAATTATCAGAGTATTATCCTAACATTAATTTGGCTTTTTAATAGTTTAAACATAAAAACATACATGAATATAAAATTTTGGAAATAAAACACAACAGTAGTAAAATCATCATAACTTTTGCAATACAACTCGGAATTTAAAGATCTTAGATGTTCTAGAAAGTAGAGACATAGAGCTACAACTCTTATTCAGATAGTTATTTATTTTGAGATCAAATACTGGGACAAAAACAGCGTACAATTTCCAGATAGCAAGTTAACATACAAATTTTTGATATTTTTTATGAAATAAAGCGATCTATCATGATGGGTTCCACTTCAATTAGTCAATAAAATTCATAATCAGCATGGCAAGTATGATAACATGGTAAACATCATTAAGATTACACACATACATTAAATTAACCACACAATTCATCAATCGATTATTCAAGCAATCAACCTAGTATTCGATTCTACGATTGTTACTTTATGTGATGTTTATATGAATAACCCTATCACCAATACTAAATGAATGCACGAAAGCTTTGATCTTTAGAGTCATTAAAGACATGAAGTCAAGGATATTTGGGTTAGCTCGTGTAAACCCTCAATAAACTCAACGAAAGAGGAACAACAATATGTAATACGATGAACAATTGGATCTACTCGCAAGAATTTCAATAAAAACTTGAATTTGATACTGGATTCAATTCAAGAGGAAAAGTGACTTTCCTCATAGACGATTAATTTGAATACCAAAAAATAACGAGATGAGAATTCCGGAGCAACGAACCCCCAAAGAATTACGTGCACACTACGTGCACAAAGAAACTCAGCAACAATAACAATAGAAGCAACAATAACGACAGCAAGGGCTGTTGGCTGCTGGTGGCTCAGCTAGCGGTGGGTCTGTCGTCAAAAGGCAAGCGGTGCGGCGATCAGAGCGGCGTCGGGTGTGCTGTCGTCGACAGGAAAGGGAGGCAGCAGACGGGGGGTTGCGGCTTGGGGTCACGGTCACGGAAACAGAGGAGCAGCAGGGGCATCGGGGTTCTGCTGGTGTTGGGTCTGGGTAGCACTCGACGGGGATTGCCGAAGGGGTTGCTGACGACAAGTAGGTGGGGTTGGGTGCTGACGGTTTGGCATGAAGGTTGGCGTCGACGGCTGAACGGGAGAGAGAAGAGAGAGGAAAGAAAGATGGCTAAGTTTAGGGTTTGTATTTTTGTGGTTTTAGGGTTTGCAATAGGGTATTTTTTATAGGATACAATTAGGTTGTTGAGTTAATGGTCTAGGATCCAATAACAATGAGTTTGGGTCTAGAAATAATTGCAATTAAGTTTTGGGTTTCAAAAGGAGATGGATTTAAAGACAATAAGGTTCAAATCAAATGCTCACAATCAAATAAAAATGAGATCAACAAGAAAATAGTTCGACAAGAAGAACAAGAGTAATTCATGAACAAAATTTAATTAAGATAATCAAGGGAAAAATAAAGTATTTTATTCAAGTGCAAATAAAATATTATAATGAAGGAAAAAATGCAAAGAACGGAAACGATAATTACAATCCTACCCACCTTACAATAAAATTTCGTTCTCAAAATTTAAGTAAGTGGTAGTAGGGTAACCCCGAAGAAAAGAAAAGAACTACACAAATAGATAGGAAAACTTCTTCTGAATCTCTTCCTCAAGCTCCTAAGTCGACTCATTCGGCAAGTGAGGATTCCAAGCAATACGAACCAATTTGATGACCTTTTTCTTCAAAATCTTCTTCCGTAGGTCCAAAATCGAAACCGGACGGATCTCACAGGACAAATTTAGTCGAACAGACAATTCCGAGTAATCAATTACATGACTATCATCCCTGACATACTTTCTGAGTTGGGAGGCATGGAAGACATCATGCACTCCAGATTGAGCCAGTGGCAACACGAGCCTATAGGCCATCTTGCCCACTCGCTCCACCACATCAAACAGACCAATGAATCTAGGGCTTAGCTTGCCCCCTCCTCCAAACCGGATGACACCTCTCCATGGTGATACCTCGAGGAACACATGATCCCCCATTTCGAATTCCAACGGTCTCCTGGGAATGTCTACCTATTTCCTTTGTCTGTCATGAGATGCATGAAGATACTTCATGATCTGGGCCACTGCGTCAACAATCCTCGTAATCAACTCTAGCCCCAAAAGCTTCCTTTCACCAATGTCATCCCAGCACACTGGTGACCTACACTTCCAACCAAACAAAGCTTCATACGGAACTGCCTTAAGACTGACTTGGTAGCTATTGTTGTACGAAAACTCCACCACGTGTAGATATTCTTCCCAAGATCCTCCAAACTGAATAACACAAGACCTCAACATATCCTCCAATGTTTGAATAGTCCTTTCCGATTGTCCATCTGTCTGCGGATGGAATGCAGTACTGAATCTCAGCTTACTTCCAAGACTATTCTGAAGACTCTCAAAATTGAGATCTGAATCTAGTGTCTCTAGCTGATATGATGCTGACAGGGACCCATGCAATCTGACAATCTCCTGCATATACTTTTCTTCAAGGCTCTCCGTAGACTGACCCACTCTGAAGGAAATAAAATGAGCACTCTTCGTCCAGCAACCCACAATCACCCAGATGGCATTGTGAACCTTGGGACTTCTAGGCAAAGCAGTCATAAAATCCATGGTAATGCTCCCCCACTTCCACTCCGGAATAGAAAGCGGTTGAAAAAGTCCATCAGTCCTCTGAATTTCACTTGCTGACAGTTCAGACACTGCGAAACAAATCTTGCAACAACTTTATTCATACCATGCCACCAAAAATGCTACTCCAAATCCCGATACATCTTCGTACCACCGGGATGAATAGAATATGACGAACGGTGAGCTTCTTCGAGTAACTTCTGCCTGACTTCCCCCTTTGGAACACATAGACGGGTCCCAAAGCGAAGAGACCCATCCTCATGAATCACCATATCAGTCCTTGAACCTGCCTTAACTTCAACTCGAAACTTTTGCATCTGCACATCACCAGACTGTGCTTCCTTAATCTGATCCACCGATGACGACTGCAATTGAAGCACCATACAACTCTACTCGGAACTAGGCAAAACAACTTCCAAATCTAATCTCCTCATAGCTTCCACAAGATCATCCTGCTCAGTTAGAACCATAGCAACCGGACTTCTTCTCAAAGCATCAGGCACCAAATTAATCTTACCAGGATGATACTACAAACTGATGTCATAATCTACCATCAATTTCAATCATCGTCTCTACCTCATATTCAGCTCCTTCTGAGTGAACACATACTTGAGACTTTTTTGGTCAGTGATGATCTCCACTCGGTCTCCAAGTAAGTAATGCCTCGAAAGATTCAAGGCAAAGATCACATCTGCAAGATCCAAACCATGTGTAGGATAATTCTTCTCATACGGCCTTAATTGTTTAGATACATATGCGACAACTTTACCTCGTTGCATCAAAAAAGCACCCAAACCTCTTCCTGAAGCATCACAGTGAATTACGAAACCTCATGATCCATCTGGTATAGTAAATACAGGTGCTAATGTCAATTGATTCTTCAATTCAGCAAAGGCTTCATCACAGGACTCGTTCCACACAAACTTCTGATCCTTTCCAGTCAACTTGGTCAACGATCCGGCAATCTTTGAACAATCTTGAACAAACTTCCTGTAGTACCTTGCTAGACCAAGAAAACTCCGAACTTCAGATATTGATTTCGGTGTCGGCCAATCCTTAAATATCATCATTGAACACCACAACAAACTTGTCCAGAAAGGAAGAGATAACCCGATTCATCAAGCTCATGAACACAGCTGGAGTATTAGTAACTTCGAAAGGCATTACCAAAAATTTATAGTGCCCGTATCTTGTACGAAAAGCAGTCTTCTGCACATTCTCGGCTTTCACCTTAACCTGATGTAACCAGAACGAAGATCCAGCTTTGAAAATACAGAAGCACCTCCCAATTGATCAAATAGGTCATCAATTCTTGGCAACGAATACCGATTCTTCACTGTGATATTATTCAGCTTACGGTAGTCAATGCACAACCTGCGACTACCATCCTTCATATTGATGAACAGTACCGGAGCTTCCCAAGGTGAGACACTCGGCCTGATAAAACCTTTAACCAGAAACTTTTGAATATGCTCCTTCAACTCAGCCAACTCAACAGGTTCCATTCTGTATGGACTCTTAGAGATTGGAGTTGTACTTGGCTGAACATCAATACTGAACACCACTTCACGACCTGGCAGTAATCCAGACAATTCCTCAGGAAAAATATCCAGAAAGTCTCGCACAACCAACGGTGCAACATCACCATCTGCACACGCTTCTTCCATCACTCCAACTTCCTGACTTGCCAACTTCTCCACACAAGCAAGCAGTGTTTCACCGGCACAGAATTCAAATTCCTGACGTCCTGGCATTCGAAACACCACCTTCTTCACATGGCAGTCAATTACAGCATGAGTGACACCAAGACAATCCATCCCCAAGATAACATCAAAACTAAAGTTTTTGATGACAATCAGATCAACAACAAAATCAACACCACCAATAACCAAAGGACTATGCTTACAGATCTGAGAACACACAACAGCACCTCCACCTGTAGTAATTTTCCATGCTGCTAGCATAGCGCTGCTAGCCAAATGATGCAGGTCGACGAAGCGGAAGGAAACAAAGGAATGAGTTGTACCAGAGTCAAAAAGAACATAAGCAGAAAAAGAGTGAACAAGGATAATGCCTAACAAGAAGACAAAGATGAGAATACAATATGCAGAAGCAAAATGCAAGAAACAGACATGAATGGAAGAATAAGATGATAAGGTAACATAATAGAATAACAAGATAGCAAGGAAGAATCAAAATAAAATTCAAATAAACACAACTAAAGATACACCTGCAACAATGTCCAAATCGGTTTCAGCATCGTGTGTAGTCAGGTTGTAGGACTGACCACGACCTGCAGGAAGATTACCCCTAGGGGTGGCTCTCCTCTGATAAAAAATCTTCCTCTGAGGTAGGAGTGGTGGTCCGCCATGACCACGATCAAGCACTCCCTATGGAGAGCGACCTGTAACTGGTGCAAAGGATCTGGACTTAGGGCAATCATGAACCATGTGATCATTGCCTCCACACAGAAGGCACAGGCAATTCGCTATCCAGCAGTCTTGGCGCAAGTGCCTAGTCTTGTGACAATACGAACAAATCAAGTGCGGGCTCTGAACAGCAGGTGGGTATGGCAATGCCCTAGCAGGAAGAGTTGGAACTAGCCTCCTAATAGGCCCTCTAGAAGGCCTGGCAGCAACAGGGTACGGAACAAACTGCTGAATGACATGCTTCCTCCTACTAGTCTGCTCCTGAATTCTAGCAGCATCCAGGATATCAGCATAAGAACGAATTTGCAGAGCGATAAGACGATCCTGAATCTCAATATCCAAGCCCAACAAGAAATGGCGACTTCTATCTTTGTTATTTGCCACCATAGAAGTAGCAAAACGACTTAGTCCGGTGAATTCCGCAGCGTACTCGTCCATGGTCCGACTCCCCTGATTCAAGTAGTATTTAGTTTAACATCGGTACTTTATGAAATAATAACGAAAAAGCATGATTAAACACCATTTGAAGAACCCGAGTTAATGAGATAAACTGTCGTTCCATTTTATTCTTGGTGGCATTACAGAAGAACTTCGTGAGGAAGCTCTCAGTGAAGATGGCCCAGTGGATGGATCGCCCCAATCGTTCAGCCTCAGCTTGCCCCCAGATGTGGGCAAGATCAACAAGTTGGATGCTCACAACATCCACACGATCAATATCTGATATCCGTACTGCAGTCAACAACTGCTCAGTCTTGATAAGCCATTGCTCTGCTTCAAGCAGACCCTCTGTGCCCGAGAATTTATCTGGATGGAGCCTCATGAAATCTGCCACATGACTAGGTCTCGGGGGCAGCAATCCGTGTGCCGGTACAGCGAGTTCCCTGTTAGCAGCTTCAAAAGCCACCCTCATCAGTTCATTATGCTCCCGTAGTATCTGCATTATCAGTTTATTGTGCTCATGCTGCATTTGCATCATCTGTGCAATAGTGGGCTCATCAGACTGATCATTCCCAACTCGGAAAGATGAAGCACATTTCCTAACCATGGTCTGCAATAAAAATCAATAGGTTAGCATCCAGATCATAAGTTGGTTATCAATTATCCATGTGATTTCTGTATTGCGCCTACTGCTGAGTTGAACCGGTAAAGCCCAAATCTGACTAATATATCAGTCAAAGCCAAACTCCATATGTTAGTCATATTTGACTGATATATTATCCAAAATCCAGGCTCTGATACCATTAAAAATCTTGTCTCGCCCCGCTTCCCAAAAATACGGAACACAAGCACATGACATTGGCCCAGCGAATGACTTGCGTCATCCATAAGCTGTTTACCCATTCAACTTAATAATAATAACAATACAAAACAATTGTGAAGGCAATAATAATAACCACATGAACAATAATACTTAAAATAAAATAATATAAAATATCCAAATACAATAATCCAACATTTGGAAACAAATAATAATATCCAGGTCATAAGCCCAACACAATAATAAATCTAATCACAATAATAATAAATATCAATACAATAAGTCCAATGCAATAATAATCAACTAGAAAACATAAATTCTTTAGAAAATTTGTTCTCCAATTCCTGGAGGTAATTCTCCATGATCACTTACGAACACTTCATCTAAAAAGAGGAGAATTTTTTTTCTTAGAGCAAGTCATGGACAGCAAGTAGAGAAAGTAAAGAAACAATGGAATAACGATATAACAATGAATTTAATGGATCAATAGAAGTCAATAATGATGGACGATAACAATAATCAATATCAATTATAGTCAATACAATAGTTATAAACAATGAATCAATATTCGATAACAATGTTTAATGGTCGATGTCAATAATGCTTAGACAATGATCGATATCAATAGAAACGATAATGTACAGTATGCAATATCGAAGTTGTGTCAATTCTTAAGTCTATTAATTTTTAACCTAACTAATGCACGTACTACTGCATCCCGTAACTACAGATTCGATGCATACAATCAATGTCATTTAGACTATAGTGGTGAATTCTATAGATCATATGTCGGTACGATAATCACTGGTACGATAACAATATTAATGTACGATACACTATAATGATATACTGATACACTAATACACTGATACACTGATAGATACACTTATACGATACATGAAAGATTGGGGTGCCGTAGTCAGCACTCTAACAATCAATCGATAAAACACTGGCTGACACAATCACTATATTGTTCACTACCCAAGTCAATCCCTTAAACCCCGACTTGTTAATTATTTTATCGATTCAACAATACATTATGCAGTTTAGAGACATTGGATGAACGATAGTAACAATAGAGAAATAATAGGATGATAAATTTGGATGAGATAAATAGAATGATGACAATAGCATGCAATGCAATGCATACACTTTAATTCATGCAATACAATGATATATGTATAATTATATTAAGAAAATCTAAAAAATAAAATTCTGGACTGCAAGAGGTCACTCTACAAAAATTAGTTTTCACGCTGCTATAGAAATCAAAAACTGAAACCGTCAGAAATTCTGGAAACTAGACTTCCACACGATTCCAACGCATATTTAATATAAAAAGTCCGACAAAAGTAGTTAGGTCAAATACATCATTCTTTACAGATTATATGTTCAGACAGAAAAACGACATCTAGTTGTAATATCTTTAGAATCAGCAGAAACTCAATTATAAATTCATTAAAAAAAGTCTTTAGACTCCTAAACATGTTAACTAACATTCTGGAAATTATCAGTTTCTAGAATATTTGGGTTAGCTCGTGTAAACCCTCAATAAACTCAACGAAAGAGGAATAACAATATGCGATATGATGAACAATTGGATCTGCTTGCAAGAATTTCAATAAAAACTTAAATTTGATACAAGATTCAATTCAAGAGGAAAAGTGACTTGCCTTATAGATGATTAATTCGAATACCAAAGAATAACGGTATGAGAATCCCAGAGCAACGAACCAATGAGGAATTACGTGCACACTACGTGCACAAAGAAACAAAGCAACAACTGTAACAATAGGAGCAACAGCAACGACAACAAGGGCTGCTTATTGCTAGCGGCTCGGCTGACGGCGGGTCTGGCATCGAGGGCAAGCGGTGTGACGATTAGAGCAGCATCGCGTCTGCTATTGTCGACGGGAAAGGGAGGCAACAGATGGTGAGTCGCGGTCGCGAAAACAGAGAAGTAGCAGGGGCGTCGGGGGGTCTGCTGGTGTTGGGTCTGGGCGACGCTCGATGGGGATCGCCGGAGGGGTTGCTGACGGTTTGGCGGGAAAGTTAGGGTCGACGGCTGAACGGGAAAGAGAGAGGAGAGAGGAGAGAGAGAGACGGCTAGGTTTAGGGTTTTTTGTTTTTGTTTTTTGTGTGTGTGTGTGTGTGTTTTTAGGGTTTGCAATAGGATATTATTTATAGGATATAATTAGGTTGTTGGGTTGATGGGCTAGGATCCAATAACAATGGGTTTGGGTCTAGAAATATTGCAATTGGGTTTTGGGTTCAAAAAGAGATGGATTTGAAGGCAATATGGTTCAAATTAAATGCTCACAATCAAATAAAAATGGGTTCAACAAGAAAATAGCTCGACAGGAAGAACAAGAGTAATTCATGATCAAAATTTAATTAAGACGATCAAGAAAAAATAAAGTATTTTATTCAAGTGCAAATAAAATATTATAATGAAGGGAAAAATGAAAAGAACGGAAACAGTTGTTACAAGTATCAAAGGATTTTCTGAAGTCTATCTTGAGCATGATAGTATCACATTTTCTCAGTAGAATATAGGGTGTGATTTTCAGCCTCAATTTCAAGATTGTGCATTTTATCCAGCATGGATTTGTTTCTCAGTGTCATATGACAAAAAACTTAATTTCTCCATATCCCGATTCTTCTCTTTAGTAGCACTAATTTGAGAGCAAAAATATCCACTATAGATCCTATACACACAAACCCTATCCACTAACCAGTAACAAAAGGGACAAAGTGTACATTTGAGAACCAAGACTTTCAATTTGAAGTATTGAATCTTTGGCATTTCTGCTAGTGTATCTAGGATGATGAGGCGATAATCTGAAGTAATTCTAGGAAGGGAGTGTTAAATACATTGAGGGTGGATCCTCTCCCATTGGTGGGAGATTAGAAATCTGTCAGGTTTAGCAAGTGCAGGATTTGCTCTTAGATTTGACTAAGTGAACTTGCAACCAGCTAGGGGGAGATCAATAAGATCTAGTTGCTCAATGAATCTCTGAAAGCTTTCATGTCCATGTTTGATCCAAGGCTAGAGCTTCTTTCATCATTGGATATAGTCACAGTAAAGTCCCCACACAACACCCAAGCATCACACAACCTTCCTCTTCTCCGAATTATCTCATGAAAGCAAAGAGTTCTATCCTCTAGTTCATACGGGGCATACACTGAAGTTTATGACCACTCCTTTCCTGAGTCTTTATTTCTTGAAAGAGACAGAGATAGAGAAGATATCAATGGCAGTGTAGAAACAATCAAAGAGGTTATCATCTCATCATATGAAAACATCTCCACAACTTTCAAGAGCATCCAATTCTAACCATTTAGTGATTGCAGCCCCACTTATGGATGAAAGCTTCCTACTATCTGACTGTTTGATTTTAGTCTCTTGCGAACAAAAAACTGAAAAATTTAGATTCTAATACCATCTTTGATAAGAGCACACTTATTTGGACACCCTAAACCTCTAACATTCTAGCTATCCCTCATTATGATAACAAAGTAAGCACAAACACAAGTATAAAATGCACCAAAAGTAAGGACTTAAGCACTCATATAAAGTGTACCCACTACAAAACTAACAGTCTTTACCGGCATTTTTTTTCACATTCACCGGCATTTTTAAACGCCGCCGTAGATACCACCAGCGTTTATAAATCACCGGTGCAAGTGTCGCTGAATCGTGTGTCGCTGTATCTTAGGGACATTCCCCGACGTTTTTCACGAACGCCGGTATATGTCAAAACTACACCGGCGGTTGAAAAATGCCACCGAAAGGGTGGTTTCGTTTGGAACTTCTGTTTTTGGCCATCACCTACACCGGAGTTTTTAATACGCCGATATAGGTTACCAGTTCTGCTGAAAGCTACCCCGGCGCTTGTAAAAAATGCCGGGGTAGGTATATATTTTTTTAAAAAAAAAAATTTAAAAATTAAAATAAAAAAAAAATCAAAAAAAACCCTTCAGCACTCTTACTATTAAAACCAATTGCAAAACTAAAAGAGACCCATTAAAATATGAATGAAGCATAATAGTATAATATCATAAAATTGTAATCTCATAAACATAATAATGTGATCTCACCACATTCATAACCAAAATATGGAGTTCAAAATATTGAATTACAAAGAGTGAAAAAGATTATTTTTACTGTCAAATTCAGGCAAACAAGATACTAACTGAGATGAAACTTATACTTTTATAATACTCATGAGATAACTGTCAATTGAAACCACAACATAAGTTCAAATAGGATTATTTCATCACTAGTCACTACTCTGTAAATTATAGTATGCAACTTCAGTTACATAATCCATCTCATCATCACTTAAAACCAATGAGAAAGAACAATCTCATTTTCAAACCAGGCAACAAGCATGAACATTATCTTAGAAACTGATACTCGAAATCTTAGAAACTGATACTCATCTAGACATCATGATATAATTGTATATGAAGTTTAGATTAAAAAATTTCCATCACTAGTCACTCCTCAAAAAATCATAGTGTGCAACTTCAGATACATGATCCATCTCATCTCCAAATAAATGATTGTATACCTTAGCTCAGAGAGATGGTGGACATAATTGCTCTTGAATCTCCCATACAAGTTGCAGACCAAAAATCTCCCATATCAAGCAAAATGGAAGTAAACTGTAAGGTACAACCATACAAGTTGCAGACCAAAAATCTACTATATATAAAAGCAATGCATATAAGTATAAACCAAACAAAGAAAGAAACACAAGAAGATTCAATAAATCACTCTCAAATAATGTTGGATTTGTCCACAAACTTAAAAAAGATGGACATTTGTCCATCATTTAAAAAAAACCTGAACACTTGTCCATCATCTCAACCAACCATATCTCATTGTATACAGTTGACCAATGGTACAAAATGTTGTATAGAGTTTGGTAAATTTTATAATCATATGTCAACATGATATTAACCCCCTATGTAAATCAATACAAATATGTCTATTGAAGGCAAAGAAGCAATCATCAGTGAAACGAAAGGAGAAGAGAATCTCCAACAACTCCATCACACACATGTAAGTTCAAAACTTGGTTTCAACTTACAACAAAGATCAATTTTGTGTCTTACTCACCATACAATCTTAGAAGTTTCAAAGCAAAGCAGTAGCATTAGCAGCACACTATATGACATACTTTCAAAGCAACCAATTGAAATGAACAAGCTATCATGAATATATCACATACTTTCAAAGCAAAGCAGTAGCAGCACAATAATGAAATCAATAAGACATCTTTCAAGGTCAGTTACCACAGATTGTAGCACCACAAGATTACCACAGCTCGCTAGATTACCACAAGATTAATTCAAGAACAAACCTAGGGTTTGTGTAGAGGAAGGGGCGACGGCGGGGAAGGGGCTCAGCGATGGGGGAAGGGCCGACGGCGAGGTAGGAGGGGCGGCGATGGAACAGCGATGGGGAAAGGGACGACGCCGAAGGAGGGGGCGGCGATGGGAAACCGCCGACAGCGGGGGAGGAGGCGGCGACGTCGGGGGAGGGGGCAGGGGAAGGGATGGGGGTTTTCGATTTGGGAGGAGGGAGATGGAGAGAGTGAGTGAAAAATTGGGGGAAGGGAAAGTAAAGTAAAATGAGAGAGAGAGAGATGTCAACTGGATATTTTCACTTATCCTTCTAATACACCAGCGTTTCAACGCAAAAACGCCGGTGTATACCTACATACGCCGGTGTAGAGTTGAATTTTTTGTTCCTTTACAATAACTGGTTTCTATAGCGGCGTTTCTAACAAAACGCCGGAGTAAAAACGTCGGTGTAAAACTATTTTCTTGTAGTGACCTGTAGATCAAGGAGATCTTGTAGAACCCCGTATTTTCAAATATTATTTTAATTATTTGAAAATGAATTTAAATGAGTTTTGAGGATTTAATTGATATTTTCCTAGAAGGTTTATCTTTTGTACACGTGCAAAACACGTGCAAATGACTTTTGAGATGTTTGAAAAATTAAAATTTCTTTATGAAAAATCATTATTTATTATTTTGGAATTATGTGGTATTTTTCCGGATTTTTCTGAATTTAATTAGTACTATTTGCAAATTTTAAGAAAAGAAGGACCTTTTTGTAAAATTGACATTTTTAAGGGCTAAAGTGCAAAATTGGCATTTTGGACGTTTTAAACAGTATTGGTTAAGATTTAGAAGTATATTTTCTATTAAATCCTAATTTTAATGAATTTTGGATGAGTTTCCAAGAGTAGATAGATATATATAAAATTGTATTTTGAAGGGATTGTTTTGCAAATGTATTTGGAAACCCTAGAACCTAATTCCCGGCCTATATAAAGAGAGTTGCAGCCGTCATTCGCTGCATAACTCAGATTTCATTATATTATTTTCTTGGTGATTGGAGAAGGAGTTTGAATCTAGCAAAGGAAGGCTTTTGTGGATTCTTCTTGCTTCTAAAGGTGAGTGATATGAACTTAGTTTTGTTAGTGTGTATGATGGTGTGCTGTTTTGTTTGATGTATCCGTATCTTGTATGTGATCGATGCAATAGTCGTTATTCGTATTACGCATGAGAAATCCACGAATGTTTAGTAGATCTTGTTTAACAAATTCTTTATTGATCGAAAACATGTTAAGATTCAAGTATGGTTTGATCGGATGTATGAACATCTGGATCTTGTGTTTATAATCAGATCTCGGTTATTATTGGTGGAAGAATTAAGTATTAAGGAAACCCTAATGTAAGATTTAGGAATTTGAGAACAAGAGAATTGAGTTTTGAGTTATTGAATGATTGAATAATGGATCTGCAATGAAGAAGTAATCGAGATTGTCATTTTACATGATTAAGAATTATTTTCATGAACAAGAACCTTTAGAAAACTCCAGTTTTGATCTTTGTATTCAGACCTAACTTATGCAAACTGTAGGCCGACAGTCGACTGGTCTACTATTCAGTCGACTGGTACGACCCAGCTGCTGTATCTTTAGTTTTTCTCGAAAATCCGTTCTGGACAGTCGACTTAGACCCTTCTCAGTCGACTGGTACACTTAGAATTTATTTTTCAAAGTTATCGTAGAATTTCTCTCGGGTAAGTCGACTTATGTTTTTATAAGTCGACTTATGTTCTTATGAGTCGACTTATGTCTCCTTTAAGTCGACTTATGTTTTCTATAAGCCGACTTATGATCTGGTAAGTCTACTTATGATTTTTATAAGTCATCTTATGTTTTGATAAGTCTACTTATGATTTCTATAAGTCATCTTATATTGTTGATAAGTCAACTTATGTTTTTATAAGTCATCTTATACTGTTAGCACTTGGAATGTTTCTTGAGAATTATTGATAATTGTCTCGGGTAAGTCGACTGATGGTTTTCTTGAGTCGACTTACTGCACTTGTTATAATCTTGGATATTGGTTCTCGGGGCAGTCGACTTACTGTCGCATAAGTCGACTGGTTCTGATGAGTTTTCATAATCTTGAGTGTTCTTTCAGTCTTTAGTTTGTTTGTAGATGAATATATTCGTCGGTGTCTTGGCATACCGGGTTCGTATTCGATCTATACCTTCTTAGTTTGTTTGTAGATGGATATGTTCGTCGGTGTCTTGGCATACCGGGTTCGTATTCGATCTATACCTTCTTAGTTTGTTTGTAGATGGATATGTTCGTCGGTGTCTTGGCATACCGGGTTCGTATTCGATCTATACCTTCTTAGTTTGTTTGTAGATGGATATGTTCGTCGGTGTCTTGGCATACCGGGTTCGTATTCGATCTATATTATCTTTGGTCTTGTAGATGGATATATTGTTATCTGATCTATGGCATTATTGGTGATCGATTGTTGGACATACATTGTGGTACTGAGAATTGTTGACAGTTGGACATATTCTGAGTTGTGAGGATTACTAGAACAGTCGACTGGTTCATAAGACAGTCGACTGTACCGTACAGTTAAGCTGTACATATTTTGAGAGAGATTGATTGATTGATACTTGATCGTTGGTATTGTTTCTTGACTCGGCTTCACTCATGTACTGGCCTATCGTTCTTGTTTCAGATTACATGTTCAGTTTATGTATTTTTGTTCAGTACATGTTGCTTATGTTTAGTTGTTTTGTTTATGTTTGTTGTTTATATCACTCACACCATTTATGGCTGACCCCGTAGTTTTGGGGGTTAGGGTTCAACTCTAGCCTCATGTGATGCAGATTGCTTAGAGTTGGAGGCTTGGATTAGCTTTGGATTTTAGAGAGTGATATAATAGAGCCTTGGGTAAATTTGTAAAGAAAAAGGGTTGTAACAGTTAAATGTATTTTAAGGTGTTTTGTATTTCCGCTGCCATTGTAAAAGAATGTTGTAATAAGAATTTGGAATAAAATGATTTGAGTTTTTGGGCTATGCATATTGTTACATTGAAGTGGATCGCTGGGAATGTGCCACGTATTTTCTAAGTTCTCATATTAGAAATTCGGGGCGCTACAGATCTACAGGCACAGTCACCGAGTTATTAATCCTTTCAAATGAGTGTTTGCCCTTTAGCCTCCACTCCTACTGATTCAGCTACTTCTAGTATGTCCTCTTTAGAAAGCAGAGTAAAAGGATTTTTATATACTTTAGTAACTGAAACATTAGAAGAAGAGTTATCTCCATGCTTGCATGCTGAAGCAACCCTTAGGGAGGTAGCTAAGTGTTTCATGAATGGCTTAATAGTATGAGGGTTTGAGGCGGATCTGATTCTCTTCCTGCGCTTAGCTGCAACCTCTTTAAATCCAGGAGTGATAAAAACAGAGCAAGTTGAAGTCTTGGGCTTGGGCTTGCGAGAGATAAGGGACCTGGTCTTGAAACTAGCAAAGAGGCATGATGGATCATCATCCATCTTGGCTGCAACCTTTTTGACACAATACTTTAGGATTTGTTCCACAGCTGACTGCATCTTTGTGAATAGAGAAGTAGGTAAGGTAACCACTTTGCCTTTTAAAACCACTAGTATCATGCACGTGCGATGCACGTGGAGAGGAATGAAAAGGACAAAAAAAAACTATCATGCACGTGCGATGCACGTGGAGGGAAACGAAAAGGAAAAAAAATACCAACACGTGCGATGCACGTGGAGGGGATTGAAAAGGACCGGAAAAAAAACTATAATGCACGTGCGGTGCACGTGGAGGGGAATGAAAAGGAAAAAAAAAGAGGGGAATGATAAGGGAAAAAAAAAGCCAACACGTGCGCTGCACGTGTTGACAAAATGACACTAAAGGACAAAAAATGACAAATGACACTAACCCCTTCTCCCCCTTCTCCCATTACAATAGTAGAGATTTGCATAACTCTCCCCTCATAATTCTCTTAGGAATTCTCTTCTATGTGTTGGCAGATATCTCGCTAGATTTGGTAGAATTTTCGCCCACCTTACTGTTTGAGGAATTCTTTATCTATCATTGTGAATTTCAAATATTTTGATGGATACTGACCGAGCCTCTGCGATTATCTCCATCACCGACGATGAGCCCACCGGAGCACTGAAATCGATTTTGGATGTTTCTTTGCTAGTAGTAGGCTTTGGTGTCGCAGTTTCTCCCTGAACATTATCCTTATTTCTCCAAAACTTTTGAACCCCCTCTCTTTTATTCTGCTGGCCATCGGTGCAGGTGGTGAATAATTGGACTTTACCAGAGTTGACGTCCTCCACTAGAATTGGACTGCTGGCAATTAACTGGGACATCATAGCTCTCTCTACTGCCATTCCAATAGAATACATGATCAAGGACTAGTGTTTTTGGATTGTCTCGAATATCCTCTACCTCCACCATAACAAGAGCACTTTCAAGATAGACTTGCTCATGCATTTTAGAATCATAGTCACCAGGTTCGTTGACGGGCTCAACAGAGGAATCATTGACTCCTCATTCCACAAGTGAAGAGGAAGGAGGGGAACATTGATACACAAGTAACGGGGCTTAGGTCTAGTCTTCGCATCAGATTCAGGCTGCCAGGGTGTCAATCTGGATGTGATCTCAGCAAAGCGAAGGACCCCCTCGCCCACTGCGTCTCTCAACAACTACACATCGGGGAATGGGATGAGATAAACCCCATCACTCACCTTTTTTTTTTATATATCTTCCATCATTACCCCTTCGCCTCCCACATCCAGTTCAGGGCAGAAGTCAAATCCTGGAGGTATGGGGGGTGCCATTGATGACATGCAAGTAGCCACATTTGAGGACCTCCTCCGTAGCCGTCGAGATCGTCGTGTTGTGGGCAAGTTCCACCATCAAACTCTGTCGACGATTAAGAATATGGCATTCTCGCACCCCGTGCCCTTGCTTCTTGCAGTTGAAGCTGAAAAGCCCTGCTTTCTGCACTCATTTGCCCAGTGGTCATTGTCACCGCAGACAAAACAATGCTTCTCCTTCATCTTCATAGGTTTAGGGTTTGGGAAATGGTTTCTAGGGTTAGAGTTTCTGGGATTGAAGGGATTTGGGTTCTTTGGCTGTAATGGTGTGGGTGGTTTTTGGTAAATTTTTTTGGTTTGGGAAATGGTTGGAAGAAGGGTTTCGGGTTTGAGAGGTGAGGGTGGTAATGAGATGTTGTAGGAAAAGTGGGAGATAAAAAGGTTGTTGATTATAGGAAAAGTGGGAGATAAAAAGGTTGTTGATTATAATGTGGGCGTGGGGGAGGATGAGACTTCAAGATGTCAACAAAAGATCACTTGATTGTCTCATTTGCACGGCTCATCACCCGAGGAATTTCTATCTCTTTCTCCGCCTTATAATTTTTTTCGTACATGTGTTCAAGATTTGCGTTAAACGCCTTTCCAAACGCCTATCTCTTGAGGACCCTTTCTCCCCGGAGGAAATTAAATCGGCCGTTTTTGCTTTAAAGAGCGACTCGGCGTCTGGGCCCGACGGTTTTTTTGCTTTTTTTTTTCAAAAATTTTGGGACCTGCTCAAAGCAGACCTTCTCAAAATGTTTCAAGACCTTCACCAAGGAGATTTCTCTTTTGAGCGCATTAACTACGCTCACATTGTGCTTATTCCTAAATTGGTAGGGGCGCACTTGGTTTCGGATTTTAGGCCTATTAGTCTCATTAACACTTCATTTAAAATCATTATGAAAGTTCTTTCTGCTAGACTGAGTGCGGTCATTCCACCGTTAATCGATTCTGCCCAATCTGGCTTCATCAAAGATCGGTTTATTCTTGACAGTGTCGCATCGGCTCAGGAAATCATTTCCTTCTGCCATAGAACGCACTCGGAAGGCATCCTTCTCAAGCTCGATTTTCAAAAGGCTTATGATAACGTTAACTGGGACTTCCTTTTGGACATTCTGTCCAACCGGGGGTTCGGTGCCAGATGGATTTCTTGGATTAAATCCAGTCTTTATTCTGGTACCTCCGCATTATTCATCAATGGCTCAGAGGGGCATAAAATCAAAATCAGATGTGGGCTCCGTCAAGGAGACCCGCTTTCTTCTCTCCTGTTCTCTCTAGTGGCTGATGTCTTTAGTAGACTACTGAGAAATGCGTGGGAGCTGAATATGATTGAAGGTATAGGCAGCTCTCCCTCTTTTGAGGGAGTACTCAACCTCCAATATGCGGATGATACCATCATTTTCACCAAACCGAACACCCACTCCCTTCGTAATCTTAAACTTCTCATTTACTGTTTTGAAATGGCATCCGGATTATCCATCAATTTTCAAAAATCCTCAGTTCTTTGGTTGGGTGGTACTCCTAATCGCCAAGCTGAGGTGTCCAATTTCTTTAATTGTCCTGTTGCTGCCTTCCCTATTACTTACCTTGGCATACCGCTTCGCTGGGGGAGGCTTCATAGATCGGATTGGCTCCCTCTCATTGACAGAGTTGAGGCCAGACTCAACGTCTGGTCGAGTAAGCTTTTGTCTAGAGGAGGCAGACTGACTCTTATTAACTCTGTCATCTCGGCCATGCCACTTTATTTTATGTCTTTCTACTTCTTGCCATCCTGGGTGATTAAAAGAATTGACCAAATTAGAAGTAACTTTTTTTGGAATGGGTCCTCTTCTTATAAGCCTGGGTCCCACCTGTGTAATTGGAAATTGATTTGTTCCTCTAAGGATGAAGGAGGTCTTGGTGTGCTGGATATTCGTCACCATAATTTAGCCCTGTTAGGCAAATGGTTGTGGAAGTTCCATCACTCCGATCAGCTTCCTTAGGTTCGTTGCATTAGGGGCTATTGTTCCAACTCCTCCAATTGGTGGGAATTCCCTGATGTGACCCCCCGCCTAGCCTCCCCTTTCTGGAAAGGCGTTTGGAAAGCCTCAGCCGCTTTCAAGTGTGGTATTTACCGTACCTGCTTGGATGGCTCGAAAGCCTTGCTTTGGCAGGACCTATGGATCGGCAATACCACTCTTGCCACGGCTTTTCCTGCCCTGTTCCGGCTGGCAATTTTCCCAAGGGCCTCTCTAGCGGACTCCTTCATTCTGATCAACGATACTCGTTATTGGTTTATCCCTCTTACTATCGTCCTACCTCCTTCTCTAACTGAGACTTTCAATGACCTCATTGCAGTCCTTAATACCTATAATTGGAGATCTTCTGACGGCATTGGATGGCGATGGTCTGAAGCGGGATCCTTTTCTGTTAAATCTTTTTACGCTTTCCTTAACTCGAGAGGAGTGGCTTCTCCTACTGCCAGGTTCTTCTGGAAGTCTTGGGCTCCTCTCAAGGTCAAAATTACTTCCTGGTTAACTTTCAATAACAAGCTTCTCACGGTTGAGGTTCTCAACAAAAGAAATTTAGCTTGGGGTCAGCTATGCGCCCTCTGTCTCCAGCATACCGAAGATGCTAATAATCTTTTCACTCGTTGCCCCACTGTTATTTCGTTATGGAAGATTTGCTCTCTCGCTTGGGGCATAGCGAACACCCCTTCAGATCTAGCATCGGTTTGGTCGACTTGTCCACCGAATGCTTCATATCGCGACGCTTGGATTTTGTCGGTTCATACCCTCATCTGGATTGTTTGGAAGGAAAGAAACAATAGATTATTCAAGAAACGTTGCTCTTCTTCAGCAGCGTTGATTGACGAATACCTCTTTCTCTTCAAACTTTGGTCTTCGGAATTGAAACCCAAAGAACTAGCTTCTTCTTTTTTCTTATTACTAGATAATGCATTCCACTGTCTTCGTAATCTTCATGCGGTTTAAGTTTTTATTTTTATTTGCTTTCATGCTTACCAATTTTCTCTTCTCATCCTCTGTCTCTGCAGGTTTAATCCCGATCAGCTTTGGTGGCTTCCAGCACTGTTTCTTTGTGTTGTGTGATTAAATCGCACCCGTGCTCTCCCCTATTTTTGCCAGTACTGGTTGCTTCTTACTGCTCTTTCTTTTGGATTATATGGCTGTTTCTTTTGGTTTAGTTGTATGGTGTTTATGTTGTCTCAGCCGTACTTCTTTTTGGCTGTGCTGATCATTTATGTATGTCACTTCCCTGTTTAGCTTGTTCTGATGCTTTAGTTTGGTTTCTTTCTGTGTGGCGGGCTCTTTCGAGCTTGGATTGTTATTTGTGGTTGTTATCTGGAGTGTTGCGGTGTTGTCGGTGGTGGCTTCTCTGTTGCCCTTCTCGACTGCCTCTCCCAATGCTTATTTTGGGGCTCGACCTTTTTGAGGCTCTTCCCTCTTTGAGGCTATGCTGCTAGTTACTCCTCAGTGGTTTGGGTTGTGATATCAGCGACCTTTTGGTTCTCTCTTTGAGCTTTTGTTCCGTTATCTTTGTGCAGGTTTTTTTGGCTCCCGCAGTTGGTTGCTTTCTGTGTTGGGGTGAGTGTGGTGTATTCTTATTTGTCTCTTGGCTCTTTATAGTTGGTGATTGTTTCGCTGTGTTTTAGGCCTGGGCATTTTTCTTGGGCTTTTTAGTCTTTTCTGGTCTCTTCTGTTGTACTTTGTTGTGGTGCATCTTAGAGCTTATAGCTTCTCCTTGTGGTGGCCTCTGTTCGCTGCGTTCTCCTGTGGCTTATGTATTCTGCATTAGTTCTGTGTTCTCTACTCCTTATGTTATTGTTGTTCTCTACTCCTTATGTTCTCGCATCTCCCTGTCTTGGTGAATGGTGATGCTAGTGTTGTGCTTTCATCTCTGGGCCTGGCTTAGGATTTTGCTGCTCTTTTATTGGGCATCGAGGTCCACCTCTCTCCAGTCTGGCTGTGGTGTCCAGTTTGGAAAGCTTCTATGGTGGTGCCGTCGTCGTTGGCCGCTGCCCCGTGCCTTGGATGTCTCCCCGGGTGTTTCTCGCATGGAGTTCGCTCGGACTAGTTTCAATTGTTAGGACTTGGATTTTGGCTGCTTCTCTCTGTTGTTCTCTAGTGTATCTGTTCCTTTTGTTCAGGTTTTACCCCTTGTAAAACTCCAACGTGTACTTTTTATTATGCTAATATATATTTTTTGGTGTGGCTGGAGTCGAAAGGCTCTATCCGTTTTCATCAAAAAAAAAAAAGATTTGCGTTAAACTAACTATTAACGTACATATAGTATCATGCACGTCCGATGCACGTGGAGAAAGAAGGAAAGGACAAAAAAAACCTATCAACACGTGCGCTGCACGTGATGACTAACATACAAAAAATAATAAAAAATTGTTTATTTGTTTGGAACCCCATCTCTCCCATTATAATAGTTATAGATTAATTTACACGTGCGATAAATGTCTTTATACATATATATTATATAAAAAATTACGACGTTGTCTGATATTGAATCAAAGACTTTATTTATATTAGTTATGCATGTGCATTGCACATATTTATTGGGTTACAATGCACGTATTTGTTTGTTTACAAATGGAGTTTGTTTAATGACAAACTCTTCCATTAAAATAGTAGAGATTTAAATATAATATAGCATTATTTTTTTCTAACTTTTGGCAAATAAATATGCTATGGACTATTGGCTCAAAGAAAAGCACTTTAGCAATTAGAAAAACTAAGTAAACCTTAAATTCAAATTTGCTTGCTCATTTGCAGTTTGGATGGACCAGCCGACCTGGTTCTTCAAAATTTCTTGTGCATGTATCAACCTCAAACTTCACCAGCTTTTTTTTGTTTCTTGTTATATGCACTTGTATTAACAAATCCAACTATTTCTCTAGAAAATTCTAGAGAGAGAAAATAGATCTGAAAAAAAAACTAAAAAAAACCCTAGATCTAACGGCGGCGGCGGCTAGCCCTCAGCCCCCCCTCCCCCCGTCGCCCCCCCTCAACCATCCCTCCACCTCCGCTGCGAACCATCCTCCCATCCTTCGCAGCATTGAAGTCGAAGCTCCTTCGCGTCGATGGAGCTCCACGGCGTCCCTCCCCTGACGAAGTCGCTGAAGCCAGAAACACTCGCGCCTCAGATCGCCGACGCCTATTGTGGCGAACGAAGTCGCTGACGCCCTAGATTGCGGTTCTCGTCTCCTCAGGTCGCGAAGCGATTATGTCGCGTCAGAGCATCCTCCCACGCTTGTTGTCGCGAACGCCATGGATCTGGGGATGGGGTTGCGATCGTCCAGGTCCAGGGCATTGGCGAGGTGCACCGCATACCCCCCCCGTCCGCGTGCCTCACATCGCTGCCGACTACGACCCAGTTCTTAAGTGTGTGAGGTTGGTGGTTCGGCATGGGCCCCGTGGGGCCAGGTCGGGGGTTGTTTGCTATGGGAGGTGGGGACTGTGTAGCACATTGTATTGCACGATTGTGGGGCTTGGGCCCGAAGATGCGGTTCCTCCATGATGTGCACTCACTTGTTTGGGTGTCCAACGATGCCGCCGATGCAGTCTTGACAGCGCCTACTATCAGGCTATTGAGCTTTCTCCAGCTTAGGCCACTGTCTCGTTACAGCGCTACCTCTTCCCTCGTTGGGAGTAAGAGTCGAGATGAGTCTGTGTGGTGAGAAATTTCCTGAGAGCAAGAGCATGAGAGCGGTGAAGGTATCTTCTCCACGGCTCTCTCTTGGAGCGTGGTTTTTGGTGGGGTGAGCGAGATAGTTGTTTGGTGAGAAATCGCCTGAGAAAGCACAATCGTGAGAGAGACGCAGGTATCCTCTTCACGGCTATCTCTTTGGTAGCGGCTGTGGGAGCTGTTGGCGCGTTTGTAGGATGAGTGGTGGAGATGGTGGGAGGGTGCAGTTGCTGTGCATGTACCATGGTGTCATTAGTCGGCCTGCGGAGCTTGGGCCCAAAGATAGGGTCCCCCCAGCAAGGAGAAGGCAGGGATCGGGGGTGATAAAATCCTGCCATACTAGTTTCAGGTGGGTGTGCATGTGCTGCGGAGGCAGTGTATGAAGCTAAACTGACGTACATACAATTTTGCTGGACCGAGCTTGTTTGTCGGCCCACCCTCCAGGGTTGTTGGAGGAATTTGTTGTTTGTACGGGTCATGTTATTTCATGTATATTTTATTTCCTGTCTATAGGTTGTAATCTGGCTCAATTCTCTTAGTTTGTATCATTAATTTCTTATTAATGAAACAAGGTGGTCATACTCCATCTTTTCCTTAAAAAAAACAATTCCAACTATTTTTTAGCACCTCATGAAGAGAGAGAGAGAGAGAGAGAGAGAGAGAGAGAGAGAGAGATTTTAATATTTTTTGGTTTTATATTTTTGTGAGAATGTTTGTTGATAGACGAAAGGCCGGTGTTTGATTCTTCAGAGAGAGAGAAAGAGAAATTTTAATATTTTTTAGTTTTATCTTTTTGTGAGTGTCTTTGTTGACAGACGAAAGGCCGGTGTTTTATTTTTCTCCGGTAGTGGATTAATAGAGAGATTTTTTAAATATTTTTTAATTTAAATTTTTTGTGAGTGTGTTTGCTGGATTTTTCTCAAAATGACCAACTTTTTTGAAAGTATTTCCCAAAATGATCCACTTATTGAAAGTATTTCTCGAACTGAAACAACGAGTTTTGTTCAAATCCACTCGCTCACTCGCTGTTTGAAACAACGAGTTTATTTCAAAACCACTCGCTGTTTGAAACACCGAGTTTATCTTTAATGTTTTGAGACTTGGAGAAATTTCTCGAAGTATTGGGAAAATTTCTAAAGCTAAACTCGTTGTTTGAAAAAGCAAGTAGATTTGAACTATACTCGTTGTTTGAAATAACGAGTTTAGTTCAAATCCACTCGCTTTTTCAAACAACGAGTTTAGTTTTAGTGTTTTGAGATTTGGCAAAATTTCTCCACAAATTCCTAAAGCTAAACTTGTTGTTTCAAACAGAAAATAAATTTGAATTAGACTCGCTCGCTGTTTGAAACAGTGAGTTTAGCTTTATTGTTTTAACACTTGGTGGTGAAATTTCTCCAAGTGTTGGAGAAATTCCTAAAGATAGTCTCGATGTTCGAAATGGCGTGTGTGTTTGAACTCGACTCAATGTTTGAAACAGCGAGTCTAGTTCAAACCAACTCGCTGTTTCAAACAACGAGTTTATCTTTAGTGCCTTGAGACTTGGCCAAATTTCTCCAAGTGTTGGAAATATTCCTAAAGCTAAACTCGCTGTTTCAATATGCTAAACTCAAACAGCGAGTGGGTCATTTTGGAAAATACTTTTAATAAGTGGGTCATTTTGGGAAAAAAAATCGTATTTGTTGAATAGGCGAAAGGCCGGTGTTTAAATCTTCTCCGTTAGTGGATTACTCGCTGACATTTGTATATTATATTCCCGTTATCCATTCAATAGATGCTGGACTTTGTAAGGCCTGGACTTCTTTTACTTGATCAAAGAACTAAATAAAAATGGGCTGAGTAGTGCTTATTTTTTGATAGGGCTGAAGTTTAATGGGCTTGTCTTTTTAGAATTTAATGCACCTCGATAAAAACGCTAGGTATGTATCTTCATTACTTTTGTTAGGCTTTTGATAGGCTTTTGATAGGCCTCTTCACTTAGACGGATCCCCATTAATTAGGGAAATTTTTATAGTCACTGCAGATACCGCTCAATCTCGAACAATGCCCATTCTTACATAAAAGATTCATGCCTAGGGAGCACCAAGCCCAACAGATGTATTGGTATTTGGTAGGTTTTGATTTTCCTTGGTATAGAAGAATGCATCCATATCATTAGTGGTATATTATCCTTCATCATCTAAAGCTTGTATCGGAGTCAGTATTCGCTCGTATGTGTAGAGCAAGCAAATTATACAGCGTAGAGGATGTTTTGGGCGCTGACACGATCACAACAAACAATCAAGTAACGTAGGCCATACCAAACACAAAAGCACATAATTTGTCCCGGTTCTGCGAATCTAATTTCAGGATGAAATAACTGAAATATTATTCAACTAGAGACGACGGAATACTCTCACTAAGAATCTATCTCTCTTAGCTGGAATCTAACGATTCTATCCGCGGTATCAAAAAAAAAAAAAGAATCTCTCTCTCTCTCTCTCAAGCCTCATTAGAAGACACTCTGCTATTTACAATGAAAACTCTCATATGAAGTACTACCTCTCATGAAGATTATTACAGTTATTTATAGAGAACTAGAAAATCTTAGGTTGTAGTCTTAATTCTTCAGCGTCCGATAAAACCTGAAGAGAAAGTCAAGCGATAGGAGCTGTACGATATAACTTCGAGAACAAACTTGGCTCAAACAATCCCCCAAATAATTTGCCCATTCACTATATTCTGTCATTTGTGGTCGACTGCTCAAAACAACAGTCGACTACTATGGAGTCGAGAGCATCCAGAGAGGAGTTCTGTAATTTGCAGTCGATTACCCTAAATGGCAGTCAATTGTCATCTCCTTCTCAGCCCAAAACAACAACCTGTTGGAAAGCGTTTTTGCAGATTTTCCTCACCGGATTCCGGTGGGCTCCGGCCACCGACGGCACCAGAAATTGATTAGATTATGTTCCTCTCGTCGAGTACTACCGTGATGTACTCATGTGCCAAAAACGAATTCCATATGAATGAGAAATGTTGGTCCAAAGTTGAGTACTCGCTATATACTAGCTTGGATACTTGGAGAAAATAGATAGTCCCATATCGGAAATGGGTAAGTTTTTTTTAGTATATATAATAAAAATTTGGACTAAAGGACATGGTCCGGGGGTTACCACTAACGTCCAGTGGAGAGAAGACTTAGCCAAAATAACAAACACACACACGCGCGTGCGGCCCGGCCCCGCCCCGGCCCCGGCTTCGGCTCGGCTCTGGCCTATATTTTTTTTTTGCCGCAGTCAGAAATTTTTCTCCCAGTATACTGTTGAGGCTTTTCAACTTCAGTAACTGGTACCATTACTTTGTAACAGTAGAGTAATGGCTCATTAGTTATGACTTTGAACCACTGCTCTGCTGTTGCAGAGTAGTGGACCATTACTCTGTTGTTACAGAGTAATGGAGCCTCCCATTAGTTGCTCCACTTCTCCTATAAGACCAGAAAATCCTGTCTGCCAGTATATACAGTTCTGTAATCCGAATCTCCTCCTTCTTCTTCTTCCTCTATGAGTCAATACTGAGAATACAACACAGCTCAAGTTCGATTTGATCTCTGAAGTTAGGGTGCTGCTCTTCAGGAAAAAGGTAATACAGTTGTATCCTGGGAGGTATTTCGTCAAACACCGTCACACTACGGGGCGAAAATTTCTTTAAGGACAGAGATATTCAAATCTCGACTCTGTATTGTATGGTTTGTTTTCTTATTTTATTTCCTCTTCACAATTATTGTTAGCATTTCTGTTTTATGAAATTGTTGTTCCAACAATCTTAAAGCAATTTTCCCCTTAATTCTAACTGTTTTTTATGAAGATTCTTTACAGGTTTGTTATCATTTCGGAAAAACATCAACAGTTATATTCTAACTGTTTCAGAACATGAAAAATACACAGATCGAAGGTGTCAATGGGCTTATCAGTGCCGAAACACCAGCGACCCAAAATGTGACTGCACAATCGATTGTGGCACATTCGGTCATTCTGCCCATGCATATTATTGTGGGAGAAAAACCAGAGAAGTTCAACAGAACTTGATTCAAGAAGTGGCTGGGAAAGATGCAATTCTACCTGACCACCTTGAAACTGGACAGGTTTCTCACTGAGTCTGCCCCAATGCTGGCACCAATGGATGCACACTCCGTTGCTGCGGTTGATGCATGGACTCAGGGTGACTACCTCTGCAGAAACTACATTCTGAATGGCTTGGTAGACCCTATGTACAATGTCTACTGTGTCTTCAAGACGTCCAAACTCCTGTGGGGGTCTTTGGAGAAGAAGTACAAAACAGAAGATGCCGGGTCCAAGAAGTTTGTAGTCAGCAAATTTCTGGACTACAAAATGGTTGACTCCAAAATAGTTGTGAGTCAAATCCAGGAACTACAGGTGATAATACATGAAATTGCTGCAGAGAACATGACGCTATGCGAACCATTCCAGGTTGCAGCAGTCATCGAGAAGCTTCCACCTGGATGGAAAGACTTTAAGAATTACCTCAAGCATAAGCGAAAGGAGATGTCTCTTGAAGACCTCATTGTTAGGTTGCGTATCGAAGAAGAGACACAAGGCTGACAAGTCCTATAGAAATCAGTCTATAGAAAAGGCAAATATGGTGGAGCATGAACAGATAGGCAAAAAGAGAAAGTTCTTACCACATGCCTCGAACAAAAAACCGGCAGCAAAAAGGTTTGTTGGAAAATGCCACAAATATGGTAAGTTGGGCCACAGAATTTCTGAATGCCGCAGCAAGGACAAAACCGTGCTGGAACTGGACAGGAAAAAGGGAATGACAGGTCTCATGCACACATAGCTGAGAACTTTTCCACCGGTCTCTCTGACCTGGACCTCTATGCTGTTGTATTAGAGGTGAATCTGGTGGGGAGCAATCCTCGAGAGTGGTGGTACGACACTGGGGCCACCAAGCACATCTGCTCGGACAAAGAGATGTTCACTTCATACCTGAAGTGCAACAAAGATGAACAGTTGTTCATGGGTAATTCTTCCACCTCCAAAATTGTAGGAACAGGAAAGATAGTGCTGAAAATGACTTTAGGCAAGAAACTAACACTCACAAATGTGTTGCATGTTCCACATATTAGAAAGAACTTAGTATCAGACTCTTTGCTAAGCAAGAATGGATTTAAAGTTGTTCTTACTTCTGATAATTTTGTATTGTCTAAAAATAGGGTGTACTTGGGTAAAGAATATGTAAATGATGGACTATTCAAGTTTAATGTAATGACAGTCATCCCTAAAACTATTTTTCCTGTTGTTCCCAAAGTTAATGAAATAACTCCTATTGCCTATGTTGCTGAGTCTTCTTCGGTTTGGCATGAAAGACTAGGCAATGTTGATGTCAATTCTATGCGTAGATTAATTAACATGAATTTGCTACCAAAATTTAAGGTAGACAACTTCGAAAAATGTGAAGTTTGCACGGAGGCCAAACTCACTAAAAATCTACTACGTTCTGTAGGAAGAAACACAGAACTCTATGTCTAATTCACACGGATCTGTGCGATTTAAAATACGTGCAAACCAGAGGTGAAAAAAAGTACTTTGTGACATTCATAAACGATTGCACAAAATTCTATTATGTATACTTGTTACATAGCAAAAATGAGGCTTTGGATAAATTCAAAGAATATAAACTTGAGGTTGAGAATCAACTTGGCAAAACAATTAAAATCGTTAGGAGTGATAGAGGAGGAGAATATGATGTACTATTTAATATGTTCTGCTCTGAACATGGAATAGTTCATCAGACAACTGCTCCTTACTCATTCGAATCAAACAGTACTGCCGAGCACAAGAACCGAACTCTAAAGGAGAAGATGAATGCCTTGTTGTTGAATTCTAGCTTATCCCAAAACATGTGGGGGAAAGCGTTGCTGACTGCCAACTATATTCTCAATAAAATAGCTCACAAGAAAACTGGAAAGACACCATACGAACTGTGGAAAGGTAACGTACCTTCGTATAAATACCTTAAAGTGTGGGGATATCCAGCAAAAGTGGCAGTACCTAATTCAAAATAGGTCACCATAAGACCTAAGACGATTGATTGCATATTCATAGACTATTCACACAACAGTAGTGTATATCGGTTCTTGGTATACAAATCAGATATATCGGATATCCATGTAAATACAATAATGGAATCAAGGAGTGCTTCCTTCTTTGAACACGTGTTTTCGTGCAAGGATACTACGTATCCCAAACGTACAAGTGAATAAGGGAAAGCAATCACTTCGGTTGATGAACCAGAACATGATAATGATGAGCCTAGACGAAGTAAACGGGTTAGAACATCAAAATCATTTGGTCTTGACTTTGTAACGGTCTTTCTGTTAGAGAATGAGCCCAGAACTTTCAAGGAAGCCATGTCTATGCCTGATGCTCCTATGTGGAAGGAAGCAATCAAAAGTGAAATAGACTTCATTATGCAAAATCATACATGGGAGTTAGTCGATTTGCCTTCTGGATGTAAAGCTCTAAGATGTAAATGGATTTTCAAACAAAAATTGAAACCAGATGGTTCAATAGAGAAACATAAGGCGAGACTTGTGGTACAAGGATTTAGGTAAAAGGAAAGCCTAGACTTCTTTAATACATATTCCCCGGTTACAAGAATAACTTCCATAAGAATGTTAATAGCTATTGCAGCTCTACGTAACCTGAAAATACATCAAATGGATGTTAAAACTGCATTTCTAAATGGGAACTTAGAAGAAGAAATATATATGAAACAACCTGAGGGTTACGTAGTTCCTGGACAGGAAAACAAAGTGTGCAGGCTTGTAAAATCCCTATACGGACTAAAACAAGCTCCAAAACAATGGCATGCAAAATTTGACAATGTGATGATGTTAAATGCTTTCAAAATAAATGAATGTGATAAGTGTATCTACATCAAAGATACTCCAAATGGATACATTCTGGTGTGTCTGTATGTAGACGACATGCTCATTATTGGGAGCAATAACGACATTATCAAACAAACTAAGAGCATGCTTAGTGGTAAGTTTGATATGAAAGATTTGGGAGTTACAGACGTCATACTAGGAATCAAAGTTTCCAGAACGTCTGAGAGAATTACTTTGTCTCAAACTCATTATGCTGAGAAAGTACTTGAAAGGTTCAAGAATTACTCGAATGGAACTACCAAAAGTCCTGTGGATCCCAGTCTTCACTTATTCAAAAACACGGGTGACAGCATATCACAGCTGGAATATGCACGTGTAATCGGTACTCTGATGTACTTAACAAATTGTACAAGACCGAACTTAACACATTCAGTAAATGTACTGAGCCGCTACACAAGTAATCCAGGATGAAGTCACTGGAAAGGAATAACTAGAGTATTGAACTACTTACGACATACTCATAGTTATGCGCTGCATTACACCAGATATCAAGCAGTACTAGAAGGCTACAGTGATGTCAACTGGATATCAGACTCCAAGAACTCAAAATCCACAAGTGGGTATGTCTTCAAACTTGGTGGTGCAGCTGTGTCATCGAAATCCTCTAAACAAACGTTATTGGCCAGATCCACCATGGAATCTGAGTTTATTGCTTTAGACAAAGCGGTAGAGGAACCAGAATGGCTTTGAAACTTTTTAGAGGATATCCCTATGTGGGAAAAATCAGTGCCTGCTTTATGTGTACACTGTGACAGTCAATCGACTATAACACAAGCACTAAGTTGTATGTATAAGGGTAAGTCCCGTCATATCAGAAGGTGACACAAAACCATTAGACAACTGCTCTCAAATGAAGTAATCTCTATAGAGTATATAAAATCGGCCGACAACCTAGCAGATCCATTTACTGAAGGTTTGTTGCGAGAGCAAGTTGTGAGATCATCAAGAGGAATTAGTTTAAAGCCTATGATGAAAGAGGATACTTAATGGAAATCCTACCTAGAAATTGGAGATCTCAAGATCTAGGTTCAAGTAGACAACTAAATCTTGTTGAATCAATGGGAGCACTGAGAGATTAAAATCTCATACCCACTCTTAGGTTGATAAAACAGTGCTGCCTGCAAAGAGTTAGGATAAGCTTGGCTTTTAATGATTCGCATAGCTTTGAAATAAAAGTGGGGTATAGCAGGATCACCTTGTGAGTGTGAAATGGGGCCGTTTCTAGGAGAATGAAGATAGGCTATATTCTCCAAGTTCACTCACGATTAACAGGGTTGTTCAAGGCCAAAATGAACACAATAAGAGAACATAGTTCTGTGCGGAGATGAAACTGTGTGATAGTTATTATCTAGGTTCACATCAAAGCCCGGGTAGTTCAAGACATCATGTTCACTACCTGGTCAAGTGAATCCAATGGCTACTCACTAAGGGTGGTTCAAAGTTAAAAAATTACTACCATTCCTGATGGAGTGATTTTCCAATTGTATTCTCAGAGACTTTTTCTGTCATGTGTCTTTCTGTCGTGTCTGGATTACATGGTCTGGTCATTTCCATTCATGTGAGGGATTGTTGGAAAATATTTTTGCAAATTTTTCGGGCCGGATTCCGGTGGGCTCCAGCCACCGGCGGTGCCGAAAATTGATTGGATCATGTTCCTCTCGTCGAGTACTATTCCGTGATGTACTCATGTGCCAAAAACGAATTCCGTATGAATGAGAAATGTTGGTCCAAATTTGAGTACTCGCTATGTACTAACTTGGATACTTGGAGAAAATGAATAGTCCCATATCGAAAATGGGTAAAGTTTTTTCTAGTATATATACTAAAAATTTGGACTAAAGGGCATGGCCTGGGGGTTACCATTAACGTGTCGTGGAGAGAGGACTTAGCCAAAATAACAAACACACACACGCGCGCGTGGCCCGGCCCGGTCCTGGTCCCGGCTTCGGCTCGGCTTGGCTCTGGCCTATATTTTGTTTTGCTGCAGTTAGAAATTTTTTCCCCAGTATACTGTTGAGGCTTTTCAACTTTAGTAACTGGTACCATTACTTTGTAACAGCAGAGTAATGGCTCATCAGTTATGACTTTGAACCACTACTCTGCTATTACAGAGTAATGGAGCCTCCCATCAGTTGCTCCACTTCTCCTATAAGACCAGAAAATCCTGTCTGCCAGTATATACAGTTCTGTAATTCGAATCTCCTTCTTCTTCTTCCTCCTCTCTGAGTCAATACTGAGAATACAACACAGCTCATGTTCGATCAGATCTCTGAAGTTAGGGTGCTGATCTTCAGGAAAAAGGTAATATAGTTGTATCCTAGGAGGCATTTCGTCAAACACCATCACACTACGGTGCAAAAATTGCTTTAAGGACAGAGATATTCGAATCTCAACTCTGTATTGTATGGTTTGTTTTCTTATTTTATTTCCAGTAATTGTAACTCTTCACAATTATTGTTAGCATTTCTATTTTATGAAATTCTTGTTCCAACACAACCTTTTTCCTCCATCTTTGTCACTTTGAAACATCTTCTCGCTTTGCCATTTTCTTTTCCAATGGAACTTAGTATGCAAGGTATAAACCATAATAGTATCAGTGTAACAGTTATTTGCGAGCATAAAAAACTGGTGTAATTGGAATTCCATGTGGATCTGAGACAGTATGGACATGTGGATCTGAGACAGTATAGACATCTGGCTATATTAGTTCAATCATCTGTTGTAAGCTATACAGCCTGGTTAATTTGGAACTGCAGAAATTCAGTGGTATTTGATGATGCTGGGGTCTACTTCGCTGATAATAAATCTCTAGGTTAGAAAATGGCTAGGGAGTTTCTTCAACTGTTTCATTTTCCTATGAGTAGACAAACTACTAGAGAGATACAGCATCATGGGAACCTTCTCATATGGGTTGGTTTATATTGAAGGTTGATGGGTCCTTTGAGAATGTTTCCAAAGCTGGAGCTGCGAGCTTGTTGATTAGTGATGTTTAATGGCTTCAGCTCGACCTATAAATGTGAGTTCAACATGAGAAGTAGAAATTTGGGCTACGTATATAGTTGGGTGTGGTATAATTATCTCAAAATTTTCCACAATCATCATATGGTAAATGCCTGCAAGAAGAGGATGAGGTAAGACTCGAGCCTATGCTACTGAATACTAAGCCACTGATACATAGTTTAGCTTCAACACGACCCCTCGTTTATTTTGTAAAGGAAATTCATGTAAGAATTTGCTGAGTTAAGTGATAACCAAATTCAATGAACAACCAAATGATAGTAGACCAAACCAAACACATAAATACACAATTGTGTCCCGATTCAGCTTCTAAATTCGGGGGAGAAATAACCGAGATATTATTCAATTAGAGATATATAAGAGTTATAATCACTTTCACCAAGAATCTACCTATCTTTGAAGCCTCACTAAAAGATACTCTGCTATTTATAATGTAAATCTCTCAGATGAAGTACTCATTGCTTTTAGCACATCTCTCAGTGGAGACCATTATAATATTATATAGACATCTAGAGAAACCCTAGGTTGTAGTCTTGATTTAATTACCGTCCGATATACCCTAAAGAGAAAGCCACACGATATGAGTCGTAAGACCTAACTTGGAGAAGAAACTGGACACAAATAAATCCACTAAAGACCAAACCAAAATAGTTGTTGCGTGATGTTGATCGACTGCTCCCAAGAGCAGTTGACTAATCCTGAAGTTGAGCATCAACCACCCATGTTGCAATTGATTGCTAATAGCAAACAATAGCTCCTTCATCTCGAATATTCACTTTGAACTTCTTCTCGCTTCACCTGTTTCTTTTCACATCGAACCTAGTATGCAAGACATAAATCCAACAATCTTCACCTTGAATTGCATACTCGTGCTTCCGCACATATGTGATTAATTGCCTCTAGGCTCTTCCCTTCTCCTTTTGCAAACAACGTGAATCAATGACTTTTTTTTCCAGACGAATTTACCTCCACCGTTATTTCTCTAATTGTATGCCCCCTCATGGGCACCACCCTCCGCACGAACTCTACCTACCTCGAAGCATCCTCCACCTCCTGATGATATTCGAAGGTCGTGATCTCGCTTCTGTGATTCTAATAGCGGCCTACTGGATAATGCTTTACGAACGCTTGGCTTCAAAACACTCGCGCGAGTCTTCCATTCCCACAAAACTTATAAAGGTTCTGCTGAACACCTATCAATCCCTTCATCATCTTACGACAATCTTCCCAAACTGATAGAACTCCATATTGAGCTGTGTACCTGCATCTTCGTGCTTCCAAAGTTTCCAAGAATATTAGGTTCTATTTTAATAAAGGAATATGCATGACCTTTCCAATGTGAACTTCTTTCCATCTTGTATCTTTAACTTAGTTATTACCTCACCTATTACATCACAAATCTCGCTAGTCCGCGTTCTCACACAATGACATGTTGCAGACTTGTAAATAGAAAATATCTCACTCTCGGAGCAAATATGAGAAGAACTATATGAATTTAAAAACAGCTAGAATCCACATCTATAGAACTTGAAATAAGAAAACAGTCTATGTTATCACCTTATTCAGTGGTACTGACCATGTTGGTACTCCTTTGATTCAACAACTTGCGACAAACCTTCTTGTAATACTTAATCCCTCAGAAATGATGGCAATGAAACTCACCCTTACGCATAGTATCCCTTCCAATTGAAGTTACTTGCCCCGCCAAACAACTCATAGATGGTCGTTGAGCCTCATTCCTATGTTCATCCTTATTCAAGCCCTTGACCACATCGGCTATTGAAAACTTCTCCTTAGTAGATTTCCCATGTAGCATGGTGGTTATCAAATGCTCGTACGAGTTGGCAGTAATATATAAAGTTGAAAGTTTTATCCTCTTTGCTTAGCTCATCTGTATTTATTTTTCTCAATCCAGGAAACACCTTATTTTATTCCTCTATATAATCTTGAAGAGCGCTGCCTTCCTTTCTTGAGAAATAAAATAGTTTTCTCTTCCAATACATCCTATCTTGTAACGATAATTCCGAGTGGTCAAATCTGATTCTCGCCTACAGACTCATCGTGCTTCTCTCTTCAAGGAAGATGCACTTGACAACGTTCGTCAATGACGACCGGATTCAACTCAAGGCTTTTGAACAAGTCTCCTCCCACTTCTCTTTTGAACCAGTGTGTTGTACATTTCCAAATTCTAGCGATTAAAAGTGATCTTACTATTGAACTTGTAACCCCCATTCCCGACAATAGGTATTTTTCCGTGTATTTTCTATAATTTGATTTTTGTAAATTTATTTTGTACTAAATTCTGTTCGGATCTTTTATTAAAATATTTTCTAATCTAAAATTTTATTCATTTCAAATAACGGTGTATTTTGATCTTATTTTCTATATCTTATCAATTGACTATTTATATTTGAGCTAAAATCAAGTGTATTATTATTATTGGATTGTTTTAACAAAAAATTTAAACCGAATAGTATTTTATTGTAAAATTTATTACTATTATGATTATGATTATTAATTGTTATTTCATGATTATTTATTTAAAATTCATCTATTAGATTATTTTATTATTATACCGGATCTGATTTTCTTTGCGAATTTTCATTTTTTTTCAAGCCTAGTTTATGTTCTATTCATTTGTATTGTTTATTTATTTATTGGGATTCAAATTTTTTTTTTTCTTTCATGGAATTCTTCGTTCTTCTTGATTGAGTTACTCTTGTTGATCCTATTTTCTCTCATTTAATAGTGGGTACTTTTATTTGAACCCTATTGTTATAGATCTATCTCTTATTGAACCCTAAAACTCTATTTCGTTTTTTCTCAACCCTAACCCATTATTATTGGATCCTAAATCACTAACCCAATACCCTAATTGTATCTTATAAATACAACTCTATTGCAAACCCTAAAAATTGCACAATTTTGAAGCCCTAGCCGCTTATTCTCTCTCCTCTCTCCTCTCTCCTCCCGTTCTCTCTCTTCCGTTGTGTTTTTCCTGCCAAAAACCCCGACCCACTTCCTGCTCCCGACCGTCTTCCCCGGCCACCCTCCGGCGACCTCTTCCCCGTCGCCACCTCCCCTCATCGGCACCTCCTCTCCACGGTGCCAGATCCCCACCCGAACCCCCCTGCACCTCCTCCTTTTCCCTGTCCTCGACATTGATGGTGCCAAAACCCATCAAACCCCAAATCCCAACCCCCCAATCCGTCGACCCACTCCGTCGACGTCAACCCCGATGCCTCGCACTCGCCCCCTTGCCGTCGATGCAAGTGCCGCCGCCCTTGGACACTATTGCCGCTGTCGCTATTGGCTGCTGTCTTTCTTTGTATTTCTGTGTTGCTTTGGATCTCTTTTATTGCACGTATATTGCACGTGCTATTGGTGAATTGCTAGTTCGTGGGTTCGTTGCTTCGGGATTCTTATCCTGTTATTCTTGGTATTTGTTTTCACCAGTTATAAGGCAAGTCACCATTCTCTTGAATTGTTAATTATATCAAATTCAAGTTTTGTTGAAACTCTTACAAGTAGATCTCTTTGTTATCGTATTATCCATTGTTCATCTCTTCGTTGGGTCTATTGAGGGTTTACACGAGCTAACGCCAATATTCTTGACATCGTGCCACTTTTGACTCTAAAGATTGGATCTTTCATGCATTCATGTAGAATTGATAATAGGGTTAACCGTATAATCATGACACGTTTAATTATTGTAGAAACAATTATGAGGTTGATTGTTTGTTGCTTGATCGATGATAATTTAGTGTATGTATATGATTATTTATTTATTTATCATGTTATTGCACCCATCATGTTGATTATACAATTTATTGACTAAAGAATCGATACCCATCATGTTTAAATTAAATTATTCATGAAAACTACATAAAACCTGTATATTGCTTGCTGGCCTGTATGTTTACTGCTAGTTTTGAACTAGTAAATAATCTTAAAATGAATAATTTCCTGAATAAGAATTGTATCCTTACCTTTCTAGTTTCCAAAACTTCTTGAATTTTTGAATTCCGAGCTGTGTAGAAAAAGTTATTCCCGTTTTACTACAGACGTGTTTTTACATTCAGATTCTTGTATCTTTCGCACTTAAACAGTAAAAATGCTGATCAAATGATAAAATTTTAATACGAAAATTTCCAGATTGTTGCTTAACATATTTAGGAGTCTAAAAAATATTTTTACTGAATTTAATATCAAGTTTTTGCTATTTCTAAAATTATAATAACATTATGTCGAATTTCTGCCTGAATATGAAATCTGTAAAGAACAAGGTGATTGACCTAACTACTTTTGTTGGATTTTGAACTTTAAATATGCATTGGAACCGTGTGGAAGTCTAGTTTCTAGAATTTCTGACGGATTCAGTTTTCGAGTTCTAAAACAGCGGGAAACTATATTTTTGTACAAACTACTCTTACTGTCCAAAATTTTAATTTTCAGTTTTTATTGAATTAACTATTCCTATATCGTTGTATTGCATGAATTAAAGTGTATATGTTGCATTGCATAATCCTAGTGTCCTATTTTCATCATTCTAATTGTCCTATCTAAGTTATCGTCCTATTGTTCCCCTATTATTGCTATCGTTCATCTAATGTCTCTAAACACATATTGTATTGTTGCATCGATAAAATAATTAACAAGTCGGGGTTTGAGGGTTGACTCAAGTAGTGGACAATATAGGAACTGTACTCGGATAAGGGGCTCGTGGTTTCCTATACCGTTATCTTGTGATCTTTTGTTCTTGTGATCTTGTGACCTTGTGATCTTGTAATTTTGTAACATCTTATTGATAAATTACCGTTATGGATGGAACATTGTTATTATACCGAGTACATGAACTATATAGCCCACCACTAAGTCTGAACGCAACTTGTTTGTATGTAGCAACCATGTGGTCAATAGATGGGACGCATGAAGTGCTACATTAGTTAGGATTAAAATGATTAATAGACTTAAGGATCACACCACATCGACACTGCATATTGTTCGTCATTGTTCCTATTGATATCGAATATTGGCTAAGTATTATTGTTATTGATCATTGATATTGTTACCGAATATTGAATCAATGTTTATAGCCATTGTATCGATTACCGTGATCTTGATTATTGGTTATTGTGCCATATTATTGATTCCTATTGATCCATTGATTCATTGTTATACCGTTATTCCATTGTTCACTATTTTCACTACTTACTGTCCATGACTTGCTCTAAGGAAAAAAATTCTCCTCTTTTTAGATGAAGTGTTCATAGGTGTTGATGGATAATTGCCTGCTGGGATTGGAGAACCAAACTTTCTGAAGATCTAATGCTTTCTAGTTGCTTATTATTTTATTGAACTTATTGTATTGAGACTTATTACTGATGCGTTTGTGATTTATTTTGTTTTGGGCTTATGTACCAGATTTTATTATTGTTCCAGATGTTGGATTATTCTTGTATTTGGATATTTTTATTAATTTATTCCAAGTATTATTGTTCATGAGATTATTATTATTGTCTGTGCATTTATTATGTATTGATTATATTGTTGAGTTGATCGGATAAACAGCTTATGGGTGACGTTAGTCATTCGCTCGGCTGAATGTTATGTACTCGTATTCCGTATTTTTGGGAAGCAGGGCGTGACAAAACTGCTTGATCTTCATGAACTTTGATCTGTCATCTTTTCGAAGGAACTCGAGCAAACACGTACCGCGGGACAAATTTTTTTTTTTTGTAGGGAACAACTTGAAGCTCTGGTACCACTGTTAGGATTTGTTGAGTTATGCGACAACCGATCCAATGCACAACCACGCAATAGTATACCGAACCAAACATACAAGCACACAATTTTGTCCCGGTTCAGCTTCGCATAATCCGAGGGCGAAATAACCGAGATAATATTCAACTAGAGAAGATGCAAGAGTTACAATCATTCTCACCAAGAACCTATCTATCTTTCAAGGCTCATTAGAAGATACTTTATTGTTACAATGGAAAACTCTCAGATTAAGAAATCGATGTTTTTGGTACACCTCTCAATGGAGGCCATTACAAAATTATATAGAGATATAAAGAAACCCTAGATTGTAGTCTTGATCCAATCACCGTCCAATATATCCTAAAGATAAAGTCACACAATAAGAGTTGTACGATCTAATTTGGAGAAGAAACTGGGTACAAACAGATCAACCAAAGACCATCCTAGATTGATGTTGCATCGTTGTATGTCAACTGCTCCCAAGAGCAGTTGACTGTTCCTGAAGTTGAGTCTCAACCACCCAGATTGCAATCGACTGCTATAATAGCAGTCGACTATCAACTTCTAGCCAGCCTGGAAATAGTGACTCATTCGTCTCCAATATTCGCTTCGACCATCTTCTCGCTTCACCCGTTTTTCTTCACATTGAACCTAATATGCAGGACATAAACCTAACAATCCGCTTGCTCATTGGTTGGTGGATAGGAGGTCAATTGATTGTAGGCCGTTATTTGTATTTTGATTTTTTTTCATTTTCTTTTCCATTCGAGTGTTTTAGTTAAGTTACATGCTTGAGGCATCAAGTATATGCAAGGTTACTAAGTTGTTTCTGTTTGCCTTATTATGAAGAATATATACGTACATTATCCTTCATAATCCTAGAGGGAAAAAAAATAAATCAATACCTTCATAGCCATTGTAATTAGCCTAAGTATTACAATTTCATTTACTTCTTTATTTATAAATTCATTACTATTATTTTTCTAAGAATAACTTTTTCACTATTACAACTGTCATTGGTGGATGTTTTTTCTTTGAGTTTTAAACCATTTATCTATCACACTAAATTTTTTACCAAATGATACTCCACATTAAACTCAAACTTCCAATCATTTTATACATTATCCTTTTCCCATAAGATTCTCATTAACTATAATTCAACTATGAAGGCTTTCATGTTGAAAGAAGACTTGTTTAATTATATATCATTCAAAGGCTATAAACTTATTTTCCATACAAGTTCTTTATATCTGTTACAGCTAAATCTGGTGTGGGGGCAAACAGATAGTATTTGTGGATTCTTGGAAAACTTGAATAGCAAACCTGAAACCTGTTCCGCCGGAGTTTGACCATTGACTCCCGCCGTTCACCTGCAAAAAGTGCGAGACACCGGGGTTGATCCCGGCGATGCACCCTCCGATGCTCAAGTCAGTAATCAGGAATGATTATGAAAGAGCGTAAATTGGCAAAAGATTGATTACCTCTTAATGGTGGTGGATGGGGGATATTTATAGTCGCCGTTGGGATCAGATTAGGAATGTAATCCCTATGATCAGATTAGGAATGTAATCCCTGTGATCAGATTATGAATGTAATCCCTAATTCCCAGTGAAAGGATAGATGTGAATCATGGCTGTTGATTAGTATTAATCAGGGACCCTAATTCTATCCGGCTGGACTGGGTTCGTTGCGGGTTGAAACCCGCACCCAGTAAGACAGATCCGTTCATGGGTTATTGGGCTTTGAATAAAGATCCAGTTCCCACTTCAGACCCGTTAGTATGTGAAATTACCGTTTTACCCCTGAGCTTTAAGATTCGTGTCCGATTTGAACGGCCCTGATTTAATCCTATTTTTAGCCATATCACGAGCCCCCACTCCTGGAGACTGAGTTTTACAGTCTTCGAGGAGTAGTTTTGTTGTTCTAATGGCGTACGGGATTTTATCAGTGTTCTTAAGGGAGTTTGGATCTTGCTCGGGGTGTAATGGTATTATTCTGGGCTTGTAAAATACCCAAAAATATTCTCAGAATTTTCTAGATTTTTGGTGATTTTTCCAGATTTTTCTGAATTTTTTTGAATTTTTTATTCATTTTTCGAATTAAATAATTAATTATCAAAAATATTAAATAATTATTCTAATTAAATAATTATTTTTTTCAGAATTTAAAAATAATTTTTCCGAATTAATAATTATTTTTAGAATTTTTAATTAATTTTTTCGATTTTTTAAATATTTTTTCCGATTTTTTTAAATAATTAGAACAAATAAATAAATTAAATATTACCTGGACACGTGGCACGTTTCTGAACGTCGATCATGATCAGATGCGCGCGCATCGCAAAGCAGATCACGATTTCGACACGTGGCGCATTTCTGGACGTCGATAGTGTCGTGACGCGAATTTTGAGAAGATCGGACGGATTGTATGGGTCGACAGATTTTTTCTCCAATTACAGGGTCGGTGCTTCAGTACCTTGGCTCGACGACTTGGATCTGCCAACCCCTCCGAAGACGCCACGTGGCGCGGTCAACGGGGGCATTGACCGCCACGTGGCAATGCCCTTTTTTTTCCATCTTCTTCTTCGTTTTCTCTCTTCTTCGCCTTTGCTCTTCTTCTCCTTCATCTGTTTCTACTTCGAACCTCGCCACTCGCCCCTCGCCCTTCGAACTCGCCTTCGTTTGATCCCTTCTCCGAGCTCATCCCTATCATTCGAGCACCCTGAGCGACGAGCGGAGCTGGACGAACGTGGAGCGTCGCCAGCCTTGATCGAGGCACTCGAAGGTGATGAGCTCGAGCGTGGAGGCCAGCGAGGTTGGGCGAGCTCGGCGATGGAGAAGAGCTCGACGGAGCTTTGGGGAGTGGAGCTCGGCAGAAGTGGTTCGGAGCTCATGGGTTCATCGAGAGTAGCTCAAGCCCGACGGAGGTGGTGAGCTCGACAGTGCTTGGCGGCCTGAGGAAGAGGAGTTTGGGCTTTTGGAGCTCGGGGAAGAAGACGTAGAGCTCGATGAGGTGGTGAGCTCGGTGTTGAAGGAGCTCGACGTTGTGGAGGTTGACGATGGGTGGAGGCGAGCTTGGAGCTCGTCGAGGGAGAGAGCTCGGTGTCGACTATGGGGGAGCTTGGCATAGGAGCTCAGGGAAGAAGACGTAGAGCTCGACGAGGTAGTGAGCTTGGTGTTGAAGGAGCTCGACGTTGTGGTGGTTGACGAAGAGGTGGCTTGAGTGTGGAGGTCGGCGAGGTTGGGCAAGCTCGGCGTTGGAGATGAGCTGTGAGCTCGGCGTCGGAGGCAGTTGGTGATGGAGCTCTGGCTAGGAGAGCTTGTGGAGCTCGTCGTACGTGGAGCCCGGGAGAACTCCGACGTGGGTTCGGAGCTTGGATGAAGAGCTGGCGAATGGGCGAGCTTGGAGGTCAGAGGAGATTGAGCTCGGCGGCGAAGCTTCGTCGAGGAAGCTAGAGACGAGGCAGAGCTCGCCGAGGAGTTGGACAAGGTCGGCAATGGAGATGAGCGAGCTTGGGTTTTGTTCTTTTTGGTTTTGGCGGGAAAGCATAGAGAGGAGAGGAGGGGTATGGGTGTTCGGGTTCGGATCCCTTAACGGGTCCAAACCCGACCCTTGTGCTCCTATTTTTTTTCCTCTCTCTCTCTCTTCTCTGCTATTCGGCAGCTGCTTCTTGTTCGACAAATCCGAGCACGGATTTTGAGGTGCATTTTTGTCACTTTGCAGTTCGGTAGTTCGGTAGCTCGGATTTCAGATCCAAGCTACGGGGCTCCATCTGGACGGTTGATCACGATTGTGGCGTGAATCACGAGACAAGAGGCTCAAATTTCGAGAAAACGCTATCTTGTCGTTTTGTGGAGACGTGGCACGATCTGAGCCGTTCATCATGTTCTAGCACATTTTTTGAGACAATCTGACGGTGAAACTGGCTCGGCAGCATTTTTCTCCATATGTGGAGGTCGGTACCTCGGCACCTCGGCTCGGTAGAACGGCCATGGCGGAGCTCATCGCTGAGAAGAAAGAAGAAGGGGAGGAGAGGCATTCGGGTTCTCTCCTCTGCCTTGTTCTTTCGCACAGTGAAGAAGAGGAGAAGTGTTGGGTACGTTTGGCGGGAAGACTAAAGAAGAAGGAGAAGGATGAAGAAGCCAAGAAGGGTATGGGTCGGATCGTGGGTATCGGATCCGACCCCGACCCGTTAGCCTCTTTTTCTTCTTGCTTGTTCGGCAAATCCGAGCACGGATTTTGAGGCACATTTTTCGCCACTTTGCAGTTCGGTAGATTGGTAGCTCGGATTTCAGATCCGAGCTAAGCGGCTCAATCTGGACGATTGATCACGATCATGGCGCGAATCACGAGACAAGAGGCTCAAATTTCGAGAAAATGTTATCTTTTCATTTTGTGGAGACATGGCACGATCTGAACCGTTCATCATGTTCTAGCACGAATTTTGAGACAATCTGACGGTGAAACTGGCTCGGTGGCAATTTCTCCATATGTGGAGGTCGGTACCTCGTCCCTTCGGCTCGGTGACTTAATAGCTCGCCCTCTGCCCATAGTAGCTCGGTAGCTCGGCGTAGTGGAGCTCGGCCATGGCAGAGCTCATTGAGGTGAGCTCGACGACGGAGGATGGGTCGGCATATGGGAGAGGTAAAGAGCTCCGAAGCTTGGTGATGTGCTATTTGGTTTTGGAGATTTTTGAAGAGGAGCGCCACTCCTAGGGGTGAAGAAGAGATGCTAGGAAGATCCTCGTAAGAGCCATGGGAAGACCCATTCTTTGGAGTGAGTGCAAGGAGCAACTCTATGGGAGAGTTTTGAGCTCCGAACTTGCTTAGACGAGGCCCGCTTTGGAGGCAAGCGGAGTGAAGAGCTCGACTCTAAGAGAGAGCCATCCGGAAGACGAGTTTGAGGAGCAACTTTAGGGGAGAGTTGTGAGCTCCGAACTCGTTGAGAAGAGGTCCGCTTTGGAGGCGAGCGGAGTGAAGAGCTCGGCTCTAAGAGAGAGCCATTTGGAAGACGAGTTTGAGGAGCAACTCTAGGAGAGAGTTGTGAACTCCGAACTTGTTGAGAAGAGGTCTGCCTTGGAGGTGAGCGGAGCGAAGAGCTCGGCTCTAAGAGAGAGCCATCTGGAAGACGAGTTTGAGGAGCAACTCTAGGAGGGAGTTGTGAGCTCCGAACTCGTTGAGAAGAGGTCCGCTTTGGAGGCGAGCGGAGTGAAGAGCTCGGCTCTAGGAAAGAGCCACTTGGAGGGCGAGTGTGAGAAGGAACTCTAGGGGAGAGTTGTGCTCCAAACTCGTTGAGAAGAGGTCTGCTTTAGAGGGAGCGGAGTGAAGAGCTCGGCTCTAGGAAAGAGCCACTTGGAGGGCGAGTGTGAGAAGGAACTCTAGGGGAGAGTTGTGCTCCGAACTCATTGAGAAGAGGTCCGCTTTAGAGGGAGCGGAGTGAAGAGCTCGGCTGTAAGAGAAAGCCATCTGGAAGACGAGTTTGAGGAGCAACTCTTGGAGGGAGTTGTGAGCTTCGAACTTGTTGAGAAGAGGTCCGCCGTGGAGGTGAGCAGAGCGAAGAGCTCGGCTCTAAGAGAGAGCCATCTGGAAGACGAGTTTAAGGAGCAACTCTAGGAGGGAGTTGTGAGCTCCGAACTCTTTGAGAAGAGGTCCGCTTTGGAGGCGAGCGGAGTGAAGAGCTTGGCTCTAGGAAAGAGCCACTTGGAGGGCGAGTGTGAGGAGGAACTCTAGGGGAGAGTTGTGCTCCGAACTCGTTGAGAAGAGGTCCGCTTTAGAGGGAGCGGAGTGAAGAGCTCGGCTCTGGGAGAACCATTTGTGAGATGAGTGTGAGGAGTAACTCTAGGAGAGAGTTGTGCTCCGAAGTCATTTGAGAAGAGGTCCACCTTGGAGTTAAGCGGAGTGAAGAGCTCGGCTCTAGAAAAGAGCCACTTGGAGGGCGAGTGTGAGGAGGAACTCTAAGGGAGAGTTGTGCTCCGAACTCGTTGAGAAGAGGTCCGCTTTAGAGGGAGCGGAGTGAAGAGCTCGGCTCTGGGAGAGAGCCATTTGTGAGGTGAGTGTGAGGAGGAACTCTAGGAGAGAGTTGTGCTCCGAACTCATTGAGAAGAGGTCTGCTTTGGAGGTGAGCGGAGCGAAGAGCTCGGCTCTGGGGGAGAGCCACTTGGAGGGCGAGTGTGAGGAGGAACTCTAGGAGAGAGTTGTGAGCTCAGAACTCGCCAAGAAAAGGTCCGCCTTGGAGGTGAGCGGAGCGAAGAGCTCGGCTCTAAGAGAGAGCCATCTGGAAGAAGAGTTTGAGGAGCAACTCTAGGAGGGAGTTGTGAGCTCCGAACTCGTTGAGAAAAGGTCTTCTTTGGAGGCGAGCTGAGCGACGAGCTCGGCTCTAAGAGAGAGCCATCTGGAAGAAGAGTTTGAGGAGTAACTCTAGGAGGGAGTTGTGAGCTCCGAACTAGTTGAGAAGAGGTCTGCCTTGAAGGTGAGCGGAGCGAAGAGCTCGGCTCTGGGGGAGAGCCATTTGGAAGACGAGTTTGAGGAGCAACTTTAGGAGAGAGTTGTGAGCTCCGAACATGCAATTTAAGTGAGAGAATCAACGGTTGTAGGAGCAGTTCCGAATGGCGAACCACTTCTAACTCGCTTAAGTGCAAGTTATTCGAAGCAGAATCGAGCCAAGTGTTGGACTCCGAACTCGTCGTTAGAGGGATTCAACGGTTGTGGGAGCAATTCCGAATGGCGAACCACTTCTAACTCGCTTAAGAGCAAGTTATCCGAAGCAGAATCGAGCCAAGTGTTGGACTCTGAACTCATCGTTAGAAGGAGTATCAACGGTTGTGGGAGCAATTCCGAATAGCGAACCACTTCTAACTCGCTGAAGAGCAAGTTATTTGAAGTTGAATCGAGCTAAGTGTTGGACTCCGAACTCGTTGTTAAAGGTTAGTAAGTTGCGGGAGCAGCCATGTGGAAGAAGCTGGACTCTGAACTCACCATTTAGCGAGTCGTGACTCGGAGAGATAGAGAAGCAAGAGCAATAATTTTCAATGAAAAGATGTAAAGTTTTATTGAAATAAACTAAGTGGCCGCTTCAATAGGGCGAGCCATTATTACATGCTATTGGCCGGGTTACAAGCATCGGCCTTATTGAAAATCAGGATCCTACTTCTAAAATAAGGTAAAGACCTCTTGGGAGGAGCTGGGAGATTCTGAGTCTTGAAGCTCAGTGGGCCCTTCTGTTCGTTTGTAGGCTCCTCAGGGGGGAAGCTCGGCCCCCCTTTTTTGGACAAACTTGGTCAGGTGTCCCCACTGTATGAGTTCTTCGATCTCCTCCTTGAGAGCCCGACAATCATCCGTGTCATGGCCGTGGTCCCTGTGAAAACGGCACCACTTATCCTTGTTCCTCTTCTTGCCAGGTGCATTCATTCTAGGGGGAGCACGGAGTAGCCCTTCCTTGTCCACCTCCATAAGAACTTCTGATATATTAGCAATGAGGGGGGGTGAACTTCTCAAAATGAGGAGTCGGGCGACGCTGTCCATTGCCATCCTTCTGGAATTTTTGGGACCTCTCTTCGCTTGTGCTCTTCTTTTTGTTCTCGGAAGATGTCTCCTCAAAGCCTGAGAGATTGTTGGCTTCTTCGACCCGAATGTACTTCTCACTCCTAAGAAGGAGGTCGGCGAAATTATGTGGGGGCTTCTTGGCAAGGGAGGAGCGAAGGTTAGAGTTGAGGACATTTGATTGGAAGGAGGCCGCCGCAACTGACTGGTCGAGGGAGGCGATGGATCTAACCTCAGCAGTGAACCTCCTCACATAGTCTCTCAACTTCTCTCCCTTCTCCTGGCAGAACTGGAATAACGAGATGCTGGTCTTCTCCGTGCGTCTGCTACTCACAAAATGAGTGATGAAGAGGGTTTTAAACTGTTCGAAAGAGAATATGGAAGACGAGGCGAGGCGGGAGTACCATTCCCGAGCTGAACCCTTAAGAGTGGCGGAGAAGGTCTTGCACAGCAAGGCATCGGAAGCTTGGTGGATTAGCATGAGGGTCTTAAAGCTTTTGATGTGGTCCACGGGGTCCGACTCCCCCGAGTAAGTTTCGAACTACGGGGGTTTGAAACCTCTTGGGATAGGAGCCTCCATGATGGTCTGGGAGAAGGGAGGTCTGTTCGGGCGGATGGTCCTTCCTCTTAACTCTTCATCCTTGTCTATTCGACCGATGTGCCTCTCCATCTCGTGGAGACGACGGTAGATAGCATCGTCCCTCCGACAGTAGTCAAACGAGCCTCTGGACTCATCTTCATAGGAAGGGGAGCGGGGACTACGACGACGGTGACTCTGGGAGCGGCGGGGGCTAGGCATGTGTTGTTGGTTGCTAAGAGCCGGAGGGAGAGTTATGGACCGATGGCGAGGATTTTGGACCCGTGGAGGGGTAGGAGCCCTTTGGGCATTGTTGTTGTTGGGTCGGAGGTTGAGGGCTTGCAAAACAGTCGCCTCGAATTGCTGGAACTCAGCACGAGTGATGGGTGCCTCATCATTCCTCGGATGTTGCCGACCGGCAGGGAAGTGAAGTCTTCTCCTATGGTGCTCGGGGGACTCTCTCCGCCCTCTTCGGGTAGGGGACCTTCTGTAGTCTCGGCAGTGTTCGGACGTTGCTAGCGGGAGGCTCCCTCTCGGGCCCACTTTTCATCCAAACGGCGGTGAAGATCCTCATCCTTCTGCCGATTGAGGATGGTATTGTGAAGGTCGGAAACTCGGGGATTGAGGGAGGCTATAGAATCCGTAGAGGCATTGTGTATTGAGATACGGTCCTAATGGAGAGGTTGCTTCAGCGGGTTGGGACGCGAGGCCCCTGCACCGGCATTCTGAGGACCGGGGGGACCCTTAGGGGGTTGCTGATTCTGAAGAGGAGGCAGGTCCTGTTGGAGAGGGTCCTCAGCTTGAGGAGGAAGTTGCCCCTGCTGCTGAGCGGGTTAGATGGGGACTTCCTGTTGCTGTTCAACGGGGTTGGGTCCACGGTTGGACCCTCTGGATCTTACTTTCCTAGGAGGCATGGCTGGAGAAGATCTGACCAACAGGAAGAGGGGAGGCTGCTATTCGTTTGATTCCCACAGACGGCGCTAATCTGTTACCGCTAAATCTGGTGTGGGGGCAAACAGATAGTATTTGTAGATTCTTGGAAAACTTGAATAGCAAACCTGAAACCTGTTCCGCCAGAGTTTGACCATTGACTCCCGCCGTTTACCTGTAAAAAGTGCGAGACACCGGGGTTGATCCCGGCGACGCACCCTCCGATGCTCAAGTCAGTAATCAGGAATGATTATGAAAGAGCGTAAATTGGCAAAAGATTGATTACCTCTTAATGGTGGTGGATGGGGAGTATTTATAGTCGCCGTTGGGATCAGATTAGGAATGTAATCCCTATGATCAGATTAGGAATGTAATCCCTGTGATCAGATTATGAATGTAATCCTTAATTCCCAGTGAAAGGATAGATGTGAATCAGGGCTGTTGATTAGTATTAATCAGGGACCCTAATTCTATCCGGCTGGACTGGGTTCGTTGCGGGTTGAAACCCGCACCCAGTAAGACAGATCCGTTCATGGGTTATTGGGCTTTGAATAAAGATCCAGTTCCCACTTCAGACCCGTTAGTATGTGAAATTACCGTTTTACCCCTGAGCTTTAAGATTCGTGTTCGATTTGAACGGCTCCGATTTAATCCTATTTTTAGCCTTATCAATATCTATACAAGTTCAACTTTACAATCATATACTACCTCTGCACCATAATATAAGTTATTATAGTATTTCTTATTATCCTATAATATATGTCAATTTAGATTTTTTATGGAGATATCTTAATATTTTTAAAGATACATTAATATTTTTTCTATAAGACTTTCAATTTTACTAATATACTAGATTTGCCCGTGGGCATGTGCCTACGGCACGTCTTCAGAACGATACAGCATATGAAAAGCCTTATAAATAGTAAATCAACAATTATGTAGCTCAAGTTTGAATAGTATGACAATAATTAGTTGTAAATAAAAGTCCATGTTTCCATAAGTTTATATATATATATATATATATATATATATATATATATATATATATATATATATAAATAAAGAGAGAGTGTGTGTTAAATAAATAAAGGAGTTTTTTTTTTGGGGGGGGGGGGGTGGGGGGGTGGGGGGAGAAATATAATTAAATAAATAAATGTGTTGTTTTGGGGGAAAACTTTTTGGGAAAAAATGTGTTTCGTGAGGTTAGATCTCAACCTTTTATTTTGGGGGAATTGAAGAAGAGCCACTTAATATCTTTCTTTGTGTTTTATTATATAGACTAGGTTTGCCTGTTGACACATACCTACGACACTCGCGTCTTCGGAACGGTGCACCTCCTTTGATTATATAAAATAGTTTTGGAGGTCCAGCAAATTAATTGAAATAGCAAATATATCATATAAAAAAGCAGTATATCTGCCTTTAAGCTCAACCATTGCCTTCTTGATCATTAGCTTAAACTTATCTGAAATGCATATAGTTTGTTAGAAACACTGCATAGAGTTTTTTTTAACTTCAGCATCACTTTTAGATGCCTGTAATAGTTATGCAAGGACATTATCATATAGGTTTTATAGAGCTTACTCTAATCTCATAACCACTATGAGCATGTCTAAATACAATGGTAACGCAAGTGCATGTGTGAAGGTATCTACAATACCAATAATCTAGACATTTGTTTGTCTGAGACTCAGTTTGCAATTGAAATACCTTTTATTATTATTTTCAACCAAAATGAAATATATGAAGTTCTCAAAGCTCTAATCCAAGCTAATCATTTCTTTTATCTCCACTTTGTCTCCCCATTGCACCTTTATAAAAAAAATCAAAATGGATAAATAACAAATTTACTTTAGCTGTCTTTCTTGAGTAGAGAGTTTGCACCCTTCACTGGTAAACTCCAGTCATCCCAGTCCTATATATCCAAACATACACTAAAAGTTCTTATATGTTATGTTATCCATGGTTTCTAATAACCAGTGAATGGAACACTTCATGATAATATTTTTTTTTGTAGTAAAGAAATTAATGTTGCATATTTGCCAAGTTATTTTAGGTTGTTAGTCAGCTTACCTGTCCTGCTATGGTTTGGAAGCCCAAATTGAGGCCACCAAATAATCAATTTTTCACTTGTGTACACCTTAAATCAAAATCAATAAAAAACTCATCAAATAAATCACCAAATTATAATTTTTTAAACCCAAAAATAAAACAATCATACCTCTCTGAACTTAAATCTCATACACACACAAAATTCGAGTCAGCAAAAAACTGAGTAATTCCCTGCATACAAAAAATTAAAAATTAGAATGAGAATTCGGTTAATGAGATAAAATTAGAGTCGTCACATCACATATAGAGGCTCTCGATTCGGTGGAGGGGAGTCGCTTGATATTCGCGCCCGATTTGGTAGAGGGGAGTCACCGATACGGAATCAGCAGTGGATCAGATATCGGCAGCGACCTCTTGATTGGGGTTCTTAGATTTGAATTTGGATTTGGATTTGCTTTGAGATTTTCAAATTTTCAAAATTTTAAATTTTCCAAAATTTCAAAATTTAAAATTTTTAAAATTATCAAATTATCAAAATTTTAAAATTTTAATTTTTTATTTATTTATTTTTAATTTTCAAAATTTTTTAAATTCTAAAATTTCAAAAAATTTTAAAATGTTTAAATATTTTAATAATTAATTTTTAAAGTTATTTTAAAATTTTTTAAAAATTTTTATAAGTTTTTGATTTTTGTGAATTATTTTAAAACTTTTTAAATTTTTTAGTTTTTTATTTTAAAAAAAATTCAAAATTTTTATTTTCTTAATTTTTTGAAGAGAAGAGAGAGAGAGAGAGAGAGAGAGAGAGAATAATTAAATAAATAAAGGAGTTGTTTTGGGTGGGGGGATTTGAATTTCAGTTTTGAGAAAAAAAATGTCTTTTGAGATGCTAGACCTAGACCTTTAATTTTGGAGGATTGAAGGAGAGCCACTTGATAACTTTCTTTGTGTTTTATTATATAGATAACCATTTAAGTTTTTACATAAAATAATGCTAACTCACTTAAGAGGAGGACAGACTTAAACATTTTACAATAACTAAGCTCATTTAAAAGTTTTAATAACTAAAAATATTTATTGCTTTTTACACTAACCTAGGGTAATATTTAATATGCAATAACTTATACTTATGGGACAAGGTAGTAATTTACTTGCATTGAGCCTCACTTCTCACTTCTAGTAAAAGATAGTATTTTAACATTATCTTTTAGTGAGAAGTGGACCCAAATGCATTTATAATGTATGTTTGGGGTAAAAATCCATGTATGTCTAGCATTTTGCATTAAACTAACTACAACTTCAATTACAAGTTCCAACTTAAACCAAATCTAAATAATATTAACCTTTAAAACTATGCTAAATTTAAAAAAATTACACTAAGTTTTGGGCCAGTTTAAAAAAATCACACTATGTTTTTTTTTTAAAAGAACACAAAATTTCAAAAAATACCACTAGGTTAGTTAGGGTTAGGGTTAGGATTAGTTTGAGGGATTTATTTATACATCTGTTCCGTTAAGTAATATTTTTTTAAACACAAATGAAAGATGAATGTGATTTTCTTAAACACAAAAGAAAAATAAAAGTGGTTTTTTTAAACCCTACCCTAATTCTAACCCTAACTAATCCAATGGAGTTTTTTGAAATTTTGTGTTCTTTTTTTTTAATAAAAAAACTTAGTCATTTTTTAAAAACGGCACAAAACTTAGTACAGTTTTTTAAAGTTTAGCCTTAAAACTACTCCATACACATAGTCGGAGAAAAAATAATGGAAGGCATACAGAATATTAGGTTGTAATAATTACTCCCATACACAATTAATTCGGCTCCAAACCATTATAGCTGGTAACTACACTCCTAACAAACATGCATTATACAAAACACATGCTGTTTAATTTACCTAATATAAGAGATAACACCTCTCTCTTCCTCCTCTTCTTCTTCTTTATTTTCCTCAGTGTTTAAGATCCAGATGACAATTGACAAGGTTTAGTGCAGACAATGACATGATAGCTATCAAATGAGATAGAGGGAAAAGACCCAACTTCACACGGGAAGCACGTGAAAATATTCGAATATTGCAACCCATGGCCATAATTACGATCGACCGTCGATCGATATGACCACCGCGTTAACCGGTTTCCTTGATTAATGATCATAACATGGGATTGTGGTCAGAAAGTTACAAGATAAATCCCATGGACGTTGTGATTGGTAGGCCACCATGTCCACCGCTGGATTCCATGTGCGCGCATCTTAAAGCACCGTACACAAGGTCCACAAGGAGGCTACAGCAGCGAGACCCATCATCCTTTATGCATTACAAGTGTTTTCTTGTTTAAGTAAGATCTAGTGCTAATTGTTAGAGTTCGTTATTGTTACTAATAATAAAGGCTCTCACATGGTTTTGATTTGAGTATCAGAGACAGATGATGGGATCGAGATGGTTCGGACAGTAATTAAATGTTTAGGCATCGGGATCTGAGAATTTTAAGTGAAACTTTATGTAGGATTAATAAATAGTAGAACTTTTTTATTCATAAATCGAACAGTTTGCTTGTGTTTAATTAAACATGATGCGATTTCAATGTTTGGTTTAATGGAGATTTCACAAATCAACAAATTCTATTCACCAAATTGTGCTTATATCTTTGAAAATGAAAAAAAGAGTGTGTCGTTTCTGTGCTTTTGATGGGTTGACATTTGAGTAGTGCAGTAGCAAATGCTATGATAGTTTCACTCCGTGATATCTGGATTAGAGGTAAATAGATCGTTCAGCTAAGCAGCTCTATTTGTGCATTGATCAGGTTAAACTCAAAGTAAAATCTAAATTTATAGTTGAAACGACGATATGTAACTACTGTTTTCGAGTTTTTGCTTGAGTATTGATGATACACAACTTGTAGGATTTTTTTCCCAAACTGTCCCACTTTTTGAAAGTTTTTTTTCAAACCGTCCTAATTTTTTTTTAATTCTCAAACAATCCCACTCGGTTTGTGAAAGATCAAATTTAGTTAAAACTAACTCGGTTTTTCAAAAACCGAGTTAGTTTTAACTAAACTTGGTCTTTCAAAGACTGAATTGATTGTTTTGATAAATACTTTCGAAAGTGGGTCTGTTTGGTAAATACTTTCAAAAAGTGGATCATTTTGGTCAGAAGTTCCAGATGTTGAAGGGGGTTGATTTTGAGCTTCATGTTCAGGAGCCTTACCTCTCGCAGCTTAGAGCTAAATTGGCGATATTTCTTTCAATTTTGTTGTTGATTGTGTATGATGTGAGTGGTTTTGTTTGTAGATGGAGAGAAGATGGTTGAAGGAAGGTGTGTCACAGACAACTATAATCGGTGAGATTATAATATTTTTTTCAGCATTGTTTACGACAGTTTTTCGGTTGGTTGTTAGTGTTATTCAAAATCGAACTTGGGAAAGATTTAGGGATTTCATTATTAACACTTGTACTTTATACATGGATGGTTGTTTGTAGTGAAAAAAAAAAGTTTTTGTATAGGTAATATATTTTAGAAAGGCTTTAGTTAGGATAATTATGAAATGAATTACATAAGTGACAAAATCTCTAAACCAACCAGAAATCTTTAGAAGGATGCAGACAATGTAATATTTCAAAGCTATATTGTCTATCTATGTAATTTAATTTACTAAAATGTGCATGCTTTTGTTTTTCTTTCTCTTTTCTTTTTCTTAATGCTTATAAATAGTTTAGAGATATTTAATAGAGTACTTATTCGATAATTAGTTTGTAAGTTTAATGTGATAATGTTACGTACGGTAAACAACCAAACAACTACCGAACCCTCAAATCTATTGATGTTATAATGCTAGAGATTATTATTATTATTTTCCTTGTCAAGGGTAAATTTGATGGAAAATATCCATTCAAAATCTCTTAAAACTCGTTACTCTTGTAGAAATATAGATGTAGAAGGGGCTATACTAGCATGGATTTTCACATTGGTTAGAAAACTATAGTAAACGTCTTGTTATATGTGTTACTTTCATGAAATATTCCCTTTCTTTTAGGGATCTTACCATTTGGAACTCCTCTGTTTCATAAGTTTTTATATGAAGTTTTATGAATCTTATCATTTGTTATCACATGAAATCACATGCACCCAAGTTCATCATACTGCTGCACATGGTTTTCTATGTCTGCCCTGAACCAACTTTCACTCCAAGTGAGAATGAGAAAGAAAAGATTGGCTATTGCAGTACACCTCATGACCTTTAATTTTTCCATCTGAGCCATACTTCATTTTCACTCTAATTGAATCCACTGTTACCTTGTTATCTCACCTTCTCATTTGAGAGGAGTTTTAAATAACCTGGTCATGGTATGTGATATGGCTAAAAATGGGGATTAATCGGAACCTTCCAAATCGGGCACGAATCTTGAAGCCCAGGGGTAAAACGGTGATTTCACCCACAAATAGGGTCTGAGATGGGTACTGGGTCTCTCCGATAAAGACCCAATAACCCACAAACGGACCCGCTTCAATCGGGCGCGGGTTTCAACTAGCGATCAAGCCCGATCAGAGGGATAGAATTAGGGCCCCTGATTAGATCCTAATCAACAGCCCTGATTCATGCCTATCCCTCCACTGGGAATTAGGGATTACATTCCTAATCTGTTTACAAGGAGAATATTCCTTATCAGACCACGGGGATTACATTCCTAATCCGTTCCCTAAGACTCCTATAAATACCCCCCATCCATCTCCATTAAGAGGTAATCAATCTTTCACCAGTTTTTGCGCTCTTTCATAGTCTTCCAGATTACTGACTTGAGCGTCGGAGGGTGCGTCGCCGGGAACAACCCCGGTGTCTCGCACTTTTTGCAGGTGTGCGGCGGGAGCAACGATCATACCCCGACGGAACAGGTACGCAGGTTCACTATTCAGTTTCCCTAAGAATCCACAAATACTATCTGTTTGCCCCTACACCAAATTTAGCAGCAACAGTTTGGCGCCGTCTGTGAGAAGCTAACGAATAGAAACCTCTCCTCTTCCCGGAATACAGATCTCCTCCAGCCATGCCTCCTAGGAAAGTCAGATCGAGGGGGTCCAACCGAGGACCCAACCCTGATCAGCAGCAAGAAGTCCTCCCCAATCCTACTCAGCAACAAGGGCAACTTCCCCCTACCGCGGAAGACCCGCTCCAACAAGACCTTCCTCCTCCTAATCAGCCACCCCCGAAGGGTCCTAACCCTCAAAAACAGCCTCTTCACCAAGAGCACATCACCATCCACAATGCCTCTACGGACTTTATGGCCTCCCATCATCCCCGAGCCTCTGGTCGCCATAATACAGCTCCCAACCGCCAGAACGATGATGACCTTCGCCGCCACCTGGATGAGAAGCGGGCCTGAGAGGGAACATCTCGCCAACACCATTCGGACGAGCAGTACCCTTGCCACCAGGAGTATAGAAGGTCTCCTAACCGAAGAAGGCCACACTCCCCCGCAGGTCGGCAACAGCCTAGGAATAATGAGGCACCCATCACACGTGCCGAGTTCCAGCAGTTTCAAGCGACCGTCCTATAAGCTCTCAACCTTCGTCCCAACACCATCGTGCCCAAGCCTCAATCTCCTCCCCCGGTCCGAAGCCCTCGCCGACGGTCTCCTTCTCCTCGTCCTGCTCCTAGCAACTCCCGGCGTACCCCAAGTCCTCGTCGCTCCCGAAGTTACCATCGCTGTAGCCCTCGCTCTCCCTCATACGAAGACGAGTCTAGGGGCTCAGCTGATTACCGTCGGAGGGATGACACCATGTACTGTCGTCTTCATGAAGTAGAGAGGCGCCTGGGCCAGATAGACCGAGAAGAGGAGCTTAGGGGGAGGACCCTACGTCCTAGCCGACCCCCTTTCTCCCGAACCATAGTGGATGCACCTGTGCCGTTCGATTTCAAACCTCCCCAATTTGAGACTTACACCGGGGAGACCGATCCAGTTGATCACATCGAAAGCTTTAAGACTTTGATGCTCCTCCATCAAGCTTCCGATGCCCTCCTCTGCAAAACCTTCCCCGCAACTCTCAAAGGACCAGCTCGAGAGTGGTTCTCGCCTTGCCCCCTCCTCAATATTCTCCTTCGAGCAGTTCGAAACCCTCTTCGTCACGCATTTCGTAAGTAGCCGTAGAGCTGAGAAAACCAGCATCTTCCTATTGCACCTCCACCAAAAGAAGGGGGAGAAGCTAAGAGACTATGTAAAGAGGTTCACAGCTGAAGCCAGGTCCATAGCATCCCTCGACCAGTCGGTCGCTACGGCAGCGTTTCAATCTAATGTCCTCAATTCCAACCTTCGCTCCTCCCTCACCAAGAAGCCACCACAGAACTTTTCCGACCTCCTCCTTCGCAGTGAGAAGTATATCCGGGCCGAAGAGGACGAGCAGCGACCTAACTGGGAGGGGTCTTCCTCCGGGTTTAAGAGAAAGGGAACAGAGGAGGAAGGAGCCAAGAAGCTCCAAAAGGACAATGCCGGCCAGCGCCGAACTCCCCCCAGGTTCGAGAAGTTCATTCCCCTCACCACTAACGTCGCAACTATTCTGATGGAAGTTGAGAAAGAAGGGGTCTTACCCCCTGCTCCCAGGATGAACACCCCCGCCAAGAGAAGAGATAAAGAAAAATGGTGCCGTTATCACCGGGACCATAGGCATGACACCAACGATTGTCGTGCCATGAAGAACGAGATCGAAGCCCTTATCCAGAAAGGACAGCTGACCAGGTTTCTAAGAAAGGACCGAGCCGAACTCCCTCCCCCCCTCGGGGGGCTAACAAGCATCCGGAACGAGAAGAGACGCCTGACTTTGAGGAAGAACGAGTCCTCCACCTCATCCACGGGGGCCCAATGGGGGGCTCCTCCAACTCCTCTTGGAAGGCATTCATAAGGAAAGTGAATTCGGTCCGAACCACCCCTCCTCCCAAAGGCCTCGGGGTGCCCGTCACATTCTCCGACAAAGATCTTGAAGGTGTCCGCACCCCTCATTGTGACGCACTCGTCATCAGTCTTCACATGGCGAACTTCAAAGTGGAGAGGATCTTAGTGGACAACGGCAGCTCCGTCAACATCCTTTTCCTCGCCGCTTTTAAAGGCCTAAACCTCTCCCGGAACAGACTCAAGCCCGCCGGTTACACGCTCCACGGGTTCACGGGAGTGCCAGTGACTATTGAAGGGGTGATTACCCTCGACGTAACCGCTGGCAAAACTCCTACTACCCGAACGGAGTCGATGGACTTCATGGTCGTAGATGTCCCAGCAGCCTACAATGTCATTTTGGGTTGGCCTGGCCTGGCAGCCCTTGAAGCCGTCCCTTCCACCTATCATCTCAAAATGAAGTTTCCCACTCGGGCCGGAGTAGGGGAAGTAAGGGGCAATCAGGAGCAAGCCCGCAAGTGCTATATGACCTCTACCCTCGGACCTGTCCTCTCCTTAGAAACTCTAGAAATCTCCCAAGATGTCGCTCGACCAACGTCCGAGCCGGTGGATGAATTGGAAGAGGTGCTCTTCTCTGAGCAGGAGCCGACCCACAAGTTCTTTATTAGCAAGACCCTCCCGTCCGTCCTGTACTCGGATATTGTAAAATGCATCCGAACCAATCAAGACCTCTTCGCATGGTCAGCTGCAGATATGCCCGGTATCTCCGAAGAACTCTTAGTCCACCGCCTGAGCGTCGATCCGGGGTCCAAATCGGTTCAGCAGAAGAAGCGCAAGTTCGCCCCCGAGCGCCAGCTCGCTATTAAAGAGGAGGTGGACAAACTCTTGAAGGCCCGGTTCATACAGGAGGTGAACTATCCTGAGTGGTTGTCGAATGTGGTGATGGTGAAAAAGTCCAATGGGACGTGGAGAATCTGTATTGATTTCACCGACCTCAACAAGGCCTGCCTCAAAGATCCGTTCCCTCTACCGAGTATCGACACTCTGATTGACGCAACCTCGGGACATGAGCTCCTCAGCTTCATGGATGCCTTCTCAGGTTACAATCATTTAAGAATGTTCCCCCCGGATATCCCGAAGACATCGTTTGTTACCGACCAGGGCCTTTATTGCTACAGAGTCATGCCGTTCGGACTCAAGAACGTAGGTGCAACATACCAACGCCTCGTCAACAAGGTTTTCCAGGCCCAGATCAGCCGGAACATGGAAGTGTACGTTGACGACATGCTCGTAAAAAGCATCCGAGGTGTTGATCATGTGGCCGACCTCCAAGAAGCATTTGACGTCCTAAGAAAGCACAATATGAGACTCAACCCGAACAGGTGTGCGTTCGGCACCTCATAAGGGAAGTTCCTCGACTTCATGGTTAGCCAACGAGGAATTGAAGCAAATCCGGAGAAGATCAAGGCCATATTGGACATGGCCCCTCCTAGAAATGTTAAAGAAGTTCAGAGACTAACAGGCCGCCTCGCCGCCATAGGGCGCTTTCTCTCAAAATTCGGGGAAAAATGCCTCCCCTTCTTCAAAGCCCTCAGGGGGGCTAAAGGATTCGAATGGGGGCAGCAGCAACAGGAGTTCTTCGACCAGCTCAAGGCCTACCTCGTCAATCCCCCTCTCCTCAGCAAGCCGATCCCTGGTGAGCCCCTATACCTCTACCTGGCAGCCTCCGAGCAGACCCTAAGTGTGGTCCTAGTGAGGGAAGAAGACCGGGCCCAGAAGCCTATCTACTACGTCAGCAAAGTACTTCGGGACGCCGAGCTTCGGTACCCGAAGATTGAGAAAATGGCCTATGCCCTGGTAATGGCCGCGAGAAAGCTTCGCCCGTACTTCCAGTCCCATTCGGTGGTCGTTCATACTGACTAGCCGCTGAAACAGGTTCTTCACAAGCCCGAGACTTCGGGACGCCTTATGAAATGGTCGATCGAACTGAGCCAACATGACATATCATATCAGCCTCGGACCGCGATCAAGGCTCAGGCACTGGCCAAATTCATAGTTGAGAGTACCATCCCCGAGCCCAGCCAGACAGTGAAGGGACCACCGGTCTGGTCGATTTATGTTGACGGATCCTCTTGCAATGAGGGAAGCGGGGCAGGAGTCATTCTGGCAGGCCCAGACGACTTCATCCTTCAATACTCCCTCTGTATAAATTTCAAAGCCTCGAACAACGAGGCCGAATACGAGGCGCTAATAGCCGGTCTTCGAATGGCCCGAAATGCAGGGGCACAATGCCTGTAGATCTTCAGCGACTCTCAGTTAGTCGTCAATCAGGTCCTCGGCGAGTATGAAGCCCGCGATGATAGGATGGTTAAATACTTGGCCAAAGTAAAGAGCCTCATGGTGCTGTTTGAAGAGGTCCTCATCCAAAGGATCCCCTGAGAAGAAAATGCTGAGGCCGACGCCCTATCCAAATTGGCCTCCTCTTCCCTTCAAGGTCTGGAGCAGACCGTATTGATAGAAGTCCTCCTGAAGCCGAGCATAGAGGACGAAACACCTAACTCCGTTGAAACATTGCCCGTCCTCCTCGAAGACAATTGGATGAAACCCCTCGTCGAATTCTTAAGGGACGGACTCCTCCCCGAAGATCCGAGGGAAGCAAGAAGAATCAGAACCCGAGCCGAGCGTTATACATTAATCGAAGGTATCCTATATAAATGCTCCTTCACCCAGGTGGACGGTCGGCCTTACCTGAGGTGCCTTTCCCCCGGGCAAGCCGACTATGCCCTGCAAGAACTCCACGAGGGCATCGGCGGGGCCCATTCTGGGTCCAGGGCTCTAGCGTGCAAAGTGTTGAACTATGGGTATTTTTGGCCCACTCTCCTACGGGATGCTGAGCGACACGTTCGGCAATACAGCTCCTGTCAGAAGTATTCAGACATCCGATGCCTTCCACAAGCACCGCTCACCTCCCTATCAAGTCCAATCCCCTTCGCCATGTGGGGGATGGATTTACTAGGGCCGTTCTCACCAGCCCCCTGACAGCTTAAGTTCCTTGTCGTGGCAGTCGACTATTTATTGAAGTGGATAGAGGCCGAGCCCCTGGCCACAATCACCGAACATAAGGTCGTTCAGTTCTTTTGGAAAAGTTTGATATGCCGATTTGGCGTTCCCAGGGTTCTGGTTACAGATAACTGAACGCAATTCACCGGGGCCGCCTTCCGAGCTTTATGTGAAGACCTCGCCATACAACACCAATTCTCCTCCGTCTCCCATCCTCAGTCGAATGGCCAAGCCGAGAATGCCAACCGACAGATCCTTTCAGGCATCAAGAAGAGGTTAGACAAGTGTTCCAAAGGACTGTGGGTCGATCAGCTGCCTAACGTGCTCTGGAATCACCACACCACCAAGCGGACCCCGACAGGCGAGAGCCCATTTAATCTCACCTATGGGGCTGAGGCCATCATCCCCCTAGAAGTCGGGATACCCTCTCCTCGGCTGATAGCTTATGAAGAAGAGCAGAACGCTAGAGAGCTCAGAGCAAGCCTAGATCTGATAGATGAAATTCGAGAGAGAGCTGCCATACGCCAGCAAGCTTACCGAAGGAGGATCGAGCTAGCATACAACAAAAGAGTCCGCCCAACGGACCTCAAAGAAGGGGACCTGGTCCTTCAAAAGTTGGCCATCTCGTTCCCTGGTTAGAAAAGCAAATTGGCCCCGAACTGGGAAGGACCTTACAAAATCTCAAAAGTAATCCGCCCCGGCACATTCTGACTAGAAGATCTCGAAGGTAAGGAGATTCCCAGGGCTTGGAATGCCGACCATCTCTTAAAATACCAAGAGAAAGCGGCAACGCCTCTCTAAGTAGTCCGAGATGTCGAGCCAATCTTTTCTTGTCACTTGTAGTAATTTTCTTTTATTTTTTCATTGTAATAACGGCTAGCAACTTTAGAAGCAGCCGATCATTGGATATTAATAAATAAAGTTTTTCATATTTTCGCTGCTATTACATCTCTCTGCTTTTAACTCTTTAATCTAACGATGGTTCGAGGTCCAACACTTGGCTCGATTCTACTTCACAAGTTCGCTCCTAAGCGAGCTAGAAGTAGCTCGCCATTCGGAATTGCTCCCACAGCCGTTGAATGGTTCAGAGTCCAACACTTGGTTCGATTCTACTTCGCAAGTTCGCTTCTAAGCGAGCTAGGGGTAGTTCGCCATTCGAAAATGCTCCCACAACCCTTAAACTAATCTAACGATGGTTCGGAGTCCAACACTTCGCTCGATTCTGCTTCACAAGTTCGCTTCTAAGCGAGCTAGAAGTAGCTCGCCATTCGGAATTGCTCCCACAACCGTTGAATGGTTCGGAGTCCAACACTTGGTTTGATTCTACTTCGCAAGTTCGCTTCTAAGCGAGCTAGGGGTAGTTCGCCATTCGGAAATGCTCCCACAACCCTTAAACTAATCTAACGATGGTTCGGAGTCCAACACCTGGCTCGATTCTACTTCGCAAGATCGCTACTAGGCGAGCAAGAGGTAGTTCGCCAATGGTTCAGAGCCCGACTCCTGGATCGATCATACTTCACATGATCGCTCCCAAGCGGGCGAGGGGTAGTTCGCCGTTCAGGATCGCGGTCATAGCTGCCGAACTACTCTAGCAATGATCCGAGGCCCAGCACTTGCGCTTTGACGCAGCTTGAGAGGCAGCCGCCGAACTTGCCTCACTAGACGGCATGATTGGGCAGTAGAGACAAGGCTCGGCACCACTGGCCGAACATTCCCCTCGCCGATCGACAGACAAGTATGCGGCCGACTTAGAAGCCTCGGCGCAGCAGACAACAGTCGCGAAAGTAAAAAATACACAAGTTCGGCAACAACACTTTTATTGATGAAACAGATGCGGTACAAAGACAGACACAGCAGGATTACAACTCGTCAAAGAAAAAGTTACAATGCCGACTTATTACACTTAGCAAAAAAAAGAAAAATACACAAAGCTCGCGGGGTCGACGACTTCAGCGCTTTTTTGGAGCCGGAGCATTCCGCTTCAGGGACACTCAAGAGTGACGACGCCTGTCTCCGGAGCGCGACCCCAAGCCAGCGAATTGAGACGTATCCTCGGCACCACTTCTAGTAGCTACTCCGACGGATGCTCCGCTCGACGAAATTGCCACCGAGCTCTGCGCGTCCCCCGGGCTAGGTTGGTCGATCTGCTGACGGGTCGCCATCTCGTAGAAGGTAATGCCCCGATCGCTCTCCGCGCGAGTACACGAGGTGCTTCGAACGTTGATAGGCCCCGAATGCGGCTTGAGGCGAGCAACTTCCACCTCCAACTCCGAGATCCGATCACGCAACGAGTCGTCTTTCACGTTAACTTCGAAACGAGGTGGTATCGCGGAGTCCGGGACTCCTGATCGGCTGGCAATGAGGCGCCGAAGATGGGTGACCTCGATGCTTTTATCCACCGTCGCTCTCTTCAGCGCTTCGACCTCGGCAGTCAACTGGACCCGGTCGGTCGTCAACTTGGCCACTTCGGCCGTTAGCCCCTCGCCCTCACTCCGAAGCTTCGTCTCTACGGACTGCAGGTGCTGTATCTCGGAAAGCAAGTCATCCCTCTCCGCTGTTATTTTAGACAAGTTATGACGGATGCACTGAATCCGAATCTCATTACTAAAAGCAGTTGGCGAATATTCACCTTCACCGGCGGGGGTAAGCTCTTCGATCCTGCTTTCCAAACGGCGAATCTCGATATCTCGCCGGCCGAGGACGAGCTGGAGATGGTTCCTCTCGCTTTCAGCTCGGCGCAATCCGAGCTCGACTTCGTAGAGCCGCTCTCAGCACCTCGCCAGACACAACCTCGTCGCCCCTAGGCCAGCCTCGGCTCGAGCTTCCACGTCCGAGCACGTAGGCTCGACATCTTGGGCAACCACCATAAGCTGCAAAAAGATCGAAGTAATCAGCAAAAGGATCGAACACTGCCGGAGCACCACACTTGGAAAATTTTTTATATAAAAAAAAAAGAAGAAACTCTCGAGGCAAGAAGAGAATGTTTGGCGAGAAAGGGGCAAAAGACGGAGATCCGAACACCAATACTTCAAAAGATTTTCTTTTCATTCATTTCAAAAAGGCAGCGGTGGCCAGTCCGCTATTAGGCGTTACAATGATTGAAAAGAAAAACAAAAAAAAAACAAACAAAACAAGAAAACGAGGTGCGGAGTCAAGGCTCGACCTCTTTCCCCGGGCGACGAGGTGGGGTAGGGGTTGACTTCGCCGAAGGGGACGCCACCGACAGCGGAGTGACCGCAGTGCTAGGGGCCTCGCCAGTGACCCCGACCCCGGCATCAGCTTCGTCGTCCCCTTCATCCTCCTCCCCCTCGGATTCAGGGTCGAAACCCTCGACGTGGCCGGGGAACAGCCTCCACCCCGAAACGTCCACGTTGGGGTACTCCTTCGACACCCGTTCGAGGGCTGCGGCGAAGGCCTTCGCCATGTTCTGGGCGAGGAACCCCTGCGCCTTCTCCAGGGTTGCATCCTCCGCCGCCTTCACAGCCGCAGCATTGGCAGCCTCAACCTCGGCCAGCTACTTAGCCGACCCCTCCTTCTGACGAAGGAGCTCACCCTCCAGCCTCGTCACCTCGGCCTTGAGGTGCTGGATCCTCGCCGACCTGCCCTCATGCTCGACGCGGAGTTTGTCCAGCTCGTTCGACATCTGAGCTTTTTCGTTCCTAGCTTGGTCGGACTCTTGCTTCAGCTCCTTCTCCAGAGCTGTCAACCTCTCAGTGAGGTGGCCGAAGTGGACGATGATCTGCAGCAAAGAAGAACTGAAAGAGTTAGAAATTTTTTTCTTTGTGATTCAAGAAGTGCAACAAACGAAGGAAACTCGGAGCTTACCGACACCGCCGAACGAGCGATCTCGATCACGTCGTTGCCCTCTCTCCCTGCCTCCATGGCGGCTCGGTCCTTCGGGGTGGCGAGGTGCTTGACGGCCTGCATACTCGCCAGCGAGTTCCCGAGGAACCCATCATGCCTCCGGACCTGCCAGTCCGGGATGTGAATCCGCTTGTGCTCCTCCGTCAGGAGCTCCTCGCCTGCCACAGTCAGCGGCGGCGTCGGCATGGCGAGGGCGGCAGCAATGGGAAACTCGCCTACAGATGAGGGAGCCGAAGTCCCCGCCACGGTGACAGCCGGACTGCCAAGGACCTCCACCTCCTCGACAAGGGCTGCAATCCTCGGAGCCTTCGAGGTCGAGGGCAGCTTGGATGCAACCCTCTTGCGCTTCTTCGGCGCCTTGCTTGCGAGCCCTGCCCTGAGCGCCAATACTGCGTCGTAGTCCATGGTTTCTGTATCAAAAGCAAAAAGTGGTTAACACATAGAAAACGACAAGGAAGAGGGTACGGGAAAAAAGAACTTGACGAGAGCCGCGTACTAGGATCTACGCGGCAGAGCCCTCCCTTGTAGAGGACATCCTCCGTCAGCTCCCTGCAATCGTACTTCGGCCGATCAAGGAGAATCCGGACCGCCTCTTCTTCTTCTACTGAGAGCTTCGGCATCGCCTTCGTCCTCTTCGGCCCCCCTTCTACCCAGTCAGAAGGGATCGGCCATGCCTCTCGACTCCGCACAACCAACCACTTCTCCCGCCAGTGCTTAATGGAGTTGGGGCATATGACGAGTCTGCCGCCGTGCCTCGGAGTCAAGTAATACCGGTACTCCGACTTATTCCCTTGGTGGAGCCGGTATAGCGTCCGAAGCACGTTCAGCTGCGGCTCGATCCCTGCGGCCTGGCAGTGGAGAACAAAACCATTTATCACTCGCCATGCGTTCGGCATGAGTTGGATGGGGCTGACCCCGAACCAACTCACCACGGTAACGGCGAACGCGTGGAGAGGTAGCTGAGCACCGGCGATAAAGGCGTCGACCGACCAGCAACACATGGTCACTGGCAGCGGCGAGTTCGCCTTAACTCCGGGGCCCGGCAGCATAATTTCGTACTCCTCCGGGATGAAAAAAGAATCCCGGATCACTGCCAGATCCTCCTCGCGCAGGATCGATGCCGCATCGTCCGCCTCCGTCGTCTCCCTCGCGGCATTCTCCTCGAAGGATCTCCCCCTCCCATGAACAATTCGCTCGGCCTGATCCTCCGGGAGCTGCCTGACTCTATGGAGCCCCGTCAACGGCCCAGGCAGTTGTCTGAACTCCCCCATCCTCTTCGGATCTACAACGATTGAGTCATTGCTGAACACCTTCTTGCCTTTGGTCGGGGTCGGAGTCGAATCCTCGACAACTTCAAGGGAGGGCTCGGACCAAGAGACTTCTTCGGAGATAGAAGCTACAGACATAATTGATGATAAATTACCTTAAGAGAGATAGCCGCCGGAAAACTTCGCCTGAATCAAATGCCGACCACCGGAAGAATTTGCCTGAGCACAATAAACCGTCTGAGCAAAAGAGAGGAGAAATGAGAAATGAGAGAGGGGGGTGAGGATTTATAGAGAGGGGCGCTCCAAACGAGGTTAATGGGCTCGTACAACCGGCCCATTTAAACAAAACGACGGAGCAACCCCAATCGTCGCCTCGCTAACCGCGCCAAATCATGAGTCGAATTTAATGCGCGTCCCGTCTGATGGAAGCCCAGAGGTCACTGCAATTAATAAACGTCCCATCTGTCAGAGTTGTCAGAGTTGTCAGAAGCTGTCAGAAGCTGTCAGAAGCTCAGAAGGCGCACAGTAGATACAAACTCCTATGACGAAAAATGACAAGTTTAGGAGCTCGGCACCCACTGTCGAGCGTTCTTGACACCGACCACGTTACGGGGGAAAATCGAGGTCGGCACCCACTGCCGAGCGTTCTTGACACCGACCTCGTTACGGGGAAAAATCAAGCTCGGCACCCACTGCCGAGCGTTCTTGACACCGACCTCGTTTCGGGAAAAAATCATGGACGGCACCCACTGTCGAGCATTCTTGACACCGACCTCGTTACGGGGGAAAAATCAAGGTCGGCACCCACTGCCGAGCGTTTGTGGAACCGACCTTGTTACGGGGAAAAATCAAGCTCGGCACCCACTGCCGAGCGTTCTTGACAACGACGTTACGGGGAAAAATCAAGCTCGGCACCCACTGCCGAGCGTTCTTGACACCGACCCCGTTACGGGGAAAAATCAAGCTTGGAAACCACTGCCGAGCGTTCTTGACACCGACCTCGTTACGGGGAAAAATCAAGGTCGGCACCCACTGCCAAGCATTCTTGACACTGACCTCATTACGGGAGAAAAATCAAGGTCGACACCCACTGCTGAGCGTTCGTGGAACCGACCTCGTTACGGGGAAAAAATCAGGTTCGGCACCCACTGCCGAGCGTTCGTGACACCGACCTCGTTACGGGGAAAAATCAAGCTCGGCACCCACTGCCGAGCGTTCTTGACACCGACCTCGTTACGGGGAAAAATCAAGCTCGGCAGCCACTGCCGAGCGTTTTTGACACCGACCTCGTTACGGGGAAAAATCAGGTTCGGCACCCACTGCCGAGCGTTCGTGACATCGACCTCGTTATGGGGAACAAATCAAGATCGGCACCCACTGCCGAGCGTTCGTGGAACCGATCTCGTTACTGGGAAAAATCAGGTTCGGCACCCACTGCCGAGTGTTCGTGACATCGACCTCGTTATGGGGAAAAAATCAAGTTCGGCACCCACTGCCGAGCGTTCTTGACACCGACCTCGTTACGGAAAAAAAATCAAGCTCGGCACCCACTGCCGAGCGTCCTTGGCACCGACCTCGTTACGGGGAAAAATCAAGGTCGGCACCCACTGTCGAGCGTTCTTGACACCGACCTCGTTACGGGAGAAAAATCAAGGTCGGCACCCACTGCCGAGCGTTCGTGGAACCGACCTCGTTACGGAAAAAAAATCAGGTTCGGCACCCACTGCCGAGCGTTCGTGACACCGACCTCGTTATGGGGAAAAAATCAAGTTCGGCACCCACTGCCGAGCGTTCTTGACACCGACCTCATTACGGGGAAAGAATCAAGCTCGGCACCCACTGCCGAGCGTCCTTGGCACCGACCTCGTTACGGGGAAAAATCAAGGTCGGCACCCACTGCCGAGCGTCCTTGGCACCGACCTCGTTACGGGGAAGAATTGGACCTCGCGCTACGCCGGACTCCCTCCTAGTACTCGCAGCTATGCCGAACTCGCTCTCCTCTTCGGAAAAACGTGCCGAACCGCATACGGACCTCGGCCCCCTAGCCAGGAGCTCTAGAGGTAGTCGGAAGCGTGGTACAAATGTAAATATCCCTCAACGAAGGATAATGGCCAAGCCATTGCGCTAAAAAACAATTAAGAAATACGAAAAGGTAAGGAAGAATCCCTGGGGAACAATTATAAAGTGGGGGAGTACCTTCTCACCCCCAAACAAACAATTGTTGCCTAAAAACAATCTTCCAAGAAACCAGGACGACAAATCGACACTTTCTTAAGTCAGAAGGATATCTCTGCAAGAACACCAAACGATCATAAGAGCTCAGGAGCGACTCAGAGTTCAATCCACTTGAAAAATCACCAAACTACCTCCTTCAAGATTCAAAACCTTCCAGGTGGGCTCCGATACAACTCCGTTAGCCATTAAAACAGTTAAAAATACTCCTCAAAGGCCGATCAATCTCAGCCTTTAGGAGTGGGGGGCTCGTGATATGGCTAAAAAATGGGGGTTAATCGGAACCTTCCAAATCGGGCACGAATCTTGAAGCCCAGGGATAAAACGGTGATTTCACCCACAAATAGGGTCTGAGATGGGTACTGGGTCTCTTCGATAAAGACCCAATAACCCACAAACGGACCCGCTTCAATCGGACGCGGGTTTCAACTAGCGATCAAGCCCAATCAGAGGGATAGAATTAGGGCCCCTGATTAGATCCTAATCAACGGCCCTGATTCATGCCTATCCCTCCACTGGGAATTAGGGATTACATTCCTAATCTGTTTACAAGGAGAATATTCCTTATCAGACCACGGGGATTACATTCCTAATCCGTTCCCTAAGACGCCTATAAATGGCGAGGCGGTGCTGCGACTTGGCGAGGGCGAAGGGAGGAGACTGGTGATGGGTTGCGAGTTCGAGAGTTGGGTTCGGTGGAGTTGGTTAATGGCGGAGGATGTGTTCGAGAGGCGATGATGGCGGTGGTGATGATGTGGGGTTGACGAGGAGCGGGAGTCGAGTAGGTGGTGGTCGGAGGTGGCGAGGCGATCGGAAATGGATCGAAGGTGGGTTGGTTTCGGATCGAAGGGAGAAAGAAGAAACGGAGGAAGAAGATGATTAGCGGCGGGTTTAGGGATTAGGTTTAAACAGTATAGAGTGATTAGAGTTAGGGTAGGGGTTTATATACTAGGGTTAGCGGGTTTGCGGGTTCAAGGGTTTTGGGGATCCGTTTCAAAAAGAGCCCAACAGGAGAAGTGATCAAAATGCACCAAAATGGAGATTAGAAAGATAAAAGAGAAGAATTGGTCCATTTCTCATTTAGAATGGTGCAAGAGGCATACAATCGAAGTTGATAAAAGAACCCACAAATTCGAGTTGAGACAAGAATAATAATTCCATTCAATCAGAAGAAATTACATGATATCAAAATAGACGAGAGAGTACGATGAGGCACAAAACAGTACAAAATACAAATACGGGGAAATAGGAGTTACAAATCCTACCCACCTTACACAAAAATTTCATCCTCAAAATTTGCTTAGGCGGTACACAGGGCAGGGTAAAAAAAACAGCTTGGGGGAGGGTAACAAAACAGAGGATTAATGGGGAAGGAATAAAGCGGAGGGCAACACCAGAAAAAGAAGGAGGTGATAACCACGATATCAATGGGATGCATAAAGGAAAATAACCAGTAACAAAATGGGAGAAACAACACAAGGTGACCAAGCAAGGATGAAGTAGGTAGAGCTGGAAACAGAGAGATAATGGACAGGGAAGAATTGAATCAATTAATGAATGGGTGAAATTTGGCAAAAAGGACTGCAAGACGGAAGTAACCGGCATAAAAAATGAAGAATGAACAACACACGACTTGCAAGATAACAAGGCAAAAAGATGAAGAAATAGACAGAGTTGGAATCGAAGAAATGATGGATAAGGAAAAGATGAACAAGGCAACGAGTCAAAGGATGAGGACAAATGCAAGAGGTAGGGGACAACAAATGGTGCAAGGAATGGAACAAAGCACAATACAAGGAAGGAGAAGCAACAACATGATCCTGGGTCCTGTGGGTCATGAGCCCACCACGCTTCTGCTGCGCTACTCTGATGGTGACACTCCAAGCTCCAGACATGTTGTAGACCACGTGACACCAAGCGACGATCCGAGCAGGAAGAAAGGATGAGACACCAGAATCAAAGAGAGTATGGGTTCCAAATAGAGATAGGCGATAATGCAAAATGGATATAAGGCTTGAGCTTCAATTCAAATAATCAAAATATATAGTATATATATCAAAACTAATGACTTTAATAGGAATAATTATAACAACAAATGTCAACAATAAAATCGATAGTGATAGAATAGTAATAACAATAACAAAAATAAATATAACAATGATGATGATAAAAATAGTAATAATAATAATAAAATAATATTAAAATATTAATAACAACAATGATACAAGTAATAATGACCATAATAAAAATAATAATAATAACAAAAATAACAACAACAATAGTAATAGTAATTAAAATCGTCATAAACATACAGGCAATAAAAATATCAATAATACTGATAATAATGATAATACATTCATGACAGAATATATTTCAACACATTCATGAAAATCATGCAATAATAATAATATTGATAACAGTGAAAATAATATCAACAATGATAATAATAATAATGATAATAGCAATAATAATAATAATATCAATAAAGTAACAGTAATAATAATAAAAATAATAACAGTAATGAAGGTGATAAAAACAACAATAATAACATCAATTGAAAAAACAATGATAATAAAAATACCAATAAGAAATAATAATACCCCCCATCCATCTCCATTAAGAGGTAATCAATCTTTCACCAGTTTTTGCGCCTTTCATAGTCTTCCAGATTACTGACTTGAGCGTCGGAGGGTGCGTCGCCGGGAACAACCCCGGTGTCTCGCACTTTTTGCAGGTGTGCGGCGGGAGCAACGATCATACCCCGACGGAACAGGTACGCAGGTTCACTATTCAGTTTCCCTAAGAATCCACAAATACTATCTGTTTGCCACCACACCAAATTTAGCGGCAACAGTATGCATGGGTTTTCATAATATAAACTCTTCTGAATTTTCTTAAACTGAAAATTCTAAATTATATAGGATAGAAGATCTTGAAATATTGGATTCTTATATACTAACTAAACTTAAGAAATTGAATATATTTATTTTAGAGCAAGTATTCTTAATTATCTTACAAAATACACAGGATTACTAATGATGTAAAAGTTTTAGTTCATATTTTTCTATAAAGAACATTGAATGCAATTATATCATTAAATTGGCTTCTGCATGATGTATTGTCACATAACTTACGGCTTTTCCTGGTTGGACTTGTTACCAAAATGACCCACTTTTTAAAAGTATTTATCAAAATGACCCACTTTCGAAAGTATATACCAAAACGATCCACTCGGTTTTTGAAAGACGAGTTTAGTTAAAACTAGTTCGGTTTTTGAAAGACCGAGTGTTAGACTTCGAAAAATCCAAGACTAACACTCGGTCTTTGAAAAACCGAGTTAATCTTAACTAAGCTCGGTCTTTCAAAGATCGAGTGGGATTTTATTTGGGAATTAAAAAAAAAACTAGAACGGTTTGAAAAAAACTTTCAAAAAGTAAAAAAGTTAGTGAAAAAATTCCAACTTGTAGAGATTCTGGTCAACTGGTCAATGCAATTTCGGGGAAAATAAAAGCAAACCTAAGACCATCTATAGTCGTTCTAAGCTAAATTTTGGGTATTTGGCTTTTGGAAATAGAAAATATGGCTGCACGCTGCAGTCGTTGAAAGCTAAAATATAGCCGGACGATCGATTATCTCTCGTCCCAAATTTTTTTATTTTTTTATTTTTTATTTTTTATTTTTTGCACTAAAAGAGAGAAAAAAACAAACAAACAAACAAACAAACAAACAAATGAAAAAGGCCTGGGACGGTGGATTATACACCGGCCCAGCCTTTCTGTCTTATTCAAATTGGTTGGGACGGTGTATAATACACCGTCCGACACCCAATTTTTTTTATTTTTATTTTTATAATAAACGACGCCCCATTGTTTATCGTCCGTTTCAAAGCGACTGGATATTTTCCTTCGTCAATTTTCAGGGACGAAAGAAAATTTCCCGTTAGCTATATTTTGCATTTTGCCAGATCGTCTGCTATATTTGGCAATGTACTATTCTCGTATATCCAAATTTTGGGTATTTGGACGATGACTGCAGCTCTTTTTTTCTAAATTTTTTCAAATTTTGGGTATTTAGCCCACGACTACAGATGCTCTAAAGAAGCAAGCAATAGCAATATAGAGTTGACTAATAATACATACAGTAAGACCTGATTAAAGTGGTCAAACCAACATGCATATTTACTCCACATTATTTTTAACTGAAACTATTCCCGAGCACTAGAGTTCTTTTTGGTTGTCTACTTTTCTTGTACATCTCTACTACTGTAATGGAAAAAGGCCTTAGTGTAATTTGTTATTCTACCAATCCATACAACACACGTATCTGAATTTTTACTTTTAAAAAAATATATATTTATTAAGCCGTGCAACGCACGTGTAAATTACTAGTTTAAAAGTATACAGCTGAACCTAACCTCGCTTCCCATTTTAGGTTTATGCCCTTGTCCTTTGCCTCTACTTTTCCAGTTTAACACTAGCTAATAATCCCTCCCCTGTAGGGTCAAAACAAACTAACAAAATGGCAGTAAATATAATACTCCATTCTGAGTATATAAAGTTCCAATTGCAGGGGTCCTACTCAATTTACTAGTGCATGCATGATATAGGATGTGCTAACGTACGAAAGCAACAGTAGTTAAGTAACAATAATGCAGGCGGAGCAGATCTGAGGAACGTGTCAGCTACCAAACGTACCAATTAGAGCATCCACTATCGTTGATGCTAAACTATGCATATATAAATAGTTTTTGAAGGAGAACGCTGCAGTCGTTAAAAGCCAAAACATAGAAGAGACGGAAGATCTTCGTAAATGACATCTTCGTAAATATGCAATGACATTTTCGTAAATATGAAAAGAAAAGTTGTTAAAAAACTTATTAGATGGAAGAAGATCTTCTGCCCAAAATTTTAAATATATATACTTCTTTCATAATGGCATTTTCGTAAATATGCAATGACATTTTCGTAAAAATGATAAGAAAAGTTGTTAATAAACTTAACTGTCCCAGATTTTTTTTTCATAATGGCATTTTCGTAAATTTGAAAAAAAATTCAGAAGAAAGTTGGCGTCCGTTCCTCTTAAAAATTAAAAAATAAACATACGGAGGATCATCCTCCGTCTTCTATATTTGGCGATTGCTAATGAAATTCCTATATTTAAACGTGACTGTTCACTTTGTTTGCTAAATATGTATATTTAGCAAATGATAGTGGGAGATCTTTTGCCAAAAAATGCAATTTTTGGACAAAAATAGCAAACGATAGCTGATGCTCTTAAAGATACTAACGTATACTCTCTTCGTTTCAAAATATAAGTCATTCTAGATTTCTATACGACTATTAAGAAACAACGTAGGATTAGTAAAATACTCTATATATATTCCTGATTTTTGAAACTCATAAATGAGTCATCAATTGTACAATATCTTATTTGCCCTTTTCTATAATTTATTTATTATTCTCTTACAAAAAAGAATATGGGTAAAATTGAAAATCATATATAAAATTAATTCATGGCGTACTAAGAATGACCAGAAATTTCCTTGAAAAAACTAACGTGACTTATATTATAAAACAAAAAAAGGATAAAATTGAAAATAACATATAAAATTAATTCATGGAGTACTAAGAATGACCAAACATTTTCTCAAAAAACCCTAACATGACATATATTATGAAACAAACTGTTACCGCTAAATCTGGTGTGGGGGCAAACAGATAGAATTTGTAGATTTTTAGGGAAACCGAATAGCCAAACCTGAAATCTTTCCGCCAGAGTTTGATCGTTGACTCCTGCCGTTTACCTGCAAAAAGTGCGAAACACCGGGGTTGATCCCGGCGATGCACCTTCCGACGCTCAAGTCAATAATCAGAAAGATTATGAATGAGCTTTTATTGACAAAAGATTGATTACCTCTTAATGGTGGTGGATGTGGGGTATTTATAGATGCCTTTGGGATCAGTTTAGGAATGAAATCCCTAATTCCCAGTGAAAAGATAGAGCAAATCAGGGTCGTTGATTAAATATAATCAGAAACCCTAATTCTATCTAGCTGGACCGGGTTTCTCGCGGGTTGTGACCCGCACCTAGTTGAGATGGATCCGTTGGAGGGTTATTGGGCTTTTGGAAAAAAGACCCAGAACCCATTTCAGACTTGCTTGTAGGTGAAATTACTATTTTACCCCCAAGCTTTAAGATTCGTGCTAGATTTGGACGGTTCTGATTTAACCCCATTTTTAGCCATATCACGAGCCCCCCACACCCGAAGACTGAGTTTGATCAGCCTTTGCAGAGTAGTTTCACTATTTTAATGGCTTGCGGAGTTGTATCGGAGTCCGAATGAGTGGTGCTGAATCTTGGTAGGAGGTATTATGGCGATTTACTAAGTTAGTTGCATGCTCGAGGTTGTTCCTGAGCTATCCTGGATTTCTAGTGATTTTTCTTTAATCTTATCTAATTTTGCGAAGTGGTGATCTGTTGTTCGGGGGTCTTAATTAACTGCTCTAAGCAATAATTATTTACCCAGGGGCTCGAAAATATTTCCCCGGACTTATAACTATTCTTTAGAATTTTTAATCAATCCTCCCAATTTTTTAACCTTTTTTTCGCAATATTTAGGTAGACAACTCGATATTGTCTTCGTCATGGTGAGATCGGGGCCCTTCATCAGCTTTGGATGCGAATTTTGGGGAAATCTAGTGACTGTGGTTGCTTCGGAGGAGTGAATTCCTCCGTTCCTTGGCTTAGATGCTTCGGCGTCGTTGCTGACCCCCCCGAGCACCCGCTACGAAGGATGCCGAGGTCTGTGGGGGTTCGACACCCTCTGCCGAAGAGCGGAGACACCTCGGCCAGCCTACAGAGGCGAAGAGGGGTTCGGTGTATCTTTGCCGAAGTCCAGAGTGATTCATGTTTAAGGGTCAGTGGCAAGAGCGCTCGGCAAGGATTGCCGAGGTCCATTTTTTCCATATGAGATGGTAGGTGGCAAGAGCGCTCGGCAAGGCGTGTCGAGGTCCCAGAGCAAGATTTTTTGCTCGTTTGGGCGTCGGTGCCAAGAGCGCTCGGCAAGGAGTGCCGAGGTCCATTTTTTTCATGTAAAATGGTCGGTAGCAAGAGCGCTCGGCAAGGCGTGCCGAGGACCCAGAGCAAGATTTTTTGCTCGTTTGGGCGTCGGTGCCAAGAGCGCTTGGAAAGGAGTGCCGAGGTCCATTTTTTCCATGTCAAATGGTCGGTGCCAAGAGCGCTCGGCAAGGCGTATTGAGGTCCCAGAGCAAGATTTTTTGCTCGTTTAGGCGTTGGTGCCAAGAGCGCTTGGCAAGGAGTGCTGATGTCCATTTTTTCCATGTAAAATGGTCGGTGGCAAGAGCGCTCGGCAAGGCGTGCCGAGGTCCCAGAGCAAGATTTTTTTCTCGTTTGGGCGTCGGTTCCAAGAGCGCTCGGCAAGGAGTGCCGAGGTCCATTTTTTCATGTAAAATGGTCGGTGGCAAGAGCGCTCGGCAAGGCGTGCCGAGATTCCAGAGCAAGATTTTTTGCTCGTTTGAGCGTCGGTTCCAGGAGCGCTCGGCAAGGAGTGCCGATGTCCATTTTTTCCATGTAAAATGATCGGTGGCAAGAGTGCTTGGCAAGGCATGCCGAGGTCTCAGAGCAAGATTTTTTGCTCGTTTGGGCGTCGGTGCCAAGAGCGCTCGGCAAGGAGTGCCGAGGTTCATTTTTTTCATGTAAAATGGTCGGTGGCGATAGCACTCGACAAGGTGTGCCGAGGTCCCAGAGCAAGATTTTTTGCTCGTTTGGGCGTCGGTGCCAAGAGCGCTCGGTAAGGAGTGCCGAGGTCCAAGAGAGGATGTGATGGCTAAGAGATGACAGGCTGGCAAGGTGACTATTGAACTTCTGACAACTTTGACCATCGGCCATTAATGCGACCGTACGTGTTGGCGTGGTAATTAATGTGACGGTACAACTCCTTTTGTCGCTTTGCGTAAATGGGCCTGACTGTTGGTTTTCTTTTGGCCCGTTATCCTCATTTTGTGTGCCAAGCTCTATAAAACTCCACCCTCCCTCTCATTTCTCACTTCTCCGATTTTTTACTCAAGCGGTTAGAGAGAGATTCCGGCTATCGTCGACATTACTCCGGTGATCTTTCCGACCGCGTCAGTCACTTCAAGGTAACTTATACTTAGTTTATTTCCAAGTATAAAAATGTCCCTTTCTCCTATCTCCGAGCCCTCCCCCTCTGCTGGCGATGCACCGTCTCCGAGTCAGAGAGCTCGCACCGACAAGGGCAAGAGGGTATCTGGTCGAGACACAATTGTGGAAGATTCGAAGCATATGGGGGAGTTCGGCAGACTGCCAGGGGCACTGACAGGGCTCTATAGGGTTCGGGAACTTCCGGAGGAGCATGTCGAGTGCATAGTTCATGGGAGGGGGTAGACCTTCGATGATAATGCAGCAAGGGAGACCTCGGAGGCGGATGATACGGTTTCCATCCTCGGCGAGGTGGATTTGGCAGTGATCCGAGATTGCTTCCAAATCCCGGAGGAGTACGAACTGATGCTGCCGGGTCCCGGGGTTAGGGCCAATTCGCCGCTGCCAGTAACTATGTGTTTCTGGCCAGTCGATGCCTTTATCGCCGGGGCTCGGCTTCCTCTCCACCCATTCGCGATTCAGGTCCTTAGGTGGTTTGGGGTCAGCCCCATTCAACTTATGCCGAAAGCGTAGGGAGTTATTAACGGGTTCGTGCTCCACTGCCAGACAGCTGGGGTCGAGCCAGAGTTGAGGGTGCTCCGAACGCTCTATCGGCTTCACGAGCAGAACCGGTCTGAGTTTCGGTATTATTTGGCCCCGAGGCATGGTGCTCGGCTCGTCGTCTGCCCCGACTCCATAAAGCACTGGCGCGATAAGTATTTCATAGTGCGGAGTCGCGAGACGTGGCCCATACCCTCCGGTTGGGTGGAGGAGGTGACGAAGCGAGTGAGGGAGTCGCTAATGCTTCACCCCCAAGAAGAAGATACAGTTTGGGTCCTTCTCGATCGGCCCAAGTTCGACTGGCGAGATCTGATCGAAGACGTTCTCTTCAGGGAAGGGCTCTGCCGCGTAGATCCTAGCACGTGGCTTTTTCTATGTTCTTTTTTCCTTTTCACTTTGCTCATCCTAAGTTGTCTTTTAACCAACTTCTCTCTTGATGCAGAGGCCATGGACTACGAAGCGGTACTAGCGTAGAGGGCCGCCCTCGGAAGCAAGGTGCCTAAGAAGCGCAAGAGGGTCACAACTAAGCTGACTGCTCCGAAGGTTGCGAAGGTCGCCAGTGCCACCGAGGGGGTGGAGGTCGCATCCCCGAGCAGGGCTCCGGTGGCAGCCTCACCGTCGGCCAACGTAGGTGAGTTCCCGATAGCCGCTGCGCTCGGGATGGAGGTGCCCCCGCTGACGGTGGATGCCGAGGTGCTCCTTATGGAGGAGCACAAGAAGATCTATGTTCCGGACTGGCAGGTTCGGAAGCTCGACGGATTCCTCGGCGACTCGACGTCGAGCATGCAGGCGGTGAAGCACCTGGAAATGCCGAATGATCGAGCCGCCATGGATGTCGGCCTCACGGGCGACGATGCCATTGAGATCGCTCGCTCGACATTATCGGTGAGTATTAATTTTTGCTTTGTTGATAGCTTGCACACTTGGTTTTCTAACTTCTTTCGTTCCTTGTGGTTCTGCTGTAGATAACCGTCCACTTCGGTCATCTTATGGAGAAGATGATGGAACTAGAGAAGGACCTCAAGTAGGATGCCGACCGAGCTCGGGCTGAGAAGGATCGACTGGCTACCGAACTTGACAAATTGAAGGTCGAGTTTGAGGGGAAGGCAACGAGGTTCGAGTACCTTGAGGGCCTCGTTACGAAGCTCGAGGATGATCTGCTTCAGCAGAAGGAGGAGTCGGTTAAGCAGCAGGCCGAGGCAGTGGAGGCTAAGGTTTCGGCGGTGAAGGAAGACGAAGCGGCCACCATGGCGAAGGTGCATGGCTTCCTCTCTGCCAATATGGCTAAGGCGTACGCCCAAGCCCTCGCGCAGGTGTCGGAGCGTTATCCCGAGGTTGACTGCTCCGGATGGTGGCTCTTCCCGGACCATGTCAACGGATTCGACCCCGAGTCGGAGGAGGAAGGAGGGGACGACGAAGATGATGCCGAGGTCGAGGTTATTGGCGAGGTCCAGGGGTCAGTGGTGACTCCGCTGGCGATGGTGACTCCTTCAGGGGAGTCCGACCCCGTCCAATCTCGTCGCCCTAGGAAAGAGGTCGTCCCCTGACTTCTCCTTTCTTTCTTTCTTTCTTTTTGTTGTCTTTTGAGCTGTTGATTGTATTACCTAATTGCGGATTGGCCACCACATTTTTGTGCTGAATGAAAATACAACTTTTGGGCTCGAACCTGTGTTTCTTTTGAGTAGCTTCCCAAACGTTTCTTTGAAATTTGAAGTGTTTAAACAAAAGATTTTAGTCTCCGCTAGGTGCACGTTGCCTTGTTCAGGAGTCGGATGTGAAGCAAATTTGTGAATATTTATTAAGCGTTCTCGTTGTTTGCCTTGAACTTTTCAGCTCGTCGAGGTGACCCAGTCTGCCGACCATGCCAACTCAGGGGAGGAGTTACATTCCGAGGTCGGCTTAGGGGCGACGAGGTTGTGTTTGACCAGGTGCCGAGAGCGCCTTTGCGAAGTCGAGTTGGGGTTGCGCAGAGCCGAAAGTGAGCGGAACCATCTGCAGCTGATCTTAGGCCGGCGAGACATCGAGATTCCGCGACTAGAGGACAAGCTCGCTGAGATGACCCCCGTCGATGAGGATGATGGCTCGTCTATAGCTTTCACTAATGGCCTGAGGCTTAAGTGCCTCCGACACACTTTGTCAAAGATGACGACGGAGAGAGACGATCTGCTCACTGAAATTCACCATCTACAGATAGTGGAGGCAGAGCTCCTGGCAGAAGAAGAGGAGTTGACGATGGTGGGGGGTAAGCTGATGACCGAACGCGACGAATTGACGGTCGAGGTTGACGCGTTGAAGAGGGCCACGGTAGATAGGGGCATCGAAGTCACTCACCTCCGCCGAATCATTGCCAGCCGTCCTAGCATCCCGAGCTCTGCAGTGCCCCCTCGCATTGAAGTGGATGTAAAATAGGACTCTTTGAAAGAACGGATAGCCGAGCTGGAGGCAGAAGTGGCTCGCCTCAAGCCGCGTTCGGGACCGATCAATGTCAGGAGCACTTCGTGCACTCGTGAAGAAAGCAAATGAGGGATTTCATTTTACGAGCTCGTGACCTGTTTGCCTGTTGCTTGGCAAAGTACAAGCGACGCCCAAAGTGGTGTGGCAATTTAATCGAGCGGAGCTTCCGTCGGCGCAACTGTCAGGATCAGTGCCGAGGATACATCACTGTTCGCCGGTCTAGGGACGAGTTCTGAGGTCAGGGGCCGCCATCCCTGGGTATCGTTAAAGCGGAACATTCCTGCGCCTAGGAGGCGTTGAAGCTTTCTTGTTTTCCAAGTTTTGTATTTTGTCTAAGTTTTGCGTGTTGGCTTTGTTGTTTTGGTTTTTCAACCCTTGTAACTTCGTTGTAAAGAAGTTGTCTTGTAAAGAAGTTGTCTTGTACGGTTCTCCCCGAACTTTATAGAAGCGAGGCTCTTTCCTGCTTTGGACTTGTGTGTTTCGTTCATTCATGCGTTATTGTATTACTACTTGCGAAGGTTGGGCTACTTTTAGCTCGCTTACGAGCGAGGTATGTATGTAGTGCCGAGCACTGCTTCGAATCCCTAGCTCGCGAATTTGTAGAAGAAAGCAGTTCCTCGCAGTGGAAAGCAGCCTTTTGAAGGATTACTTCATCTTTAGATGAATCATAAGGACCGAAGGTTAGCTCCTGCAAGTACTCTTCTCCCATGTCTAGTATGGTTGTAAGAACTTCGCGCGCATCGTCGGAGCAAGTTTCAATGGTTGTGGGAGCAATTCCGAATGGCGAAGCACTTCTAGGTCGCTTAAGAGCGAGATTGAGAAGCGGAGTCGAGCCAAGTGTTGGACTCCGAACTTGTCGTTTGAGTTAATTTCAACGGTTGTGGGAGCAATTCCGAATGGCGAACCGCTACTAGCCCTCTTAAGAGCGAGCTTGCGAAGCGGAATCGAGCCAAGTGTTGGACTCTGAACTCGTCGTTTGAGTTAATTTCAACGGTTGTGGGAGCAATTCCGAATGGCGAACCACTTCTAGCTCGCTTAAGAGAGAGCTTGCGAAGCGGAATCGAGCCAAGTGTTGGACTCCGAACTCTTCGTTTGAGTAAGAGAGATAAAAAAGCCTTAAATGGAGTGATACAAATAATCACAAGGGAAATATGAGAGAAAAGAAGTTCTTTATTGATAACTGCTAATCGGCTGCTTCTAAGTTGCAAGCCATTATTACAATGAGAAAATAAAGAAGCAAAATACAAGTGAAAAGATAGAAATGGCTCGCTACTTGAAGTCACTTAGAGAGGCATTAAGGCGCTCTCTTGGTACTTCCGTAGGTGGTCGGCATTCCAAGTCCTGGGTATCTCTCTGCCCTCAAGGTCTTCAAGACGGTACGTTCCGGGCCGAACTACCTTGGCGATCTTGTAGGGTCCTTCCCAATTTGGGGCTAGCTTACTCTTTTGGCTGGAAAAGGAGATAGCTAGTTTTCTGAGGACCAAGTCCCCTTCCTTGAGATTGGTGGGACGGACCCTTTTGTTGTAAGCCTGCTCAATTCTTCTTCGGTAATTCTGCTGGCGAATTGAAGCTCTTTCACGAAGCTCATCGACCAAGTCCAAATTTGCCCAAAGTTCTCTCGCATTCTGCTCTTCTTCATAGGCCATAAGGCGAGGAGATGGTAGGCCAAATTCTAAGGGGATCACAGCTTCGGACCCATAGGTGAGATTGAATGGCGACTCACCTGTGGGGGTCTGTTTCGTAGTGCGGTAGTTCCACAGTACGTTAGGAAGCTGCTCCGCCCATAAGCCTTTGGCCGATCTGTCCAGTCTCCTCTTGATACCGGAGAGGATCTGTCAGTTGGCATTTTCCACTTGGCCATTTGATTGAGGATGGGAGACAGAGGAGAAGCATTGCTGAATGGCGAGGTCTTCACACAGAGATTGGAATGCGGCCCCCGTGAACTGTGTTCCATTATCTGTTATTAGGACCCGGGGCACGCTGAATCTACAGATTACACTCCTCCAGAAGAACTGTAGCACTTTGTTCTCAGTGATCGTAGCCAAAGACTCGGCCTCTATCCACTTTGAGAAGTAGTCGATCGCCACGACTAGAAACTTGAGTTGACCGGGAGTTGGTGGGAATGGGCCCAGCAAATCCATTCCTCATATTGCAAAAGGGATCGAACTTGATAGAGAGGTGAGTTGTGCTTGGGGTAGGCAATGAATGTTGGAGTACTGTTGACAGGAGCTACATTGCCGGACATGTCGTTCGGCATCTTGAAGAAGGGTAGGCCAGAAGTACCCATAGTTCAACACCTTCCTGGAGAGAGACCTTGACCCTGAATGTGCTCCGCCTATACCTTCGTGGATCTCTTGAAAGGCATATGAGGCTTCTTCTGGGGAGAGGCACCTCAAGTAGGGTCGTCCGTCTACTTGGGTGTAGGAGCATTTGTACAAGACCCCTTCAACAAGAGTGTACCACTCCGCTCTCGTTCGGACTCGACGAGCTTCCTTGCTTATGTAATAGATGGGCTTCTGAGCCTTGTCTTCTTCTCTCACCAGGACAGCACTAAGGGTTTGTTCGGAGTCAACTAAGTAGAGGTAGAGTGTTTCCCCGGGGATAGGCTTGCTGAGGAGAGGGGGGTTGACTAGATAGGCTTCCAACTGATCGAATGATTCTTGTTGCTGTTGACCCCACTCGAAGCCCTTAGCCCCCTTGAGTGCCTTGAAGAAGGAAAGACACTTCTCTCCCGACTTAGACAGGAAGCGCACTATGGCTGCGAGGCGCCCCATGAGTTTTTGAACCTCTTTCACACTTTTAGGAGGAGCCATGTCCAGTATAGCTTTGATTTTTCGGCGTTGGCTTCAATTTCTCTTTGGCTGACCATGAAGCCTAGGAACTTTCCGGACGAGACTCTGAATGCACACTTGTTCGGGTTGAGCCTCATATCATGTTTCCTCAATACATCGAATGCCTCTTGCAGATCGGCCACATGATCGGCCCCATGGATGCTCTTGACCAGCATATCATCAATATATACTTCCATGTTTTGGCTGATCTGTTCCTGAAAGACTTTGTTGACGAGGCGTTGATAGGTTGCACCGGCATTCTTCAGCCTGAAGGGCATTACCCTGTAGTAGTAGAGCCCTTGATCGGTCACAAAGGAGATTTTCGGGATATCCGGAGGGAGCATCCTGGTCTGATTATACCTGGAGAAAACATCCATGAAGCTGATCAGTTCATGACTCGAAGTAGCGTCGATCAAGGTGTCGATGCTGGGAAGAGGGAATGGATCTTTAGGGAATGTTTGTTCAGGTCAGTGAAGTCGAAGCAAATTTTCCAGGTCCGGTTGGCTTTCTTAACCATGACGACATTAGATAGCTATTCGGGATAGTTGACCTCTTGTATGAATCGAGCCCTGAGGAGCTTGTCCACTTCTTCCTTTATAGCTTGATGGCGCTCAGGGGCAAATTTGCACCGTTTCTGTTAGACCGGTTTGGACCTCGGAGCAATGCTTAGGTGGTGGTTGAGGAGCTCCTTGGAGATACCTGGCATGTCAGCTGCTGACCAGGCAAAGAGGTCATGGTTCTTTCTAATGCATTGGACTATGTCGGAACATAGGGCAGATGGGAGGGTCTTGCTGACGAAGAACTTGCGGTTCAGATCTTGTTCGGAAAAGAGCACTTCCTCCAGCTCATCCACCGGTTCGGACATAGGTTGGGCGTTCTCTTGGGGAATCTCAAGAGTTTCGAGGGAGAGGACCGGACCCCCGGTGGAGGTCATGTAACACTTGCGGGCCATTTCTTGATTACCTCTTACTTCCCCTACTCTTACCCTGGTAGGGAACTTCATCTTAAGATGATAAGCCGACAGGACGGCCTCTAGAGCAGCCAGGCCGGGTCAGCCTAGAATCACATTATAAGCAGTCGGGATGTCGACGACCATGAAGTCCATCGGCTCCGTCCGGATAGTAGGAGTTTTGCCAGCAGTTACGTCGAGGGTGATTACCCTTTCGATAGTCACTGGTACTCCCGTGAACCCGTGGAGAGTGTAGCCGGCAGGCTTGAGCCTATCCCAGGATAGCTTGAGTCCTCGGAAAGCCGCGAGGAATAGGATGTTAACGGAGCTACCATTGTCCACCAGTATCCTCTCCACTTTAAAATTCGCCATATGGAGGTTGATCACTAGGGCGTCGCAATGGGGGATTCGGACACCCTCTAGGTCTTCATCTGAAAAAGTTATCGGGACTCCGAGGCCTTTGGAAGGGGGCATGCCATGTACTGAGTTGACTTCCCTGATGAAAGTCTCTCGAGAGGAGTTGGAGGTGCCTCCCATGGGGCCTCCATGAATGAGATGCAAGATGCATTCCTCTTCAAATTTGGGGGTCTCATCGCCCCTTGCAGGATGCTTATTAGCCCACCTAGGGGGAGGAGGGAGGTCAGTTCGGTCCTTTCTCAAGAATTTAGACAGCTGTCCCCTCTGGATGAGGGCCTCGATTTCGTTCTTCAGGGCCCGACAATCATTGGTATCGTAGCCATGGTCCCGATGATATCGGCACCACTTCTCTTTATCCCTTTTCTTGCCAGGGGTATTCATCTTCGGGGTAGGAGGCAGAACCCCTTCCTTTTCAACCTCCATGAGAATGGTGCAAATGTTGGTATTAAGAGGAGTGAATTTCTCGAATCTGGGAGGGGGGCAGCACTGGCCACCATTGTCTTTCTGGAGCTTCTTAGCTCCCTCTTCTTCAGCTGCCTTTTGCTTGGTCCTGGAGGAAGACCCCTCGAAGGTGGGGCGATGCTTAGCTTCCTCAGCCCGAATATACTTCTTGCTCCTGAGAAGGAGGTCGGAGAAGTTTTGCGGAGGCTTCTTGGCTAGGGAGGACCGAAGGCTGGAGTTAAGGATATTTGACTGGAAGGCTGCGGCAGCGACCGACTGGTCGAGGGAAGCAATGGACCTAGCTTCCGTGGTGAACCTTTTCACATAGTCCCTGAGCTTCTTCCCCTTCTTCTGGCTGAGCTAGAGTAGTGAAATACTGGTCTTCTCGGTGCGGCAGCTACTCACAAAGTGGGTGACGAAGAGGGTCTCAAATTGTTCAAAGGAGAATATGGAGGATGGGGCGAGGCGAGAGTACCATTCTCGGGCCGGACCTTTGAGAGTGGCAAGGAATGTTTTGCACAATAGGGCATCGGAAGCTTGGTGAATCAGCATAAGGGTCTTGAAGCTTTCGATGTTGTCCTAGGGGTCCGACTCCCCAGAGTAAGTCTCGAACTGTGGGGGCTTGAAGCCTATTGGAACGGGCGCCTCCATGATTGTTCGGGAGAAGGGGGTCAGCTCGGACGGAGGGTCCTTCCCCTCAGCTCCTCTTCCCTGTCTAGCTGGCCGAGGCGCCTCTCCATCTCATGGAGATGACGATAAACAGCATCATCCCTTCGTCGGTAGCCATATGAGTCGCTGGACTCGTCTTCGTACGAAGGGGAGCGGGGGCTACAACGACGGTAGCTCAGGGAATGACGAGGACTATAATGGCGGTTGCTAGTAGCCGGGGGAGGAGTTAGGGACCGATGGCGAGGACTTTGGACCGGAGGAGGAGTTAGAACCCTCTGAGCATTGTTGTTGTCTGGTCGGTGGTTAAGGGCTTGCAAGATGGTTGCTTGGAATTACTGGAATTCTGTAACCCCTGTTTTTCATTTTATATATTTTGGAGTGTATTTTTTATTTTGTGTATTTTTATCTCTCTTGTATTTTTTTATGAACCGTATATTGGATTTATTTTCAATATATATATCCTTTTCTTTCATTTTGAGCTCCTTGTGTCGTTTGTTCGTCGTTTTTGTCGTTTTCACCATTTTGAGTTCTTTTTCTCATTTTCTTGGCCCCGTTCTTTATTATTATTTATTTTGGTGATGTGGTGGATTTTTGGTGGTGGTTTTCCCAAATTATGATTTTTGACCCCCAATGAGATTTTTAGAAGCCATAGAATTTACTATAAATTGTATCCCCAATTGAAACCTACCCGATATCCATTACCCATTTGTTTACCTATTACTACATATTAGTACCCACTACCCATTAATCCACAATTAACCCATATATATAACCCCCTAATTCCCTTAACCCTAACCCTAAACCTAATTACCATCTCTCTCACACATTTTGTTCCCAGCCCCCTTTGCAAATTGCACTCGGCTGTCCTTCTACCCCCTCCCGGCCTGCATAGGTTCCTCCCAAACCGAGCTCCCACCTAGCCTCCAATCCGACCATCTCATCCCTCTCCATCTCCATACAAACTAACCCTACACCCGATCACCATCCCCCTTTGATTTCCGGCCACCACAAAGACCACCACCATCAAAAACATCACAAACCCTCTTCTTTTGGTGTTCCTTGAAGTGGGTATTCTCCCCTTCGCTCGCCGCCTCAAGGAGATCATTCGTAAGGCATTTTGGTTCGTGGGTTCGCTTGGAATCGCGTTGGAAGGGATTTTGCTCGTGGGTTTCGTTGCTAGGACTTATTCTTTGCATACATCGTCACAAAGAGGCAAGTAACTTGTACAAAATTTCATTAGGTTGATAAAAGTCAAAAAGTTCACACCTAGAGTAGTTGGGTCTAGAGACGACCAAAACTTGTGTTTCTATTTGATGGGTTTGTCTCTATCGTGTTAAATTTGGCCATAGAAGACTTATGACATGAAGTTTGATAGGTTAATGCCTTAGGTTTCACCCAAACTTGATTTTGTTCGTGTATGTGACATATTGCATGCTATGTGTTCGATTGATTGCCCATGTGAGAATTATTAGGCTTGGACATGTTAGAATCCCTAAAATATGATATTTGGATGATTGGTAGGCTTTGTTTCAAGTTTGGTTAGGTTTGGATCAAAATTTGTGGAAGTTATGATTTTTTTAGCTAGAGATGTGAAATCTGTAATTACGGCTTGATCTGTGTTGTTTGCTGTTTTCACCCATGCTACAGTCCGAATCTCAACTTGGAAATTAAAAGTGAACTGTAGATAATTGTGTCTATTTTTCAACTCCACTGATTTTACCTGATTTGGAGTTCGTATGAATGAGATATGATAGTTTTGGTACAAGTGTGTAGATAGTTTTGTGTAAATTTGTTGACTAATTATTTTCAAGAACTAGGCTATACGTAATATCTTGGTATAAAATTTGGCTCAGTGTTTCTATATGATACTAGGGACAATCCAGATTTTTGGTGTATTTTAAAGATGAGTTTTATGTAGTGTTTCATGTTCTTTTCTAAATCCACCTTGTGCTGTAATATGCGTGCTGTTCAGTATAGAACCCAGTTTTCACCCTAATTCCTTATGTTTTATGAAAATTATTTGTGAGATATGAAAGTTGTTAAAATCTATCTATTTTCACGTCGTTTGGGCGAAATTGGATTTCGATTCACTGATTGCGAGATATCCTTGTTTTCGTACAGCAGCCCCGGCGAAGGGGGGGACCAGAAAACACCTTTTTCGTGGAATTATTTGCTATGTTTTCATGATGTTTTTATGCTTTTGAAGTTGTTCCCCTGTTTTCCGGCTGAACATGAAATCTGTATTCAAATCAATTTTAAGCTGAGATGTTGTGAACTAGTATATGACTTTATTATACTCGTTGGATGCGTGTGGATGTCTAGTTTCCAGATTCTTCGACAGATCTAAGTTTGCATGTCTGTAGCTCTTTGAATCACTATTTTAGTACTGGTTGGTCTTGCTGTCCTGATTATGAACATAGATTATTTTGCTCGTATATGTGAACGTATATCATCCATGCATGCTGATTTGTTTTCCTGAACCTAAACCTGATTATACCATGTTAGTTTGACCTTATTTCATACACATTCATGCCTGTTCGATAACCATAATAAAAGTAACTAAGCCGGGATTTAAGGGAAAGATCGATTAGTGGATAATTCAAAAACGTGTACTCGGAAGGGGCCCGTGTTTTCCATTACTTGTTGCCATGTCTCATGATTACATGATTCATGCTTGATATTATCTGTGCCATGTTTCATAATTACATGATTCATGCTTGTTATACTATATGCCGCCAAGTTTCATGACTACATGATTCATACTAGATATTACTTGTTGCCACATGATCATGACTACATGACTCGTGCTTGATACTTGTTGCCACGTGATCATGACTACATGACTCGTGCTTGATACTTGCTGCCACTTATTCACGATTACGTGACTCGTGCTTGATACTTGTTACTTGACTTGTGTAACGCCCCGAATTTCAAATAAGGATAAATTCGAGATTTCACAGGATCTTTACTTCACTTCGTACAATTTTACAAGGAATTTAAAACTTTTCATTCACAATACATCAGAGTTCCTTTATACAACGGAAGAATAAAAGATTACAACAATGAAATACAACTTGTATAACTTTAACATCATTTGCAACATCTTTAACTTCTAAACAGCAACAGTATATCCACTTTATAACTCCATGAATGGTCCTTTACCTGCATGTCAATCTGTGGGCACATCAGTTACTTACAACTGACGAAATGTTATACACGGCTATCCTCTCTATGCCGGGAATAGTATAACGATATCATACTTTAACAAATCACAAAAAGATTGAATGAACATATAAAGTGTCAAAAGTGATTATTCTAAACATAAGTGTATGCCATGTCTTAATGCCTAATGCATACCATTCTATACTAGGATGACACTAATGCACACTTGTTCGGATTCTATGCATTCCATACTACATAGGTCCGAGGGCAAGCGCCTACGTACTCCATATTGAAGGGTTCGATCCCTCGCCATGAGACTACCCGGTAGCAAAACAAAGTTCAGACTATTCCACGAATTTGAATCCCAGCCTTGGAGTCCACCGCCGGCTGGTATAACAGATTTCACATCGTGCGAATCATCCCGTATGTGACCCTCTAGCCCAGTATATATATATATATATATATATATATATATATATATACATTGGAGACGGTAAACACAAAAACTCATCCGTCCGACTACTCAAGATTTTGGAGTCCACCGCCGACTCGTCCTCATAGTCCCGGATTAAAATATAATAATCCGTCTCCCACAGGGCAACCTCAGTCCACCAACTGGGTCTATAGTCTTGGAGTCCACCGCCGACTATATAGAGCACCCCACTTACGTTTCCCTAAGTTTACTACATCTTCACTTATGTGCCTAAATTTTCTTAAGTTCAAGACATGAATAAATTCCATTCAAAGAATTAGTTTTACCTTCTACCGGACTTAATCAACAAATGCGAGATAGCCCCATGGCCATATCTCCAAATCATATCTCAAATCTTTTCTTTCAATAATGCCGGTACCGAGGTCTTACTAACTCTAAATCATAAACTTTCATGTACAAGAAACTTGGGTACATATACCCTTTAATAATCACGTCTTAAACTTATATAATTTCATCTTTCAATTCATTTCACAAAAATAATCAAATCTGGTCACTATTTATGATCTATTCATTTATTCATCAACTTTATAAGCATAAATAATTCCTTTCAAGCAAATAATTTCATCGCATGAACCAATTCAAGCTCTCACATTTTCTCAATTCACATAAAACCAAAACGATTGCACAATCTCTTCAAATGAAAATTTAACTCACACAATCAATACTTTACTCTTCTAAAAATATTATCATGCTCTTTATTAATTAAATTCTAATCACAATCAAAGTGACATTTCAATTTCTCCTCTTTAAATTCTCAAATATACAAAAGAAATTCTAAAACTATATTTGATGAATTATATTCCATTTTTATTCCATTATTATCCAAATTTCATTCTTTATTAAAATGTTAGATGAAAACAACGGTTAGAAGATTTTATAAACCAGTAAGGGTCTTTCAAAAAAAAAAATATATATGTTTACAAATCAACTCCAAGTCAGAGCCTCCTCAAAAAATAATAATAATAATAATAATAAAATGTTTGGAAATCAAAACGAAAAAAAAAATGTTTAGAATCCCAAGTCAAAGACTTTAGAAACTGATATGGCTAAAAATAGGGGTTTAATCGAGACCGTCCAAATTGGGCACGAATCCTGGAGTTCAGGGGTAAAACGGTAATTTTACCTACAAACGGGTCTGAGGCGGGTACTGGGTCTCCTTCTCACAGATCCAATAACCCGCGAATGGATCCACCTCAACTGGGTGCGGGTTTCAACCCGCAACAAACCCGATCCAGCAGGATAGAATTAGGGTTTCTGATTAATATTAATCAACGACCTTGATTCATGTCTATCCTTTCACTGGGGACTAGGGATTACATTCCTTATCTATATACACAGGAATTACATGCCTAATCTGTTCCCTAAGACGCCTATAAATACCCCCCACCCATCTCCATTAAGAGGTAATCAATCTTTCTCCAGTTTTTGCGCTCTCTCATAGTCTTTCAGATTACTGACTTGAGCGTCGGAGGGTGCGTCGCCGAGAACAACCCCGGTGTCTCGCACTTTTTGCAGGTCCACGGCGGGATCGATGATCGAAGCCCCCGGAACAGGTATACAGGTTTACTATTCAGTTTCCCTAAGAATCCACAAATTCTATCTGTTTGCCCCCACACCAAATTTAGCGGCAACAGATTGGCGCCGTCTGTGGGAAACTAACGAATAGAGACCTCTCCTCTTCCCGGTGAACAGATCTTCTCCAGCCATGCCTCCAAGGAAAGTCAGATCAAGGGGGTCCAACCGAGGACCCAACCCTGATCAGCAGCAAGAAGTCCTCCCTAATCCTGCTCAACCACAAGGGCAACTTCCCCTTACAGTGGAAGACCCACTCCAATAGAACCTTCCCCCTCCTGATCAGTCGCATCCAAAGGGTCCCAACCCTCAGAAACAACCTCTTCATCAAGAACACGTCTCCATCCACAACGCTTCCACGGACTCTATGGCCTCCCATCATCCCCGAGCCTCTGGTCACCGCAATACCGCCTTCAACCGCCAGAAAGAGGATGATCTCCGCCGCCATCTGGAAGAAAAGCGGGCCCGAGAGGGAGCCTCCCGCCAACACCATCCGGGCGAGCGGTCTCCTCGCCACCGGTACCACAGGTCCCCCGTCCGCAGAGGGAGGAAAGAGTCCCCCGATCACTACCGAAGAAGGCACTCCCCCGCAGGTCGGCAACAGCCCAGGAACAATGAGGCACCAATCACCCGTGCCGAGTTCCAGCAGTTCCAAGTGACCATCCTGCAGGCCCTCAACCTCCGTCAAAACCCTAATGAGCCGAAGGTCCCGTCCCTTCCTCCAGTCCGAAGCCCTCGCCGACGGTCCCCATCTCCTCGTCCTGCTCCTACCAACTCCCGGCGTACCCCAAGTCCTCGTCGCTCCCGAAGTTACCATCGCCGCAGCCCTCGCTCTCCCTCATACGAAGACGAGTCTCGAGGCTCGACAGATTACCGTCGGAGAGATGACACCATGAACCGCCGTCTTCATGAAGTAGAAAGGCGCCTGGGTCAGATAAACCGAGAAGAAGAACTCAGGGGGAGACCCTACGTCCTAGCCGACCCCCTTTCTCCCGGACCATAGTGGATGCACCTGTGCCGTTCGGTTTCAAACCTCCCCAATTCGAGACGTACACAGGGGAGACCGATCCAGTTGATCACATCGAAAGCTTTAAGACTTTGATGCTCCTCCATCAAGCTTCCGATGCCCTCCTCTGCAAAACCTTCCCCGCAACTCTCAAGGGACCGGCCCGAGAATGGTACTCTCGCCTCGCCCCCTCCTCAATATTCTCCTTCGAGCAGTTCGAAACCCTCTTCGTCACGCACTTCGTAAGCAGCCGTAGGGCTGAGAAGACCAGCATCTCACTATTGCACCTCCATCAGAAGAAGGGGGAGAAATTGAGAGACTACGTGAAGAGGTTCACAGCTGAAGCCAAAACCATCGCATCCCTTGACCAGTCAGTTGCTACCGCAGCGTTCCAATCCAATGTCCTCAATTTCAACCTCCGCTCCTCCCTCGCCAAGAAGCCACCATAGAACTTTTCCGACCTCCTCCTTCGCAGTGAAAAGTACATCCGGGCCGAAGAGGCCGAGCAACAACCCAACTGGGAGGGGTCTACCTCCGGGTTTAAGAGGAAGGGAACGGAAGAAGAAGGAGCCAAGAAGCTCCAGAAGGATAATGCCGGCCAGCGCCGACCTCCCCCTAGATTTGAGAAGTTCACTCCCCTCACCACTAACATCTCCGCCATTTTCATGGAAGTCGAAAAAGAAGGGGTCTTGCCTCCTGCTCCGAGGATGAACACCCCCGCCAAGAGAAGATATAGAGAGAAATGGTGCCGCTATCACCGGGACCGTGGGCATGACACCAACGATTGCCGTGCTCTGAGAAACGAGATCGAAGCCCTTATCCAGAGGGGGTAGCTGACGAAGTTTGTAAGAAAGGACCGAGCCGAACTTCCTCCCCAGCCTCGGGGGGCTAACAAGCGTCCGGAACGAGAAGAGACGCCAGACTTTGAGGAAGAGCGAGTCCTCCACCTCATCCATGGGGGTCTAATGGGGGGCTCCTCGAACTCCTCTCGGAAAGCATTTATCAGAGAAGTCAACTCAGTCCGAACCACCCCTCCTCCCAAAGGCCTCAGAGTGCCCGTCACCTTCTCTGACGAAGATCTCGAGGGTGTCCGCACCCCTCATTGTGACGCACTCGTCATCAGTCTTCACATGGCCAACTTCAAAGTGGAGAGGATCTTAGTAGACAACGGCAGCTCTGTCAACATCCTCTTCCTCGACGCTTTTAAAGGCCTGAAGCTCTCGCGGGACAGACTCAAACCCGCCGGTTACACGCTCCACGGGTTCACGGGAGTGCCAGTGACTATTGAAGGGGTGATTACCCTCGACGTAACCACTGGCAAAACTCCTACTACCCGAACGGAGTCGATGGACTTCATGGTGTAGATGTCCCAGCAGCCTACAATGTCATTTTGGGTCGGCCCGGTCTGGCCGCCCTTGAAGCGGTCCCTTCTGCCTATCATCTCAAAATGAAATTCCCCACTCGGGCCGGAGTAGGAGAAGTAAGGGGCAATCAGGAGCAGGCCCGCAAGTGTTATATGACCTCTACCCTCGGACCCGTCCTCTCCTTGGAAACACTGGAAATCCCCCAAGATGCCGCTCGGCCGACTTCCGAGCCGGTGGACGAATTGGAGGAGGTGCTCTTCTCTGAGCAAGAGCCGACCCACAAGTTCTTTGTTAGCACGACCCTGCCGTCCGCCCTATACTCAGATATCGTAAAATGCATCCGAAGCAATCAAGACCTCTTCGCATGGTCAGCTGCAGACATGCCCGGTATCTCCGAAGAACTCTTGGTCCACCGCCTGAGCATTGATCCGGGGTCCAAACCGGTTCAGCAGAAGAGGCGCAAGTTCGCCCCCGAGCGTCAGCTCGCTATCAAAGAGGAGGTGGACAAGCTGTTGAAGGCCCGATTCATACAGGAGGTAAACTATCCTGAGTGGTTGTCAAACGTAGTAATGGTGAAGAAGTCCAACGGGATTTGGAGGATCTGTATTGATTTCACCGACCTCAACAAGGCCTGCCCCAAAGATCCCTTCCCTCTGCCGAGTATTGACACTCTGATTGACGCAACCTCGAGACATGAGCTCCTCAGCTTCATGGATGCTTTCTCAGGTTACAATCAGATAAGAATGTTCCCCCCGGATATCCCGAAGACGTCGTTCGTGACCGACCAAGGCCTCTATTGCTACAGAGTCATGCCATTCGGCCTAAAGAATGTAGGGGCAACATACCAACGCCTCGTCAACAAGGTTTTCCAGGCTCAGATCGGCCGAAACATGGAGGTGTATGTTGACGACATGCTGGTAAAGAGCATCCGAGGCATTGATCATGTGACCGACCTCCAAGAAGCATTTGACGTTCTGAGAAAGCACAATATGAGACTCAACCCGAACAAGTGTGCGTTCGGCATCTCATCAGGGAAGTTCCTCGGCTTCATGGTTAGCCAACGAGGAATAGAAGCAAACCCGGAGAAGATCAAGGCCATACTGGACATGGCCCCTCCTAGAAATGTCAAGGAAGTTCAGAGGTTGACTGGTCGCTTAGCTGCCATAGGGGGCTTTCTGTCAAAGTCCGGGGAGAAGTGCCTCCCGTTCTTCAAAGCCCTCAGGGGGGCTAAAGGATTTGAGTGGGGGCAGCAGCAACAAGACTCCTTCGACCAGCTTAAAGCTTACCTCGTCAATCCACCTCTTCTCAGCAAACCAATACCTGGCGAACCGCTATACCTCTACCTGGCAGCCTCCGAGCAGACGCTTAGTGCGGTCTTAGTCAGAGAAGAAGACAGGGCTCAGAAGACCATCTACTATGTCAGCAAAGTGCTCCGGGATGCCGAGCTCCGATACCCGAGGATAGAGAAAATGGCCTATGCCTTGGTGATGGCCGCGAGAAAGCTCCGCCCGTATTTTCAATCTCATTCGGTGGTCGTTCTTACCGACCAGCCGCTAAAGCAGGTCCTCCATAAGCCCGAGACTTCGGGACGGCTGATGAATTGGTCCATCGAGCTGAATCAATACGATATTACTTATCAGCCTCGGACCACAATCAAGGCTCAGGCGCTAGCCGAATTCATTGTGGAAAGTACTATCCCTGAGTCCGACCAAGCAGTGAAGGGACCACCTGTGTGGTCGGTTTATGTAGACGGATCCTCTTGCAATGAGGGAAGTGGGGCTGGGGTCATTCTGGCCGGTCCGGATGACTTCATCCTCCAGTACTCCCTCCGTATAAACTTCCAAGCCTCGAACAACGAAGCCGAATACGAGGCGCTAATAGCCGGTCTTGGAATGGCCCGAAATGCTGGAGCACAATGCCTACGGATCTTCAGTGACTCCCAGCTAGTCGTCAATCAGGTCCTCGGCGAATATGAAGCCCGCGATGACAGGATGGCTAAGTACTTGGCCAAAGTTAAAGACCTTATGGCACTATAAAAAGAGGCCCTCATCCAAAAGATCCCCCGAGAAGAAAATACTCAGGCCGATGCCCTGTCTAAATTAGCATCCTCTTCCCTCTAAGGGCTCGAACAGACTGTGTTGATAGAAGTCCTCCTGAAGCCGAGCATAGAGGACGAAACCACCGACTCCGTTGAAGCATTGCCCCTCCTCCTCGAAGACAACTGGATGAGACCACTCATCGAATTCTTAAGGGACGGACTCCTCCCCGAGGATCCGAAGGAAGCGAGGAAAGTTAGAACCCGAGCCGAGCGTTACACGCTAATCGGAGGCATCCTGTATAAACGCTCCTTCACCCAGGTGGACGGTCGGCCCTACCTGAGATGCCTCTCCCCCGGGCAAGCCGACTACGCCCTGCAAGAACTTCATGAAGGCATTGGCGGGGCCCATTCTGGCTCCAGAGCCCTGGCACGCAAAGTACTGAACTACGGGTATTTCTGGCCCACTCTCCTACGGGACGTCGAACGACACGTTCGGCAATGCAGCTCCTGTCAGAAGTATTCCGACATCCGACGCCTTCCGCAAGCTCCACTCGCCTCCCTATCAAGTCCGATCCCCTTCGCAATGTGGGGGATGGATTTACTAGGGCCGTTTCCACCCGCTCCTGGACAGCTTAAGTTCCTGGTCGTTGCAGTCGACTATTTCACAAAATGGATAGAGGCCGAGCCCCTGGCCACAATCACCGAACATAAGGTCGTTCAGTTCTTCTGGAAAAGTGTGATCTGCCGATTTGGCGTTCCTAGGGTCCTGGTTACGGATAACGGAACGCAATTCACCGGGATCGCCTTCCGAGCTTTATGTGAAGACCTCGCCATACAACACCGGTTCTCCTCCGTCTCCCATCCTCAGTCGAATGGCCAGGCCGAGAATGCTAACAGACAGATCCTTTCAGGCATTAAGAAGAGGTTAGACAAGTGTTCCAAAGGCTTGTGGGTCGATCAGCTGCCTAACGTGCTCTGGAATTACCGCACCACCAAACGGACCCCGACAGGCGAGAGTCCGTTCAATCTCACCTATGGGTCCGAGGCCCTCATCCCCCTGGAAGTTGGGATACCCTCTCCTCGTCTGATAGCTTACGAAGAAGAGCAGAACGCTAAAGAGCTCAGAGCAAGCCTAGACTTGATAGACGAAATCCGAGAAAGAGCTGCTATACGGCAACAGAGCTACCGAAGAAGGATTGAGCTAGCATACAACAAAAGAGTCCGCCCAACGGACCTCAAAGAGGGGGACCTAGTCCTCCGAAAATTGGCCATCTCGTTCCCCGGACAGAAAAGCAAACTGGCCCCGAATTGGGAGGGACCATACAAAATCTCAAAAGTGATCCGCCCCGGTGCATACAAGCTAGAAAATCTCGAAAACAGAGAAATTCCCAGGACTTGGAAAGCCGACCATCTCTTGAAATACCAAGAGAAAGCAACTACGCCTCTCTAAGTAACTCGAGATGTCGAACCATTCCCTTCCTGTTACTAGTAGTAATTTTTCCTTTATTTTTTCATTGTAATAACGGCTAGCAACTTTAGAAGCAGCCGATCATTGGATATTAATAAATAAAGTTTTCCATATTTTCGATACTGTTATATCTTTCTGCTTTTAACTCCTCAATCTCACGATGGTTCGGAGTCCAGCACTCGGCTCGACTCTTCTTCCTCGGCTCGCTCATAGACGAGCCAGAAGTAGATCGCCGTTCGAAATTGCTCCCGCAGCTGTTGAATGGTTCGGAGTCCAACACTTGGCTCGATTCTACTTCGCAAGTTCGCTCCTCAGCGGACTAGAAGTAGCTCGCCATTCGGAACTGCTCCCACAACCCTTAAACTAATCTCACGATGGTTCGGAGTCCAGCACTCGGCTCGACTCTTCTTCCTCGGCTCGCCCATAGACGAGCCAGAAGTAGATCGCCGTTCGAAATTGCTCCTGCAGCCGTTGAATGGTTCGGAGTCCAACACTTGGCTCGATTCTACTTCGCAAGTTCGCTCCTCAGCAGACTAGAAGTAGCTCGCTTTTCGGAACTGCTCCCACAACCCTTAAACTAATCTCACGATGGTTCGGAGTCCAGCACTCGGCTCGACTCTTCTTCCTCGGCTCGCCCATAGACGAGCCAGAAGTAGATCGCCATTCGAAATTGCTCCCGCAGCCGTTGAATGGTTCGGAGTCCAACACTTGGCTCGATTCTACTTCGCAAGTTCGCTCCTCAGCGGACTAGAAGTAGCTCGCCATTCGGAACTGCTCCCACAACCCTTAAACTAATCTCACGATGGTTCGGAGTCCAGCACTCGGCTCGACTCTTCTTCCTCGGCTCGCCCATAGATGAGCCAGAAGTAGATCGCCGTTCGAAATTGCTCCCGCAGCCGTTGAATGGTTCGGAGTCCAACACTTGGCTCGATTCTACTTCGCAAGTTCGCTCCTGAGCGGACTAGAAGTAGCTCGCCATTCGGAACTGCACCCACAACCCTTAAACTAATCTCACGATGGTTCGGAGTCCAGCACTCGGCTCGACTCTTCTTCCTCGGCTCGCCCATAGGCGAGCCAGAAGTAGATCACCATTCGAAATTGCTCCCGCAGCCGTTGAATGGTTCGGAGTCCAACACTTGGCTCGATTCTTCTTCACAAGTTCGCTCTTAAGCGAACTAGAAGTAGCTCGCCATTCGGAACTGCTCCTACAACCCTTAAACTAATCTAACAATCGGATTTCTCCTATGGCTCGACTTTATCTCACCGGCTCGTCCTTAAACGGGCCGGAGTTAGATGGCCATCCCAACCTGCCCCGCGACTGTCGAGCCGAGCGGACGAGGTACCAACCCTCGTATATGGCAAAAAAACCTCCCGAGATGAAACCACCGTCAGATCATCTCAGAAAGTGTGCTAGGGCATGATGAGCGGATCTAATTCAGCCACGTGTCCACAAAACGACAAGATAGCATTTTCTTGGAAACTGGACCCGCCTCGAGATTCGTGCAATCATCAGACGGCTCTGATCGCTTCACTTCGCTCGGCAGAAGTCACTCCGGTCTTCAAGCTACGATCAGGCCACGTGGGCACAGCTGAGAAACAACTGCGCCTTAGCAGCCGAACCGAGCCGCACCTGAAGGGACCGGGCAAGATTCAGAAGCGCAGCAAAAGAGAGAGTTTCGAGGCCAAGGTGCTCGGCGATGCGAACACCTGCCTCGCGGCTCGTTTCGAGCCTACCCTAGTTAGTGCAACTAGAGCACAAATAAGAAGACAGCAGAGAACAGTTCGGATAAAACAACTCCAATTCTATTAATAACTTGGATAAAATTACAAAATGGATTACAACAACAAAAGCTTGCAAATGGGTTACAACAACAAGACACGACCAGTTTACTACCTCCGAGGAAGGGGTATGCTCCGGTTCAGTGACACTTTGGGTCGGCGCTTCTTGACCCCCGAGCTCGTCTCCAGTCCAACGAACCGAGACGCCTCCTGGCCGCTAACATTGACAGTTGCTCCAACCGAAGCACCGCTTGAAGACACCGCTACACCACTTTGGGCGTCGGCTGCTGACCTGCCCACGATAGAAGTCCGGCTCGCCGCTTGATAGAACGTGATACCTCGCTCGATCTCTTCGCGAGTGCACGAGGTGCTCCGGACGTTAGCCCTCACCGGCTGAGGCTTGAGCCGAGCAACCTCTTCCTCCAGTTCGACGATCCGATCCTTCAGTGTGTCATCCTTTACTATCACTTTAAACCGAGGAAGTTTTGCCGAACCAGGATACTCGGCACTGTCGGATATAATGTGGCGTAAGTGGGTCACCTCGATACTCTTATCGACCGTCACCCTTTGCAGCTGTTCCACCTTCTTCGCAAAGTCATCTCGTTCCGCCGAAACTCGCGCCAGTTCCTCTTCCTTAGCAGATAGCTCGGCCTCGACTATCCGTAGATGGTGCAGTTCGGCCAACGCCTCACTATGCCTAATCTCTAAATTGTAAAGTATCCTCCTCGTCAGGTGAACCTCACCCTCAAGACGATCCTCCCGAGATCGCTTAAACAACTCGGCTCGGCGCCGATCAGCCGAGGTGATAAGGGTCTGCTCGGCAATCTGAAATGAGAAAGGGATAGCATTGAAGTACAATATTGCCGAACCAAACACTTAGACAAAAATTTCGAATTCAAAATATTTTTCATTCATTAAAAGCGGTGGCCAGTCCGCAAAAGGCATTACAACGCTCGGAAGAAAAAACAAAACGAAAACTACAAAAAATTTAACGAGGGGATCAAGGGTCCACCTGCGTCGTCGCTTCGACCACGGGCGCATTAACAGATGGCCCCTCGATCCTCCCCTCGACCTGGCCGTCCACCACCAGTCGGTCGGTCTCCTTCTCCTCGTCTTCGCCTTCGGCCTTGTCACCTTCGCCATCCTCCCCCTCGTCGCCTGAAGACGACCCTGGCCACAGTCGGTAGCCGACCCACTCGAAGCCAGGGATCCGTTCTTGGACATGATTGAGCGCCGTTTGATAAGACCGCTCCATTTCTCGGCCATGTGCTTCTTCGCCTCGGCCTCGACCTCCTTCTCCACCTCGGCCCTGATCTTCGTCGCCAAGGCCTCCTTCTCCGCCTTCTCTTCGGCCAAGGACTTCGTCGCCGCAGCCAGCTCCTCGGCGGCCTTGGCGGCCTTGGCAGACTTCGCCTCGAGGCTCCCCTTGACTTTCTCCAGGTCGGCAACAAGATCGGCCACCCGAACTTCCAAGGCCTCGGCTCTCCTCTGCTCGGCCTCGAGTTCCTTGACTGCCCTAACCTTTGCCGACCTGTCTCTATCGCTGGCGGCCCTCAGCTCCTTCTCCTGCTCGGCAAATATCTCGAGGAGGTGGCCAAAGTGGCAAGTGGCCTGCAAAGACAACTGTCAGAGTGATGCGCGAGCCGAGCAACAAACTTAAAGAAATACGCAGGAAGACACTTACCGACACGAGAGACCGAGCGACTTCATAGGTGTCGTCACCAACCGTCCCTGCCTTCAATGCTGCCCTGTCCTTCGGGGTCGCCAAGTGCTTGACGACCTGCACGGACATCTGTGAGTTGCCGAGGAATTCGTCATGATTCCTCACCCGCCAGTTCGGCACAAACAACTGTTTATGCTGCTCGGTCAGGATTTCTTCGGCGTCTTTCGTCAACGGCGGAGCCTCAAGCGACAGCGCCGCGTTGACGTCAAAGGCCCCTTCAATCACGCCAGGGGCCATGGGGGCCCAGGTCTCCTCGTCAACAACGACCTCCGAAGGCACCTCAGTAGTCGGAGGGGGCGGAGCGATGGTGGAGGCGACAGTGGGCTGCGGAGTTGACGAGGCAGCCTCGGTCGCCCTCTTCGTCTTTCTGCCCCCGGCCAACTTGGACCTGTCGGCCATCATAGAGTTGAAGTCAATCTTCATCGCCTCTGCATCGGACCACAAAAAACAAATTAGCGAGACGAACTAAAAACTTGAAAGAAAAACGAAAATAAATGAGATGTCAGGAGCATACTCGGGTCGATGGGGCTTAGGCCGGACCCGAACAACACCTCCTCCGTCAACTCCCTCCAACTCAACAGCGGAAGAGCCATTATCTTCCTCGCCACCTCCTCCTCGGCCTCAGACAAAACAGGGTCGGCTCGCGCGAATTTCGGCACCTCCACTTTCCACCGGGTCGGAATAGGCCGAATCGCCTTGCCCCTTATTATGAAATATTTTTCTTTCCAACCCTTAATTGAGTCAGGGTTTTCTATAATCCTAACACCCTTCCTCGGCCCCAAGTAGTATCGATACTCCGTCCTGTGCTGCCGGTTTACGCGATACATTCCTCGGAAGACCGTTAGATCCGGCTCTACTTCGGCTCTGTAGCACTGAAGCAAAAAGGCGTTCACGTGGCGCCACGTGTTCGGCATGAATTGGGTCGGCACGAGGCAGAACCAGCCGAGGATCTGAAGGATGAAAGGATGCAGCGGGAAACGTAGCTCGGCATTCAAGGAGTCGATGTCGAACATGCACATATCCGACGACGGTAGCTTGGAATTCGCTCGCATCCCGGGACCAGGGAGAATCAGTTTGTATTCCGGAGGGATGGAGAAGGCCTTTCTAATCCGAAGTAGGTCCTTCTCGGACAACACCGAGATGAGCTCGTCGGCTTCGGTGGGAAGGGCCGGGTTAGGTTCCTCGACGATCTTCGACTTCCCATAGATCGCCTTCTCCAAAAGGTAGCCCTCGTACTGCCTGACCCCTGAATGCCCGGACAGGACAGAAGAATATCGTCCCATCTCGGGGGCTTGCTTCGGGTTTTCCACAATCACCGCCACTACGGGAGATTGGCTCTCCACCCTCCTCTTCTTCTTCTCCTGCTTCGTCTCGGCTACAGTTGGTTCGGTAACCTGTTTACCCTTTCTCCGGATCTCCGACCTCCTCCTCTCCTCGGCACCATCATCGCCCGAAGATGAGGCCCCACTCCCTGAGTTCACTCGAGACATCTCTAAAAAAAATGGTTTAGACTAAGTAAACTGACCTTTGAAGTGACGTTCACGGTCGGAGTACGCTCGCCGGAAATCGCCTGGCCCACGCGACAGCTAACAGAAACGCCTTGGAGCAAAAGTCGCCACTAGCAGAGAACTTAGAGAACGAAAGTGAAGACTTGAGAGTAAAAAGTAAGAAATGAGCTTGGGAGTGGGGGTGAAAAACTTATAACCCCCAAGATGTTGGGCCTCCTTGGGAAACGCAAAAAGCCCACTAAGAAGCCAAAGCAACAAGCGGAAAAGTGGCGATGTTGCGAGAAGCAAAAGACTCTCCAAATCACTAACTTGATGACTCGGCCACCGGTCTGCCAGGCCGAGCTATCGAACAGCTCGGTTGAGCAACCGAGCTACTGCGCTCCTTCCAAACAGCCAATTCAGCACCTCGGCCAAACAGCCCTGATGCGCCGAGCCGAGATGACGAGGTACCGACCTTCGTATATGGAGAAAAATCATCCCGAGGCGAAGTCACCGTCGGATCTCTCCAAAATTTGCGACAGAATCTGATGGACGGTTCAGATCGTGCCACGCCCACAAAACTACAAGATAACGTTTTCTCGTGATCTGAACCCCATCCTCGTGATCTGTGCCATGATGAACGGCCCAGATCCAGCCACGTGTCTCTTCCGAGCTACCTGCCATCGGCTTGCCTAGCCGAGCTACCGAACAGCTCAGCCGAGCAGCCGAGCTACTAGGCACGGAAAGGTGGAACCCTCAAGACGTTTCCTTCAAAACAAACGACTCAGCACCTTGGCCAAACGCCCTGATGCGCCGAGCCGAGATGACGAGGTACCGACCCTCGTATATGGAGAAAAATCATCCCGAGGTGAAGTCACCGTCGGATCTCTCCAAAATTTACGGCAGAATTTGATGGACGGTTCAGATCGTGCCACGCCCACAAAACGACAAGATAACATTTTCTCGTGATCTGAACCCCATCCTCGTGATGCGTGCCATGATGAATGGCCCAGATCCAGCCACGCGTCTCTTCCGAGCTACCTGCCATCGGCTTGCCCAGCCGAGCTACCGAACAGCTCAGCCGAGCAGCCGAGCTACTAGGCACGGAAAGGTGGAACCCTCAAAACGTTTCCCTCAAAACAAACGACTCAGCACCTCGGCCAAACAGCCCTGATGCGCCGAGCCGAGATGACGAGGTACCGACCCTCGTATATGGAGAAAAATCATCCCGAGGCAAAGTCACCGTCGGATCTCTCCAAAATTCGCGACAGAATCTGATGGACGGTTCAGATCGTGCCACGCCCACAAAACGACAAGATAATGTTTTCTCGTGATCTGAACCCCATCCTCGTGATGCGCGCCATGATGAACCGCCCAGATCCAGCCACGCGTCTCTTCCGAGCTGCCTGCCATCGGCTTGCCCAGCCGAGCTACCGAACAGCTCAGCCGAGCAGCCGAGCTACTAGGCACGGAAAGGTGGAACCCTCAAGACGTTTCCCTCAAAACAGACAACTCAGCACCTCGGCCAAACAGCCCTGATGCGCCGAGCCGAAATGACGAGGTACCGACCCTCGTATATGGAGAAAAGTCATCCCGAGGCGAAGTCACCGTCGGATCTCTCCAAAATTCGCGACAGAATCTGATGGACGGTTCAGATCGTGCCACGCCCACAAAATGACAAGATAACTTTTTCTCGTGATCTGAACCCCATCCTTGTGATGCGCGCCATGATGGACGAACCAGATCCTGCCGCGTGCACCTTCCGAACTGCCTGCCATCGGCCTGCTCGACCGAGCTACCGAACAGCTTAGTCGAGCAGCCGAGCTACTGGGTGCGGAAGGTCAAACCATCAAGAGACATTTCTTTCGAAATAAGCCATCTCAGCGCCTCGACCAACAGCACCGAGCATCCGAACCGAGGTGCCGAGGTACCGACCCTCGTATATGGCAAAAAATCACACCGATCCATGTAAGCCGTTGGATCTTGTGAAAAAGCACGCTCGTCATGATGGACGGCCCAGATTTGGCCACGTCCACTAAACGACAAGATAGCATTTTATGGAGATCCACGCTGAGATGGACGGCTCAGATGATGCCACGCACCTCGGATCCTCCGATCCGAAGCACTGACCCTCCATGCCGAGGCGCTGGCCCTCTGAGCCGAGGAGCCGAGGTACCGACCCTCGTATATGGCAAAAAATCACACCGATCCATATCAGCCGTTGGATCTTGTGAAAAAGCGCGCTCGTCATGATGGACAGCCCAGATTTGGCCACGTCCACTAAACGACAAGATAGCATTTTATGGAGACTCACGCTGAGATGGACGGTCCAGATGATGCCACGTACCTCGGATCCTCCGAGCCGAAGCGCTGACCCTCCGAGCCGAGGCGCTGGCCCTCCGAGCCGAGGTGCCGAGGTACCGACCCTCGTATACGGCAAAAAAGCTTGCCGAAGAGTAGGGACCGTCTGATCATTCCGAAGTTCGCGCTCCGCCCTGATCGAGGGCTCAGATGATGCCACATCATAAATAAGTATTAAAAAATCGATTTTTATTTATTTAAATCATTTTATTTATTTAAAAATTGTGAAAAATTGCTAAAAATTCGGGAAAATTAGCTAAAAATTCTAGGAAATAATTGAAAATTCGGAGGATATTTTTGAGCTTTCGAACGAACAATTATTGCCTAGAATATACGGCTAAAACCCCCGAACGACTAGCTAACGCATCGCAAAATTAGATAAATAGTCCAAAAAGATAGATAAAAACTTGATATACCACATGGCTTCAAGAAAGAAGAAGGAACTACCTTACCACCCACTTCGGGATTCAAAAACACCCATTCGGACTCCGATACAACTCCACTAGCCACTAAAACAGTCAAACTACTCCTCAAAGACTGATTGTCCTCAGCCTTTAGGAGTGGGGGGCTCATGATATGGCTAAAAATAGGGGTTTAATCGAGACCGTCCAAATTGGGCACGAATCCTGGAGTTCAGGGGTAAAACGGTAATTTTACCTACAAATGGGTCTGAGGCGGGTACTGGGTCTCCTTCTCACAGATCCAATAACCCGCGAACGGATCCACCTCAACTGGGTGCGGGGTTCAACCCGCAGCAAACCCGATCCAGCAGGATAGAATTAGGGTTTCTGATTAATATTAATCAACGGCCCTGATTCATATCTATCCTTTCACTGGGGATTAGGGATTACATTCCTTATCTATATATACATGAATTACATGCCTAATCTGTTCCCTAAGACGCCTATAAATACCCCCCACCCATCTCCATTAAGAGGTAATCAATCTTTCTCCAGTTTTTGCGCTCTCTCATAGTCATTCAGATTACTGACTTGAGCGTCGGAGGGTGTGTCGCCGGGAACAACCCCTGTGTCTCGCACTTTTTGCAGGTCCACGGTGGGATCGACGATCGAAGCCCCCCGGAACAGGTATACAGGTTTACTATTCAGTTTCCCTAAGAATCCACAAATTCTATCTGTTTGCCCCCACACCAAATTTAGCGGCAACAGAAACCAAGTCAGAGACTCCAAAAAAAAAGACATTATTATTCAGGAAACCAAGTCAGATACTATAATTATCAAATCAAAAAAAATGTGAACTCATAACTCGAAAATTACCAAGTCAGAACTATAATTACCAAGTCAGATACTATAACTCCAAAAAAAAAAAGTTTAGAATCCCAAACCAAATCCTTAGAAACCAAGTCAGAGGCTACCACAAAGATTCGAACCCACCATCAGTAAGAAGAAAGCCCAGACACCAAGCCGATAGGCCAAGTGCTCCCACGTGACTAAAGTACGCATGGGTCTTTAAGTACCAAGACTCTGCCTAAATACTCCTGGTTAAAAATTTCTCTTTTCAAAAAAACAATTTACGGCCCCAACTGTCGAACCCACACACTCTAAAAATTTTTCGAGAACAGTATACTGAACTCTAGGACGACAAAAAGTTCATACAATTGAAAATTTCTACCGTGTGAAGAGTAACTCAACTTTCGCTATAATTGTGAAAAATATATTTTTCTATGTCTATTAGCAATAAGAAAATATTTCTCATTTGTTATCTCTAGCATGGATTTTTATCTACACATTTCTTATCACATTCAATTCATACTAGTCATGTAAAATAATTAGCACGCAATTTCTACAATTAGAAAACATAGGATCACCCACAAACATAATGTTAATCCATTTGTCAACATAGCATGATTCACTATTAGTCTCGCCACAATCATAGCATAGTTATTCTATTTTATCAAAACTACTCATTCACTTTTATTAGCACGTACATTCTAAAAATTAGAAAGTAGGAGGACACCCACCTTTTGTGAAGCTTGAACAATGAAAAGAAAAGAGAACACCATTTCTAGCTCCAAAGATTCCTAGCTCCTAGTAAGGCTTCTCCTCCTAGCAATGACTCCTTTTCCTAGCAATAATGGAACTCTCTTATTCTCTTTCTTTTCTTTCTTTCTTATTTTTCTTCTCTTTTGATTTTGTTTTGGTGTAGGAGAAATGTAGAGAATAAGGTTCTATTTATAGAATTTTGGGAAGGTGTATTTTGCAAAATTTCACCCCTAATAAATTACTCTATTTAATTTCTCTACCCCTTCATATTTTTAACTCCTAAAACTCCCACCCTTTCACATTCTCCAACTCCCCACTTCTACAAAACCTTAACTCCTACCTTCTCCACATCCAAAACCGGCCATGCACAGTAAGCCGCTTGCTTTGCTGTTCAACAAAGGTGGGCCCCCATTTCAAATTACCAATACACATATATTCACTTACCCCATATTATAAATCATAATAGTCCACATCAAGCCTAATACAAACAACCCATTTAATCCATCCTATTACTAATCCAGACCATGACAGCCCAACTAAAACCAACTCATACTACTCACAAATTAATCCATTTCACTTTTCATACATTTTACCATACATATAATTATCATACTATATACTATATATGTTTAGTAAAATAGTTTTCTTTTTCAAAATGTATCATGCACGATAAATACACACATTTTATGAAATTTGTTTCGAGAAAGAATACGCCTAAATGCGCGCACCAGAATAAACACGTGCGTCGCACGTGGAAACATGAAAATGCGAAAATCGACTTTATTGATGAAAAGTCATTAAATATAATCGAAAACAATATAATCAAAATTAAATTTACTAATTTACATCACAACACGTAGAAAGCACGTGCATTATACGTGCAGAAAATCGAAAAATGCATTTTAATCAAAATAGGGGGAAAATAAATTTTCGTTTTATAAAATAGATTTAAATACATAAAAATAAATAATTTAAACCTATAGAAAACATTGTACATAGTGGTGAAAATACGTGCATCAAAACACGTAAAAAGCACGTAAATCCCAGGGATTAAATATTATATTTTAGTTGACTAAAATCAATACGAAAAATGTATAAATAGTACGAATCCAAAATATGTAGTGAAACACATTACAAAATATATGTGCATAACACCTAGGGACAAATTGTAATTTCCAATTTTGCGGGGTGTTACAACTTGTTCCTGAGTATACTGCCCTCTATGGTCCACTATGAAATCTAAAGCGAAACTGTGGTGTTGTAGCAACCATGTGATAAAAAGATGGCACATGAAGTGTTACCTAGATAGTAATCACGCAAGACTTGAACTTAATACTTGAGCATGATACTTGAACATGATACTTGACCTGATACCTGTTTACTTGATACATGAGACTTGATACATGAGACTTGATTATATGAGACTTGATTACATGAGACATGATACTTGATACATGATGACACGACACTTGACACTTGATGCATGTTTATAAGATACTTGTTTACTTGACACTTGATTTATGCCGTGTACACTTAACACTTTTACCATGCTAGTTTGTCTAGGTTGACATCATACTTATACCATGTGGTAGTTAGTTTTCCCATTCCATGTGCTTGTATTCTACTCTATTTGTGACCTGCAACTTGAAATTGACGGGTACTTGTGTTTTCTCTTTTCTTCTTTCCTGCATTCGTTGTATTGCAGATTTTGGAAGACAGGTTCCTAAAGGTATTGGCGAGGTGATGTTTTAGATGCTGGAGATTCTGCTTATTATTATAATTTCTTGTAGTGCTAGAACAATATTTGCATTCGTGAGACTTGGATTATTCTTGTATTTTGAGACTTGGATATTATTTTGTATTTGGACGATGTGACCCAGGATATTTGTTTTTCCAGACTCTGTTTTATTTGAGAACATGGTATTTGATTTCAAGTAAATTTCTGTTGGTGAATTTGTTTCAATTTTGCATGTTGGTTCCACCTTTTGCTTCCGACTCTGATAAATTCTGTGATGTGTTGCAAAGATTTCTTGAAACAGCTTAAGGATGATAATAATCATTCGCTGGGCTTTTGTTATGTGCTCGTATTCTATATTTTTGGGAAGCGGAGCATGACAAATTCGGCACGGGTGATAGGTGCGGTATCATCTCTCGGGGGTTGCCGACCTGCGGGGGAATGAGGCCTTCTTCTATGGTGTCCAGGGGACTCTCTCCGTCCTCTACAAGGAGGGGACCTCCTGTAGCTTCTGCGATGAGGAGATCGCTCATTTGGACGTTCTAGGCAGGAGGCTCCCTTTCGGGCCCGCCTTTCATCCAAACGGCGGCGAATGTCCTCTTCTTTCTTCTACTTGAGGATGGTATTGCGAAGGTTTTCGGAAGGCCGGGGGTTGTGAGATGCCATCGAGTCAGTAGAGGGGTTATGCACGGAGACATGGTCTCGATGATGAAGTTGCTTCTGAGGGTTGGGGCGAGAGGCCCCTACGCCGGCATTCTAGGGCTCGAGCGGAGCCCTTTGGGATTGAAGGTTCTGAAGAGGAGGTTGTTCCTGCTGCGAGGGCTAATCTGGTTGATGGGGGAGTTGCCCCTGCGACTGGACGGTTTGGAGGGGGATCTCCTGATGTGGTTGAGGAGGAGTGGATCCACGGTTGGACCCTTTGGATCTTAGTTTTCTTGGAGCCATGGCAGGAAATGATCTGATCGATTGGAGGAGGAAGGATCGCTATTCGTTGTTTCCCACAGACGGCGCCAATCTGTTACCGCTAAATCTGGTGTGGGGGCAAACAGATAGAATTTGTGGATTCTTAGGAAAACCGAATAGCCAAACTTGAAACCTTTCCGCCGGAGTTTGACCGTTGACTCCCACCGTTTACCTGCAAAAAGTGCGAAACACCAGGGTTGATCTCGGCGACGCACCCTCCGACGCTCAAGTCAGTAATCAGAAAGATTATGAATGAGCTTTCATTGGTAAAAGATTGATTACCTCTTAATGGTGGTGGATGGGGGGTATTTATAGCCGCCTTTGGGATCAATTTAGGAATGAAATCCCTAATTCCCAGTGAAAAGATAGAGCGAATCAGGGCCGTTGAATAAATACAATCAGCAACTCTATATCTATCTAGCTGGATCGGGTTTCTCGCGGGTTGTGACCCGCACCCAATTGAGATGGATCCGTTGGAGGGTTATTGGGCTTTTGGAAAAAAGACCCAAAACCCATTTCAGACTTGCTTGTAGGTGAAATTACCATTTTACTCCCAAGCTTTAAGATTCGTGCCTGATTTGGATGGTTCTGATTTAACCTCATTTTTAGCCATATCACAAACAAAAAAGAATCCCACCTTGAAGTCAAGTGCAAGAGCTGAAAAGCCTAGAATGACTTATATTTTGAAACGTATGGAGTAATATATTGGAACAAGGTAGAGAATACCTTTTCAAAAAATTTGGGCCGCGTTTGGTTCGTTGTTTTGAAAATTCATTTTAAACATAGTTTTTGAAATTTTTTTATAAAGTTGTTTTTTGTGATTTTCGAAAACAGAGTATTGTTTGGTAAACTTTTTTTATAAAATAGTTTTTTTCAAAATTAAAATATAAAAGGCGTTTGGTAAACTGTATACAATATGTATGTGTATATTTAATCCGTATTTATGTATATATGTATATACATAAATACTCTATATTGTATACTATTATATATTATGTATGTATGGGTTTGGATGTATGTATATACAGTATATATACTGTGATACATACATGTTGTATACATATATATACATACATATTGATACATACATACTGATATATAATAATATAAAATAATTTATTATAATAAACATATTTAATAATATACATGTATATAATAATATATAATAATTATATATATAAAACTTTATTATAATAATAATATATTATATAATAATATATAATAGTAATATATAATAGTAATATATAATAATGATAATAATATATATAATAATAATCTAATAATAATAATAATATATTATAATAATAGTAAATATATAAAATAATAATAATAATAATATATTATGTAATAATAAATATAATAACATATAATATATTATATAATAATTATATATATAATAATATATATATCATTATATAAATAATATATATATATTATTATATATATAAGATATATATTAATATATAATAATAATAATATATTATATAATAATAATGATAATAATATAATAATAATAATAATAATAATAATAATAATAATAATAATAATAATAATAATAATAATAATAATAATAATAATAACAACAACAATAATGATATGGCTAAAAATAGGGCTAAATCGGAACCGTCCAAATCGGGCACGAATCTTAAGACTTAGGGGCAAAATGGTAATTTCACCTACAAACGGGTCTGAAGTGGGTACTGGGTCTTCTTTCCAAAAGCCCGGTAACCTGCGAACAGATCCCTCTCAGCTGGGTGCGGGTTCCAACTCGCGATAAACCCAGTCCAGCAGGATAGAATTAGGGTTTCTGATTAATCCTAATCAACGGCTCTGATTCGCACCTATCCTTTCACTGGAAATTAGGGATTACATTCCTAATGTGATCCCAAAGGCAGCTATAAATACCCCCATTCACCACCATTAAGAGGTAATCAATCTTTTGCTAATTTACGCTCTTTCATAATCTTCTCTGATTACTGACTTGAGCGTCGGAGGGTGCGTCACCGGGATCAACCCCGGTGTCTCGCACTTTTTGCAGGTTAACGGTGGGAGTCAACGGTCAAACTCCGGTGATAAGATTCCAGGTTTTTGCTATTCAGTTTTCCTAGGAATCTACAAATACTATCTGTTTGCCCCCACATCAGATTTAGCGGTAACAGATTGGCACCGTCTGTGGGAAGCCACGAATAGCAGCCCTTCCTCTTCCCGTCGGTCAGATCTTCTCCGGCCATGCCTCCACGGAAACTCAGATCCAGGGGGTCCAATCATGGACCTACCCCCTCTCAGCAGCAGCAAGAGGTCCCCCTCCAAACTGTCCAGCCAGCGGGACCCTCTCCTCAGCCTAATCAGGCCCCGCAGCAGGACCAACTTCCTCCACAGATCTTCAACCCCCTCGCGATCAAACCGGTCCTTAGAACGCCGATGCGGGGGGCTCCCGTCCCAATCCTCAGAAACAACCCCTTCAACATGATCATGTCTCCGTGCACAACCCCTCTACCGATTCCATGGCATCTCACAATCCCCAAGCCTCGGATGACCTCCGCAACACCCTCAACAATCGGTAGAAGGAAGAGGACCTTCGCCGCCGTTTGGATGAAAGGCGGGCCCAAGAGGGAGCCTGCCGCCAACAACGTCCAAATGAGCGATCTCCTCATCGCCGAGACTACAGAAGGTCCCCTCCTAGAAGAGGGCAAAGAGAGTCCCCTGGACACCATAGGAGGAGACCTCATTCTCCTGCGGGTCGGCAACCCCTGAGGAATGATGAAGCACCCACCCATGCCGAATTCCAGCAATTCCAAGCAACCATCTTGCAGGCCCTCAATCTCCGACCCACCAACAAAAATGCTCAGAGGGTCCCCACTCCTCCTCCAGTCCAAAGTCCTCGCCATCGGTCCCTAACTCCTCCCCCAGCTCCTAGCAACCACCATCACATTCCTAGTCCTCGCCACTCCCGGAGCTATAGTCGTCATAGCCCCCGCTCCCCTTCGTACGAAGGCGAGTCCAGAGGCTCGTTTGGCTACCAACGAAGAGATGACACCGTCTACCGTCGTCTCCATGAGATGGAGAGGTGCTTGGGTCAGCTAGACAGAGAAGAGGAGCTTAGAGGAAGGACCCTCCGTCCAAGCCGACCTCCCTTCTTTCGAACAATCATGGAGGCACCCGTTCCGATAGGCTTCAAGCCCCCACAGTTCGAGACTTACTCCGGGGATTCAGACCCTGTGGACCACATCGAGAGCTTCAAGACCCTCATGCTGATACACCAAGCTTCCGACGCTCTATTGTGCAAAACCTTCCCGGCCACGCTCAAAGGTCCGGCTCGAGAGTGGTACTCTCGCCTCGCCCCCATCCTCCATATTCTCATTTGTGCAATTTGAGACACTCTTCGTCACCCACTTCGTGAGTAGTCGCCGCACAGAGAAGACCAGCATTTCGCTACTCTACCTCCACCAGAAGAAGGGTGAGTAGCTCAGGGACTATGTGAAAAGGTTCACCGCGGAAGCTAGGTCCATCGCTTCCCTTAACCAGTCGGTCGCTGCAGCAGCCTTTCAGTCGAATGTCCTCAACTCAAGCCTGCAGTCCTCCCTTGCCAAGAAGCCCCCACAGAACTTCTCCGACCTCCTTCTCCGGGCCGAGGAAGCTGAGCATCGCCCCACCTTTGAGGGGCCTTCCTCGGGATCCAAAAGGAAGGCGACCGAAGAAGAAGGAGCCAAGAAGCTCCAGAAGGACAATGATGGTCAGCACCGCCCTCTCCCCAGGTTCAAGAAATTCACTTCTCTTAATACCAACATTTTCACTATTCTCATGGAGGTTGAGAAGGAAGGGGTTATACCTCCTGCCCCGAAGATGAACACTCCTGACAAGAAGAGGGATAAAGAGAAGTGGTACCATTATCACCGGTACCATGGCCACAACACCAATGATTGTCGGGCCTTGAAGAACGAAATTGAGGCCCTCATTCAGAGGGGGCAGCTGGCTAAATTTGTGAGGAAAGACCGAACTGATCTTCCTCCTCCCCCTTGAGGGGATAACAAGCGTGCTGAAAGGTGCGAGGAAACTCCCGAGTTCGAAGAGGAACGTGTCCTGCATCTCATTCACGGAGGCCCCATGGGAGGCACCTCCAACTCTTCTCGGAAGGCCTTCATAAGAGAAGTCAATTCGGTTCATGACACACCTCCCCCTAAAGGCCTTGGAGTACCGGTGACCTTTTCAGATGAAGATCTTGAGGGTGTACGAACCCCCCATTGTGATGCACTAGTGATCAACCTCCATACGGCAAACTTCAAAGTGGAGAGGATTCTAGTAGACAATGGTAGCTCCGTTAACATTCTCTTCCTCGCTGCTTTCAAATGCCTCAAGCTATCCCGGAACAGGCTTAAGCCCGCCGGCTACACGCTCCACGGGTTCACAGGAGTGCTAGTGACTATCGAAGGGGTAATCACCCTCGACGTAACCGCTGGCAAAACTCCTACTACCCGCACGGAGCCGATGAACTTCATGGTAGTCGATGTCCCCGCCGCTTATAATGTGATTCTAGGCCGACCTGGCCTAGTTGCTCTAGAGGCCGTCCCATCGGCTTATCATCTCAAGATGAAGTTCCCCACCAGGGAGGGGTAGGGGAAGTAAGAGGTAGTCAAGAGATGGCCCGAAAATGCTATATGACCTCCACCGGGGGTCTAGTTCTCTCCCTCGAGACTCTTGAAATTCCCCAAGAGGGTGTCCGGCCAACATCCGAGCCGGTGGATGAATTGGAGGAAGTACTCTTCTCCGAGCAAGATCCGAACTGCAAGTTCTTTATCAACATGACCCTCCCATCCGCCCTATGTTCCTACATAGTCCAATGCATTAGAAAGAACCGCGACCTCTTTGCATGGTCGGCTGCCGACATGCCAGGAATCTCCGAAGAGCTCCTCGTCCACCATCTGAGTGTTGCCCCGGGGTCCAAACCGGTCCAACAGAAGAGGCGCAAATTTGCTCCCGAGCACCAACAAGCTATCAAAGAAGAGGTGGACAAGCTTCTTAAGGCTCGGTTCATACAAGAGGTAAATCACCCTGAATGGCTCTCCAATGTGGTCATGGTAAAGAATTCCAACGGGAGCTGGAGAATCTGCATCGACTTCACCGACTTAAACAAAGAATGCCCTAAAGATCCATTCCCTCTCCTTAGCATCGACACCTTGATCGACGCAACTTCGGGTCATGAACTCCTCAGTTTCATGGATGCCTTTTTCGGGTATAATCAGATCTGCATGTTTCCCCTGGATATCCCGAAGACCTCCTTTATTACCGATCAAGGGCTCTACTGCTACAGGGTAATGCCCTTCGGGCTGAAGAATACCGGTGCGACCTATCAACGCCTTGTCAATAAGGTTTTTCAACAACAGATTGGCCGAAATATGGAAGTATATGTTGATGACATGCTAGTCAAGAGCATCCATGGCGCCGATCATGTGGCCGATCTGCAAAAGGCGTTCGATGTATTAAGAAAGCATGATATGAGGCTCAATCCGAACAAGTGTGCGTTCGAAGTTTTGTCGGGGAAATTTCTAGGCTTCATGGTCAGCCAAAGAAGAATCGAAGCCAACCCCGAGAAGATCAAATCCATACTGGACATGGCTCCTCCCAAAAATGTGAAAAAGGTTCAGAAGCTAACCGGGCGCCTCGCAGCTATAGGGCGCTTCCTCTCTAAGTCAGGGGAGAAGTGTCTTCCCTTCTTCAAGGCTCTCAGGGGGACTAAGGGCTTCGAATGGGGTCAACAACAGCAGGAGTCATTCGATCAGCTTAAAGCATATCTTGTCAACCCCCCTCTCCTCAGCAAGCCTATCCCCGGGGAAACACTCTACCTCTACTTAGCTGCCTCCGAACAAACCCTCAGTGTTGTCTTGGTGAGGGAAGAAGACAAGGCTCAGAAGCCCATCTATTACGTGAGCAAGGTACTCCGGGATGCCGAGCTCCGCTACCCAAGATTGGAGAAGATGGCGTATGCCTTGGTCATGGCAGCTAGGAAGCTTCGCCCATATTTCCAGTCCCACTCGGTGGTCGTTCTTACCGACCAACTGCTGAAGCAAGTCCTTCACAAGTCGGAGACCTCCGGCCGCCTCATGAAGTGGTCGATCGAGCTGAGCCAGCATGACATATCATACCAGCCTCAGACCGCAATCAAGGCTCAGGCCTTAGCTGAATTCATTGTTGAGAACACCATCCCCGTGGTCAGTCGAGCAGCAAACGGGCCTCCTATCTGGTCGGTATATATGGACGGGTCCTCTTGCACCGAGGGAAGCAGAGCCGGGGTCATTCTGGTAGGCCCAGATGATTTCATTCTCCAATACTCCCTCCGCATTAACTTAAAGCCTCCAACAATGAAGCGGAGTATGAAGCACTTATAGCCGGCCTTGGTATGGCTCGCAGGGCAGGGGCACAATGCCTACAGATTTTTAGCGACTCTTAGCTGGTCGTGAATCAAGTTTTAGGCGAGTACGAGGTGCGAGATGACCGAATGGCTAAGTATCTAGCCAAGGTCCAAAATCTCATGGCTCAGTTCGAAGAGGTGCTCATTCAGCAGATCTCCAGAGAAGAAAATTCCCAAGCAGATGCCCTCTCCAAGCTGGCCTCCTCCTCCCTTCAAGGTTTCGAGCAGACCGTCCTGAGTGAAGTGCTCCTGAGACCGAGCATAGAAGAAGAAACTCTCGACTCGATGGAGTCCCTGCCCGTCCAACTTTAATACAATTGGATGAAACCCCTGATAGAATTTCTAAGGGATGGTCTCCTCCCCGAAGACCCTAAGGAAGCTCGTCGAGTTAGGACCAGAGCGGAGCGGTACACCCTTGTTGAGGGGGTCCTGTACAAACGCTCCTTCATCCAAGTAGACGAAAGACCCTATTTGAGGTGCCTCTCTCCGGAACAAGCCTTGTATGCCTTGCAAGAGCTTCACGAAGGCATAGACAGAGCACATTCAGGGTCAAGATCCCTCGCCAGGAAGGTGTTGAATTATGGATACTTCTGGCCTACCCTCCTACAAGACGCCGAACGACATGTCTGGCGATGCAGCTCCTGCCAGAAGTACTCCAACATCCGTCGCCTACCCCAAGTTCAGCTCACGTCCCTATCAAGTCCTATCCCTTTCGAAATGTGGGGGATGGACTTACTAGGGCCATTTCCACCAGCTCCCGGTCAGCTCAAGTTCTTAGTCATGGCAATCGACTACTTCTCCAAGTGGATAGAGGCCGAACCATTGGCTACAATCACCGAGAATAAAGTGCTGTAGTTCTTCTGGAAGAACGTCATCTGTCGGTTCGGCGTGCCCCGGGTCCTAATAACCGATAATGGAACACAATTTACTGGGGCCGCATTCCGATCTCTGTGTGAAGACCTCGCCATCCCACAACGTTTCTCCTCCGTCTCCCACCCCCAGTCAAACGGTCAAGTGGAAAATGCCAACCGACAGATCCTCTCCGGTATCAAGAAGAGACTGGATAAGTCCACCAAAAGTTTATGGGTTGATCAGCTCCCAAACGTCTGTGGAATCACCGCACTACTAAATGGACCCCACAGGAGAGTCGCCATTCAATCTCACCTATGGGTCCGAAGCTGTGATCCCCTTAGAAGTTAGCCTACCATCTCCTCGCCTTATGGCCTATGAAGAAGAACAGAATGCCAGATAGCTTCGGGCAAATTTGGACTTGATCGATGAACTACGGGAAAGAGCGTCAATTCGCCAACAGAACTATCGAAGGAGGATCGAGTTGGCCTACAACAAGAGAGTCCGACCCACCGATCTCAAAGAAGGGGACTTGGTCCTCAGAAAGTTAGCTATCTCTTTCCCCAGTCAGAAGAGTAAGCTAGCTCCAAATTGGGAAGGACCTTACAAGATCACCAAAGTAGTTCGGCCCGGAACATACCGTCTTGAAGATATTGAAGGCAGAGAGATTCCTAGGACTTGGAATGCCGACCATCTATTGAAGTACCAAGGGAGCGCCCAAACGCCTCTCTAAGTACCTTCGGATGTCGAACCGTTCCTTTCCTTTCCCTTGTATTTTACTTTAGCTTCTTATTTTTCAAATGTAATAAGGCTCGCAACTTAGAAGCAGCCGAGTAGTAGTTTTCAATAAAGTGCTTCTTATTTTCGTATTTTACTTGTAAATTGGTTATATCTCTCTGTTTCTAACTTCCTTGCGCTCAAACAACGAGTTCGAAGTCCAACACTTGGCTCGACTCTGCTTCGCAAGATCGCTCTTAGGCGAGCTAGAAGTGGTTCGCCATTCGGAATTGCTCCCACAACCATTGAAACATACTCAGACGACGAGTTCGGAGTCCAACACTTGGCTCGACTCCGCTTTACAAGCTTGCTCTTAAGCAAGCTAGAAGTGGTTTGCCATTCGGAATTTCTCTCACAACCGTTGAAACATACTCAAACGACGAGTTCGGAGTCCAATACTTGTCTCGACTCCGCTTCGCAAGCTCACTCTTAAGCAAGCCAGAAGTGGTTCGCCATTCAGAATTGCTCCCACAACCGTTGAAACCTACTCAAACGACGAGTTCGGAGTCCAATACTTGGCTCGATTCCGCTTCGCAAGCTTGCTCTTAAGCGAGCTAGAAGTGGTTCGCTATTCGGAATTGCTCCCATAACCATTGAAACATACTCAAACGACGAGTTCGGAGTCCAACACTTGGCTCGACTCCACTTCGCAAGCTCGCTCTTAAGCGAGCTAGAAGTGGTTCGCCATTCGGAATTGCTCCCGCAACCGTTGAAATTTGCTTAAACGACGCGCACGAAGTGTTTACAACTATACTAGACATGGGAGAAGAGCACTTGGAGGTGCTAAACCTTCGGTCCCTATGGTTCGTTCAAAGTTAAAGTTAGACATTCCGTGCCTACAAGAAGAAAGATTTGCTTCTGATTTTGAGTAGTTGTTAAAAGTTGGGAGAGTTGTACTTGAGTAAATGCCTACCGACAAAGCACACAAACACAAGAGAGAAACAAGCTTTCAGTTATATAAAATTCTAACGCACAAAAGCATTCAAGTTACAAGACCAAGCTAACAAGGTACTACAAAACTCGAAGAGGACTAATTACAAAAAGTTGTTCAGTGCTTCTTCGGAATAGGGACGTTTCGGTTCAGAGATACATGGGGGCGGCGCCGCCTAACCTCCGAGCTTGTCTCTAGACCAACGAACCGAGATGCCTCTTCGGCGCTGCCTCTAACTGTGGCTCCGACCGAGGTGCCACTAGACGAAGCAGCCACACCACTCTGAGCATCGGCCAAACTCTGTCCAACGGCAGGCAAACGAGTCACGAGCTCATAAAAGGAGATCCCCCTCTCATTCTCTTCGCGAGTACACGACGTACTCCGAACATTGACCCTTACAAGATGAGGTTTGAGGTGAGCGACTTCCTCCTCAAGCTCGACGATCCTATCCTTCAGAGTATCGTCCTTCACAGATATTTTTAAATGAGGAAGTTTAGCTGAGCCTGCATCACCGGCATTATTGGCAATGATGCGATGAAGGTGGGTCACTTCGATGCTTTTGTCGACTGTAACCCTCCTTAACTGCTCGACCCTCGCCGTCAGCACGTCGTGCTCGACCATCAGCTTGCCCACTTCCATTGTTAATTTGTCTTCTTCCACCGAGAGTTCTTCTTTGGCTATTTCCAAATGGCAAACCTCTGCCAATCGCTTGCTTTTCTCCGTCTCAGCAATGAACATCATCTTCCTAAGCAACACCACCTCGCCTTTGAGACGAGCCTCGCAAGATCGTTTCCGGAGTTGTTTCAGCTTGGAAAAATACCCTCTCGTAGTAGCTTTGATATCCTCTAGTCTTAATTCGCTCCTAAGGAAACTCTCTCGGCTGCGCGAGAGGGCCTACCTCACCTCCTCTAGTTTGGCATGAAGGCGAGTTGCTTCGGAGACCGAACTAGGTTCAACAACCTGAAATACAGAAGTATATCAACACAGAAAGACAAAGGGCGGTCCGAGCCAAACACTTAGCCAAATCTCGGAGAAACTTCATTTCAAAAACAACCCAACACTTAGCCAAAATTCGAGAAGAGAGTTCGAACAAAAAATTTATTCACATCAAAAAAGCGGTGGCCAGTTCGCTACAAGGCAGTACATTGAAAGAGAGAAAAAATTACAAAGACGAGGAGATCAAGGGTCCACCTGGGGCGGCAGCTTGGAAACAGGTGCCTCTATGGACGACCTCTCGCCCCCCAATGATCCGGCTCGGGGGCCGGCTGCCACGGTCTCGGGATCAGCAGGCACTTCACCACCCTGCTGCTCGCCTTCCTCCTGCTCTTCTTCCTCCTCCTCTTCTCCCTCCTCCTTTTCACTTCCTTCCTTGCCGCCGGGCCCCAACCGGTACCCCACTCTCTCGAAGCTAGGGATTCGAGCCTCGACATGGTCGAGCGCCCGGGCATAAGACAGCTCCATGTTGGCCGCCATGTGCTTCTTCGCCTCGGCTTCGATCTCCCTCCTCGCCTTCTCCACCGCCGCGGCCTGTTCTGACCTCACGTCCTCCAAAGCCTTCACCGCTGCGGCCCTCTCCTCAGTAGCCTTTGCAACCTCCGCAGCAAGCTTCTCCTTCGCTTGCTCCAGGGCCGCCTTGAGGTCGGCGACCCGAGCCTCCAAGTCATCCGAGCGACGCTGCTCTGCATCGAGCTGTTTCATGGCCCTTGCCCTTTCCGCTCGGTCCTTGTCACTAAGGGCCTTCAGCTCCCTCTCCTACTTGGCAAACTCCTGGATGAGGTGGCCGAAGTGGCAAGGGGCCTGCAAAAAGAAGCAGTTAGTACGCAGAAAAAACTGAGCTATAGACTACGTAAATTTTCAAAGAGAAAGAATCGAGACTTACCGACATCAGCGACCGAGCGACTTCGAAGGTGTCATCACCGGTCGTCCCCGCCTTCATGGCGACTTGGTCCTTCGGGGTCGCAATGTGCTTGACCGCCTGCATATACATCTGCGAGTCGCCCAAGAAGCCATCATGGTTCTTCACTCGCCAGTTGGGGACGAACAACTTTTTGTAGGCCTCGGCCTGAGGAGTCAAGCCTGGGGCCTCGAGCGTCAGTGCTGCCGAGATGGAAAAGGTCCACTTGCAGGGGCAGACGGGGCAGTGGCAGACGGGTTAGGGAGGACGGCCACCTCCGAAGATGGTTCCCGAGGAGCAGGAGCAACAACGGCCGAGGGTGCCTTGATGGGTCGGCCGGACATAAGACCTATGCTCGTCCTCTTCCTTTTCCTGCCGTCGGCGATTTTGCTTCGCTCTGTCATCATGCCCTTAAAGTCCATGTTCGGTGCCTCTGTTCAAAGCAATAAAAGGAAAAAATAAGAAGAATGTACGAGGCATTAAAAAAGAATTACAACGAGATGTCAGAAGCGTACTCGGGTTGATCGGACTAAGGCCCGACCCGTGTAGCAGCTCCTCGGTCATCTCTCTCCAGCTCAACGTCAGGAGAGCAATCAACTTGGCCACCACCTCCTCCTCGGCAGTGGTCAGTACCGGGTTGGCCCTTGCAAACTTCGGTACCTCCGCCTTCCACCGAGTCGGGAAATCCAATGTCGAAGGTCCCTTTATCAGAAAAAACTTCTCCTTCCAATGCTTTATCGAATCAGAATTCTTTATTAACTTAACTCCTCTCCGAGGTGACAAGTAATAGCGAGGCTCGAGCTTGGTCATCCTGTTGATTCGGTATAAACTTCGAAGGATGACGAGGTCCGACTCCACTTCGGCAATTCGACACTAAAGCAAAAAGGCGAGCACATGGCGCCAAGTGTTCGGCATGAATTGTATAGGGGCCAGACAGTACCAGTGAAGGACTTTCATCACGAAGGGGTGGAAGGGAAAGCGCAGACCAGCGTTCAAGGAGTCGTAGGCGAAGACGCATGTGTTCGATGACAGGACGGTGTTCGCTCGTATCCCGGGACCAAGGAGGATCAGCTTATACTCCTGAGGGATGGCGAATCCCTTCTTGATCCGGAGGAGATCCCGCTCGGATAACACCGAGGGTAGTTCATCCACCTCGGTAACCTTCCTCGGATCGTTCTCCTCATAAGTCGCCAAGCGACCAATGATCGCCTTACTCAGCAGCTCGTCGCTGTACTGCCTTATCCCCGCATGACCGGACAGCACGCCAGGCAGCCGACCCGACTCGGGAGCTCGTCTATCAGTCTCCACAGTATCCTCGACTATCAAAGACCGAACCGCTACCCTCTCATTCTCCTCGGCCACAGACGACTCCGCTACCTCTTTCCCCTTCCTACGGTTCACTACTTCTCTCCCCTCCTCGGCATGCCGACCTACCGAGGACGAAGCCTCACTTCCCGAGTTTACTCTTGACATCTCGAATAAATATCTAAGGCAAAGAACACTGACCTTGAGGTGACGTAACCTTGAAGTGATGTTCACGGTCAGAAATAGTTCGCCGGAAATTGCCTGGCCCTCACGACAGCTAGCACAACTGCTTTTGAGCACAAATCGCCGCTAGCAGAGCAAAAGTAAAAACTTGGGAGTAAAAGTGAGAAATGAGCTAAGGGGTGGGGGGGGTAAGAACTTATAGCCAAGAAAGTGACTGTTGGGCTTTCGAAACGCCTAGAAGCCCATTAAGGGAGACGAAATGACAAAAAAGAGAAAGCGGCGACGGTTCGGAGGAAAGACGCATCGGTTCACTTAACACACCCGCTCAACCACTCGTGACTTGCTGAGCCATAAAGACAATCTGACGAATTGACGAGGTACCGACCTCTACATATGGAGAAAAATGCTGCCGAGCCAGTTTCACCGTCGGATTGTCTCAAAATTCGTGTCCAAATCTGATGAGCGGCTCAGATCGTGCTATGCCCACAAAACGACAAGATAGTGTTTTCTCGTGATCTGAACCTCCAACTTTGTGATACGCGCCATGATGGACGTCTCAGATCCCACCAGTGGTTCGAAGACTTGATCCAAGCTACCGATTCACCGGAGCGCTCAGTCGAGCCACCGAGCCACCGTCCTCCCTGACCGAACTGATGAGGTACTGACCTCCACATATGGAGAAAAATGCCGCCGAGCCAGTTTCACCGTCGGATTGTCTCAAAATTCATGTCCAAATCTGATGAGCGGCTCAGATCGCGCCACGCCCACAAAATGACATGATAGTGTTTTCTCGTGATCTGAACCTCCAACTTCGTGATACGCGCCATGATGGACGTCTCAGATCCCACCACGTGGTTCAAAGACTCCATCCGAGCTGCCGATTCACCGGAGCGCTCAGTTGAGCCACTGAGCCACCGTCCTCCCTGGCCGAACTGACGAGGTACCGACCTTCACATATGGAGAAAAATGCCGCCGAGCCAGTTTCACTGTCGGATTGTCTCAAAATTCTTGTCCAAATCTGATGAGCGGCTTAGATCGCGCCACGCCCAAAAATGACAAGATAGTATTTTTTCGTGATCTGAACCCCGTCCTCGCGATTCGTGTCATGATGAACATTCCAGATTAAGCCACGTGTCCCAACGGTTCATTCCGATCTGTCGAGCCACCGGAGTGCTTAACCGAGCTATCGAACAGCTTAGCCGAGCTACCGGGTTACTGTGGACAGAGGTCGAATTGCCGAGCCACAAGAATGCCCAGCCGAGCTACCAAACAGTTTAGCCGAGCTATCGAGCTAATATGGGTAGAGGACGAGCTACCGAGTCACCGGGCCGAAGTGACGAGGTACCGACCCTCACATTTGAAGAAAAATGTAGCCGACCTATCTCAGCCGTTGGATCTTGTCAAAAAATGTGCTGGAACGCGATGGACGGCTCAGATCGCGCCACGCACACAAAACGACAAGATAACATTTTTTTGGGATTTGCACCATAATAGACGCTCCAGATCTTGCCACATAGCTCGGCAGATCGCTACGCGCCGATCCATCGAGCTACCGAGGACACGAGCCGAGGTGCCGATGCACCGACCCTCGCATACGGAGAAAAAGCTTGCCGAGCCACCCAGACCGTCTGATCCTCCAGAAAACTACACTCAACACCGATGGAAGGCTCAGATTACGCCACGACATAATTCGGTATTTAAAATTAATTTTTATTTATTAAAATCGATTTATTTATTTGAAAATTGCAAAAAATGATTAAAAATTCGGAAAAATAATTACAAATTCAGGGAAATATTTTTGAGCCCCTGGGGAAGTAGTTATGGCGTAGAAGAGACAATTAAGAACCCCGAACAATGAATCAACACTTCGCAAAATTAGATAAGTGATCCGAGAAATAGATAAAAATTAAGGAAAATTACAGGAGAGCTCAAGAACAACCTGGAGCGTGCTTAACTCAGAAAATCACCACAATACCTCATATAAAGATTCAACGCCCCTTGTTTGGACTCCGATACGACCCTGTAAGCCATTAAAAAAGTATAACTACTCCTCAAAGACTAGTTAAACCTAGTCTTCAGGAGTGGGGGGCTCGTGATATGGCTAAAAATAGGGCTAAATCGGAACTGTCCAAATCGGACACGAATCTTAAGACTTAGGGGCAAAATGGTAATTTCACCTTCAAATGGGTCTGAAGTGTGTACTGGGTCTTCTTTCCAAAATCCCGATAACCTGCGAACGGATTGGTCTCAGCTGGGTGCGGGTTCCAACCCGCGATAAACCCAGTCCAGCGGGATAGAATTAGGGTTTCTGATTAATCCTAATCAACGGCTCTGATTCGCATCTATCCTTTTATTGGGAATTAGGGATTACATTCCTAATCTGATCCCAAAGGCAGCTATAAATACCCCTCATCCACCACCATTAAGAGGTAATCAATCTTTTGCCAATTTACGCTCTTTCATTATCTTCTCTGATTACTGACTTGAGCGTCGGAGGGTGCGTCACCGGGATCAACCCCAGTATCTCGCACTTTTTACAGGTTAACGGCGGGAGTCAACGGTCAAACTCCGGTGAGAAGATTCCAGGTTTTTGCTATTCAGTTTTCCTAAGAATCCACAAATACTATCTGTTTGCCCCCACACCAGATTTAGCAGTAATAATAATAATAATAATAATAATATATACATACATATATACATATACAAATACAGAAAAACTTATTTCAGAAAATATGTTTTTTCTGTTTTCAATAATAATAATAATAATAATAATAATAATAATAATAATAATAATAATAATAAATACATATATACATATACATATACAAATACAGAAAAACTTATTTCAGAAAATATGTTTTTTCTGTTTTCAATAATAATAATAATAATAATAATAATAATAATAATAATAATAATAATACTATATGCATACATACTGTATACGTACATAATGTATACATATATACATATACATATATAAAAATACAGTATGTTGGTTGGGAAATGAAAAAACTTATTTTAGAAAATATGTTTTGCTGTTTTCAAAAAACTCATTTTAAACATAGGTTATGAGTGTGAAATTTTAAAATGAGTTGTCAAAAAATTTGTATCCAAACAAAATTAAAATATTGTTTTGATTTTAAAAACTATTTTTAAAACCCGATCTGTTCACACCCTTAATTTCTCTTGTATATTTTTTGAGGGCATCTTACTAAGAATTAATACGTACTGTATGTCGACCCTTAAATTATCAGCATTTGAAGATTTCTTTATTGAGTTTTGAGGATTAATTTATCAGTGTTTGAATATATCTTTATTGAGTTTTAAAGATGTCTAGGCTTTGGAATTTTTTTTTATATGCCACTTTGGAAAATATTTGCACTTATAGGAAGTCAAAGTATTTGCGTTTGTGGACTCAACAACTAAACTCGCTATTCCCAACGGCGAATTTAGTTGTTTCATACTTGCTGTTGGGACACGATGAGTTTAGTGCTAATTGTTTTAAAAACTCTCCGTTCCTAATGGCGAGTTCAATTCAAAATTTTCTAATGAAAACTCGATGTTCCCAACTACGAGGACATTTATACTAGACTCGCTGTTGGGAATATCGAGTTTAGTTCAAAATTTTTAATGAAGACTCGCTGTTCTCAACAGCAAGGAAATTTACACTAGACTCGTTGTTGGGAACGGCGAGTTTAGCAAAAAAATCTATATAGAGTTTTTTTTTTTTGAAAATTCACTAAGTCCAACAGAATGTTTCACTCTCTGTGAAATTTTCTACATCCTCGCCATTCCCAATAACGAGTCTAATATAAATGTCTTTTCCGTTAGGAACGAAGAGTCTTCTTTCAATATTTTGAACTAAACGCGTTGTTCCCAACAACGAGTCTAGTATAAATGTCCTCGTCGTTGAGAGCGGCGAGTCTTCATTGAAAATTTTGAACTGAACTCGCCGTTGGAACGGCGAGTTTCTCAAAAAATTAGCACTAAACTCGCTGTGTCCCAACGGCGAATAGGAAATAACTAAACTCGTCGTTGGGAATGGCGAGTTTAGTTGTTGAGTTCACGAGCGCAAATACTTTGGCAACTGTTCTCTTTCTACAAATATTTTTGAAAATTGTCGTATAAAAAAAATTCTAGGCTTTTTTTTTGACGGGTAAAAGGTAGGATTATCCTACCTCACAATATATATATATATATATATATATTGATAGGTAAAATTTGAACCAAAAATTCAAAAAAATAAGGATGAGATTGGTTCCTAGCTAGATCTGTGTTTGGCTGAGATTGAGATGGCATACCATTGAGTCGTAGAGAGGGCATTAGACTTCTGTCGTACTCCTCAACTAGCCTCAAGGGTATGATCTCATCCCCCATAAACACAACACAAATAGTCCTTTACACAAAAATACCAATCCTCATAAGGTCAACAGGACATAAGCAAGTTTAAAAAGTACAGTATCAAGGACAGATAGTGTCCCAAAAAGAGAACATAATAATCAACAAGCTAAGACGCAGAGCCCTGGATCATCCCTGGGTGTTTCCTGCACTGTGAGTTGAACAGTTGCCTCCCGGCCTCATAAGATCACTATCTCTGGTACCCATAAGCTCTTGGAGTATCTTGGCCTTTTTCTTGGACTCGCCACTGGCATCTAACCAATGAGAGAACCAAAATTTGGTATTAGTGATAAGTTTATCCACAGTAATAAGCTTGTTGTTAAAAGTTGTATCATTCCTAGCATGCCAGATGCTCCAACATGCAGCAAGTGTAACCAAATGCCAAGAGTGTGTGAACTTGTGCTTGTGGTAGTCAAAACACCAGTGTGTCAAACATTTAGCAATGGATGAGGGTAAATTAGTGATATTGAAGCGGTGTGTAAAGTGTTGCCAAGTTTGAATAGCCACGGGACATTGAAAGAAAATGTGGAAGGTGGTTTCAATCGGACATGCACAAGTTGTACATGTCAGATCACCATCCCATCCCTTAGAGTGTAGTCTCTCCTTGGAGTTGAGTATCTCCCAACTCAGTATTCAAATAATAATTTTGCATTTTAGCGGTGCTAAGTTCTTCCAGCAGGCACGGTAGAAGGGAGAGAGAAGGCCGGAAATGCTATAGAAATCATAGGCAGATTTCACAGTGAAGCTCCCTGTGCTAGAATGCCTCCAATATGCAATGTCGGTAGAAGTAGAAGGTTGGACATTGGAGAGTAGTTGTAGAAGTTTGCTCTTTTCAAGGAGAATGGTGGTGGAAGTTGAAGTGTGAAGGCTTGGTCTCCATATTCATCTTCCATAATCCATGATATCTTGAGAGCACAATGGGGCATCCTTGTTCCAAGCTGCCTCAAATAAAACAAGAAATAAAGTGGCAATGTTGCTACGTCCAATCCATTTGGAGGTCTAGAACTTAAGCATTTGACCATCTGCAAGTTGCCAAGAAATTCCTTGCTCAAATTGCTCTTTGAGCTTGTAGACATTCTTCCAAAAGTCAGAAGCTTGAGATTTGCAGATGAAGGAGTTGGTTGTGCTGTTGAAATATAATGATTTAAGAATTTGGGTGCTAAGGGATTCCTCAGACAAAATTTTCCACCACCATTTCATAAGTAGGGCATTGTTGAATTGGCTGAGGTTTAAAATCCCTAGGCCTCCTTGCCTTTTGGGCTGACATATTCGCTTCCAGTTTATGCAAGAAGTACTGGTAGCCTTAGTGTCTTCGCCTACCCAAAAGAATCTACTCCGAATCTGATCAATTCTAAAAATTACCCACTGAGGTAGTTTGAAGAAGGAAGCAAAATAGGTTGGCAAAGCACTAAGTACCGGGTTGATGAGAATCAGTCTCCCACCCCTAGAGAGCAGACGACCCTTCCAAGTGGATAAACGTCTCTCGATTTTGAGAATAAGCGGTTGCCATTCTCTCTTCTTCAATTTACCTTTGGATAGTGGCATGCCCAAGTATTTGGTTGGAAGAGAATCCTGTTTGCAACCTAGGATGTGAGCGAAAGCATCAAGCTTGGCCTTAGAATGCCCAAAGTAGAGAATTGATTATTTGGAGAGATTAATGTGGAGGCCAGAGATGTTCGCAAATATGTGTAAGAACAATTTTAAATGAAGCACCTCTTGTTCATCACCTTTGTAGAAGATGAGCGTGTCATCAGCAAATTGCAGAATGGAAAGCATAGCTAAAGAACCCCTGAGATTCATCTGAGAGAAAGTGCCATTATCTCTACTAGTGCGCAATATTTGGGCTAACACATCAACACCCAAGATGAATAGCGTCGGAGAAAGAGATTCACCTTTCTTCAACCCTCTCTTTGATAATATAGTCTTACCCCCAACACCATTAACTAAAACAGAGGATTTGGTTGAGTGGAGAATTGCTTTGATCCAACTACACCAGTGTGGACCAAAGCCCCTGGCAACTAGCATCTGCTCAATAAAAGTCCAGTTGAGAGTATCAAAGGCCTTCTGAAAGTCAATCTTAAGCAAGAGTGTGTCTGACTTTTTGGAGCAGCAAAGGTTGATTGCTTCGTGGGCCACAAGAAAACATTCCACCATCGACTTGCCTTTGAGAAAAGCACTTAATGAGGAAGAAACTAGATTATGTAGTAAGGGGCTCAATCTGTTTGCTAAGATTTTGGTGAAAATCTTCATAGAGCAATTGAGGAGGCTGATGGGGCAGAAGTTAGAAATGGTGTTAGCACCTTCACACTTGGGTATGAGAACAATGGTAGAGTAGTTAAGTCTGTTAATGTCTTCATCTCCATTCTGAATATCCAGTAGCATGCGACAAAGATCATCTTGAACCGTCTCCCAGTATTGTTGGTAGAAATGCATAGAGAAGACATCGGGGCCAGGGGCCTTGTCTCCATTCATACTGAAAATCGCCTTGTGGATCTCTTCTTTACTGAAGGAGCTTCAAACGCAGAGAGATCGATGGCAGGATGGGGATGCAGAGCAGCCCAATCGACTCTGAAATTAGGGGAAGATCTAGTTCCACAGATGTCTCTGAATTGTTGCTCAAAGCATGTTTGGATAGAGGATTAATCTGTAATGAGGTCTCCATTGTGGAGTATGGAATATATAAAGTTCTTGCGTCGTCTCCCATTAGCAATAGAGTGGAAGAGTTTTGTATTGGCATCCCCCTCTTGGATCTAAGAAATTTTAGGTCATTGCCTCCAGTAGGTTTGCTCAGCCTGCACCAAGTTCTGGTAATCTCTATGGGCTGCAGAGAGATCATTAAATTGTGAGGTGTTTAGGGTTGAGAATCAGCCAAGATATCAAGGTTGTGGATTTTCTCAAGGATAGACTTTTTGCGAATAGGAATATGTTCGAATTCCTCATTTCTCCAACGTCTAATTTGTCTCTTCAGAAGTACCAGCTTTTTGGCAAAGACATCAATCGAAGAGCCTGAGCAAGAGAAGCTCGTCCACCAATTAGTAATAGCAGCAGTGAAGTCATTGTTGGAGGCCCATGCCTTTTCAAATTTGAAGTAGTGAACTCTGGCCAGAATAGCTTGGGAGTCAGGAATTAAAGGGCAGTGATCGGAGGCGATACGCGAGAGAGAATGTTGGATGCAGTTAGGGTAGAGTTGGTTAAATTGGCTTGTTATGAGAAATCGGTCCAATCTAGCAAGTGCAGGCTTAGCTCTGAGATTAGACCAAGTGAACTTCCTTCCTGCGAGGGGGAGATCAATGAGTTGAAGCAGCTGAATCCAACTCCTGAATTCCTTCATGTCTCTGCTCAAGCTTAGACCACCATTCCTTTCAGAGTTAGAAGTGGTCGCATTAAAATCTCCACAAATGAAATCACATAAGAGACTTCTTCGGAGAATGATTTCACTGAAGCAAAGGTCTCTGTCATCCAATTCAAAGGGGGCATAGACAGAGGTTAGGGACCACTCGGCTCCAGATGTTCTGTTATGAAAGGAGAGGGATAGGGAGAAAATATCGACTGCATAGTAGAAGCAATCTAAAATGTAATCATTCCAGCCAACAAGAATACCGCCACAGCTGTCAATAGCATTGAGAGATTTCCAATTTGTGAAAGTTTCCTCCAATGGATGAAAGCGTACGGTTGGAGGGCTTTGAGAGTTTGGTTTCTTGGAGGCAGGCCATAGTAATCTGAGCATTCCTAAGACCATCCTTGATTAGGGCACATGTGTTAGGGTTGCCCAACCCACTGAAATTCCAACTGCCAATCTTCATTGAAACAAAAATAACACGCAGCAAAAAAAACAATGACAAGAAAGGGGCCAATAACCGCAGACACTAGTTGAACTGCTGCTATTGATCGGGGGGATCAATAGTAACCACTGCAATTTGCTTGAGTTTATCAACCGAGTGTGGCCCAATAGCCTCCACTTCTACAGATTCAACTACCTCATTTATATCCTCATTAGAAAGTAAAGCAAAAGGATTGTTGCATGCGTTGGTAACTAAAAATATAGAAGAGGAGGTACCTTCGATTTTGCGGTGGGACGCTGACATGGCGGAGGCCCACAGATGTTGCATGAAAGGTCTGGTGGAAGATACTTTGGATGCTGATTGGCATCGCTTACGTTGCTTACTACTGCCATCTTCAAAGCCTGGAGGGGTTGAACCTGTGCTAGAAGAGGAAATGAGCTTGCGGTACCGAGGTATGAGAGACTTGGTTATGAAAATTGAAGCACGAACTCCCCTAGTTCCGGAGCTGAATTGCATAGTCTTAGGGGCTTCAGTTTTGGCAATGTGCTTGGCCACTGAGGTCTCAAGGGCGGACTCAACTGCAGGTTGAATTTCTTTGAAGATAGACAGGGGAATATTCACTATCTTCCCCTTCCATACCATTTGCCTAATCTCTTCTTTTGGGAAGATGTCGTGCGAGCTTGCGGAGCTGTCAGGATTGTTGTTAGATTCACTAGAAGCAATCTCCAAACTGCCCTTAGGGGAATCAGAGGGGATTTCAATTAGGGTAGGGGCGTTGAAAACAAAATTGTCGCCAGATTTGGTCCCCACAGGATCAGTTACTTTCCTCATCTGTGGGGGAGGGGGGGGAACCAATTTGTAACCTTCTGCGCTGGAGTCAGCCAGACCTAAGATATTAAGAAATTTTCCTACAAAGGTGGAAATATTTGGTGGCTGCGGGGATTGCATCGAAGATCCTCTAACAGAATGATTCACTTCCGAGATTGGCGCCTTTACTTTGGTGTCACCAATGATTTCCTAAATTACAGCTAGTTGGTCCCGTCTTGATTCTCTGCCAGAGTTTCCCTTCGGCGCCAAAAGGAGGTGGACGAGCCGGTGCCCGAAGTGAAGAGTTGAACTTTGCCTCTTGCAACATCATCAGAGGGAATGGGGTTGTCGAGGATAAGGATAGGGACATCATGGATCTGGAGTTCTTGAGTCCAAGGCACTCTGAAGTGGATTTGGATGTTCTTAGGAATGTTGCTGACATCTTCGACTTCAATAAGGATGAGTGCTTTGTCCCTTGAGACCACGTTCTTCATATCACCGCTCATGGTAATGAATTTGCTGAAGGGTTGTACTAGTTGCTCAATGGAGGTTTGGTTCCACAAGTGGAAAAGGAGGAGTGGGACATTTATCCAAATGAAACTTGGCTTGGGGTTAAGCTTAGCACCCTGGTCCATGGACCACAGCGAGAAAGTGGCATTGAAACCAGAGAACTGGAAGACGCCATCAACGATCGCCTTCTTTGCCTCGTCTTTGGTAGGGAACTGAACGTGGAACAACCCATCGCTAACCCGCTTCACAACCCACCATCCTCCTTACCTTTTCCAAGCAAAGTTCAGGGCACTTTCAACCGTCGCCGTATCGGGACGGATGCGCGGGTTAATCAGATGGAGGAAAGCGCTTGCATGCAGCCCTAGGAGAGCTGAGGCAATTTCTGAGTTATGGGTGACCTCGATGGCCAAAGATTCCCTCCGGTTGTGCAGTGGACAGTCATGAACTCGATGGCCGAATTTGTGGCAGTTGAAGCAATGGATCCCGCTTTTGCGGCAATCTGCTGCCAGGTGATCAGTCGCTCCGCAACGCATGAAATGCTTCTCCATCTTCCTGGGACGAGTCTTGTTTGTAACATCCCGCAAATTGAAAATGATAATTTTGTCCTTGTGTGTTATGCACGTATATTTTGTAACGTACTTTCATTACGTATTGTGATTTCTGACAATTTATGCATTCCCCGTATATTTTATCCTATTTAAATCAACTAAAACATTAAATTTCAATCTCTGCATTTTTACATGCTTTTTAGTTGTTTTTAATGCACGTATCGATTACGTGTTTCCACCGCCACGTGCAATATTTTCTATGTATTTAAATTATTTATTTTAGGTATTCAAATCTATTTTTATAAATGGAAATTTATTTTCCCCTTATTTTGATTAAAATATTATTATACGTATAATGCACGTGTTTTCTACATACGTAGCAATTACGTTGTGGAATATATAAAATTAATAAAATTTTCTTATATTGTTTTCGATTATATTTTAATATAATTCCGTTGATAGGGTCGATTTTCATATTTCGGTATTTGTACGTGCGAGGTGTATATATTTTGGGCGTGTTCGTTTTCAAAATAAATTTTAGAGTGTGTGTATATTTATTTTAGTTATGCATGAAAAATTTATATTTTAAATTAAATAATTTTATATGCATCTTATATATTATATACATGTGTTTTAATTTAAATATTTAATTGAAGGAAGTGTGTGCAAGTGCATTGCACGTGCTAATTTTTCTATCTTTATTTTTCTTACTCTCATTTACTATTTTAGCATGCATAGTCTTTTTATTTAGCCTTTTATTAAACCCATGGACCTAAGATTAGATTCTAGCCTACTAGACTAACTAATCAATTAATTAAAAGCAAGCCCACAGACAAGCCCATTAACAAAATCCTATTTTTAGTTGTGCATGGACTCACACATGACATGTAACAACTTTAATACACATTTTAGAACTATAGTATTTGTATTTATTTTTGTGTGTGTGTGCGCACAACACGTGCACATGTAATGTGAAGAGGTTAGGGGTTAGGTTTTTGAAGAGGTGGAGTAGTGAAGAGTTGAGGGTTATGGGAGTTAGGGTAGTGAAGAGATGGAGAATTAAGTGAGAAATTATTAGGTGGAGAAATTTGCAATTTAGACATTCACTCTGTCCTATAAATACCATTGTTTTCTTCTTCTCTTTTCACACCTAAACTAACCAATTTAGAGAGAGGAAAAAGAAAGAGAGAAAAAGAGTGTTCTTGTGCATTAGAGGCTTGTTGGAGAGCTCTTGCTAGGAGGAGAAGGCTAGGAATTGCTTGTTGGAGCTAGGAGTCCCTAGAAGTGGTGTCTCATCATCTTGTTTGCAATTCTTCATAAGAGGTGGGTGGTCTTTATACATTCTAATTCATAGGTTGAACATGCTAGAATATGACATTAGTAAAATAGATCATATTGATGTAATGTGGATGATCTTGTGCTTTCTAAATGTAGAAAATGCATTTTAATATATTACATGAGTAGTATAGATAAAGTTGATGTGATAATTAGAGAACAAATCCATGCTAAATTCCAACTCCTAACTTACATTGTCCCATTGATGTGAGATTGTATCTACTTAGTATGATTGTTATGCATGGTAAATAAGGCCTACCCCGAATATAAGTACACCCTTGATCATGTATAAAGGCATAAATACCCTTGTTTATTGTCCGAAGTGAAGATGTCATATTTTAATTGGTGTAGAGTTAATTCTTTCGGCAGAACAACTTGTGCTTTTAATAGTAGAGTATGTTTATTACAATTAATATGGGAAGATGTTGGTTACAGTATGGCATTTTCGTTGGTCTATTATTTTCCAAATATAGGTCATACAACATGTTTTAATACATCATACAATTTCTTCAGTGTATAGAGCAAATAAAATAAAAATAAAATAATTCTGGATATGTGACTTCGAAGACCACGACTTGGTGTGAATAGGCATGCATAACTAAGATACATATGGGAAGACGATTCCAAGTCTTTATAGGGAAGAGATTAATAAACTCAGTATGAATGAGATAGTTTCAATTCATCAAAAAGATTAGATCGATCATATGTCGAGTTTTGTGAAAAATAACTAATTTCAGAACGTCATGAACCAAACTACAATAACGTGATTCTTAATCAATAATCACACTTAGACTTATTGGCTAGCCAGTGCACCACAAAGCGCTACTACGCTTGTAAGAGATCTTGGGTTCGAAACTTATTGGACACATTTTATTTTTGTTTCACTAAATTAATTCCGAACCCCGAGCCTGAATCTAAGGGGATTTTGTTGTGGTTTATAACACAAAGTCCAAATGGACTAAGTGGCTAGCGTGAATGGCTTTGGGCGCTGGCTGTAGGTTTCAGCCGGTCCTGGGTTCGAAACCCGAAGCCACCTTTTGATATTTTTGGAGTTTTAATATATTTTTGGGGATTTTTAATATGAATAAGGTTGGGAATAAAATCCTACTATTCATATAAAATAACATAGTAATTATTAAAGATAGTTTTAAAATTATTCTTGTATATTTTTGAGAAAGTAAAGGGGGGAATTGAGATAGTAAATGAGTTTTTAACTCAAAAATTATTATTTAAGTATATGAACCTTATTTTTGAAAAAAAAAATAGAGAAATATGTGACAAGTTATGAAACTCTCTTGTTGTAAACCAACACTTATGTTGAGTAAGAAATACTTGATGTGAATTGAGATATGAATTGCTTAAATTGCTAATAAAATTTATAGTGATGAATCTTTTGTTCATGAAAGGAATTGTTGTTCTATTTTGTGTTGTAAATGAATAAGTGCTAAAATAAGACATTGATCTACTTATGAATAAGTTGAAGATAAGAATACTTTGAGTTAAGATATGATTATTGAAGGGTATGAGTACCCATGAATTCTTGTACATGAAAGGTTGTGATTTAGAGTTAGTAAGACCTAGATACTGGCACTGTTGAAATAAAAAGAATTGAATTATTTTTTTGAGATTTACCATGGAGTGATCTCGGTATTTGTGATTAAGTCTGGTAAGGGATAAGACTAACTCTAGGTATGATAATTGATTCATGTCTTGAACTTAAGAAATAGGCACTAAGAGAAGATGTAGTAAAACCTAGGCAAACGTAAGTGGGGCACTCTATATACTCGGGTGGTGGATTTGCTACGGCGGTTCACCGGAACTATAGACCCAGTCGGGCGGTGTACTCCGGGACTGTGGTTGCCTTGTGGGAGACGAGCTTTTATTTTAAATTCGGGACTATGCGTAGTCGGATGGATAGTTTGTCGTACTCCAATGTATATACGTATACTGGGGCTAGAGGGGCACTTGCGGGAGGTTTTCACGACGAGGAGTCTGTATAACAATCGGGCTGTGGATTTTCTGCAGAGGTTCTCCGGGACTGGGATCCATACTCGTGGAACATCTCAACTTTGTTTTATTACTGGGTAGTTTGTCATGGCGAGGGATCGAATCCTTTATTGTGGAGTACGTAGGTGCTTACCCTCGGACCTATATAGTATGGGATGCATAGAATCCGAACAAGTATGCATTAGTATCATCTTAGTATAAACTATCTGTATTAGGCATTAAAACATCGCATTCACTTACATGTTTAGTGTAGTCACTTTTAACACTTTATTTTGCATTCAATTTGTGGTTTGTTAAAGTATTGAGATTGTTATATGTACGGCATAGAAAGGATGGTCGAGTACAATATTTTTGTCAGTTGTAAGTAACTGACGTGCCCACAGCTTATTATGCAGGAACTGGACTTTTTCATGAAGTAGTAAAGTTGATTAATTACATTGATAAAGTTGTACAAGTTGTGTAATATTTTCATTGTTGTACTTCATTTTTATCTTCCGCTGTGTAAACATTGTAAAGAAATCTGATGTATGATAAAAAGCTTAAATTTCCTTGTAAAATTGTACGAAATGAAGTGTAAAGATCCTGCGGAATCTCGAATTCAGTCTTATTTGGAATTCGAGGTGTTACATTGTTGGGGAGAGGTTTAGGGTTACGGGGATAAGGATTAGACGGGAAAATGGGTTTGGGGTGAAAGGTGGGATTTTTTAGGAGAGGGGGGAGATGAGACGGCGGAGTAATGAAGTGATTTTGGTGGTTTTGAGGAGGGTATGGGGTTCTAGGGGGTGGTTGGGGGGTGGGGGGGGGGGGGGTAATGATGAAAAGGAGGATGTGGAGCCATTAGAACTTGAGCAGAAGATTTGCTATTGTTCCAAGGCAGCCATGCACGCACCTCTCTCCTCTCACATCCCTCATATCTCAAAATAATACTTTCAACATCATGACACAGCATGCTAACTTTCATATTCAGAATTATTTTACAAACAGCAAGTAGAATTATGTCAAAAAACAAGTTCTTTACTGAACAGTATGAAAAATCTGCTAGTATAGTAATTGTTTGAGAACATAGAACGGTTTGTAAAACTCATCAAATAAATCCACAAAAATTCAGGGTTAATCCCGAGGAGGTCTAGTTGTATGTGCAAAATATTGGATCAATTTTTTTTTAGGATCGGATAAAAATATTGTCACGCCCCGCTTCCCAAAAATACGGAATACAAGCAAGTAACATTGACCGAGTGAATGACTAACGTCACCCATAAGCTGTTTATCTGATGAACTCAATAATATAAACAATACAGAACAATTGCGCAGGCAATAATAATAATCTGATGAACAATAATACTTGGATTGAAATAATAAGCCAATAATAATCCATGAACAATAATAATCCAACGTCTGGAAACAAATAACAATATTCAGGACATAAGCCCAATACAATAATAAATCTCATCTCAAATAATAATAAATCTCAATACATTAAGTTTATTAAAGCAATAAGCAATTAGAAAGCAGTAGTCTTCAGAATGTTTGTTCTCCAATTCCAGCAGGCAACTCTCCTTCATTACCTGTATACAATTCATCTAAAAAGAGAAGAAAAGTTTTCCTTAGAGCAAGTCATGGACAGCAAGTAGAGAAACGAGGAAACAATGGAATAACAGTATAACAATGAATCAATGGATCAATAGGAATCAATAACATGGGACAATAATCATGATAATCGATACAATGGCTATAAACAATGATGCAATATTCGGTAACGATAATCAATTATCAATAGCGTAACACTTAGCCAATAATCGATATCAATAGGAACAATGATGAACAATATGCAGTGTCGGTGATGTGTCAATCCTTATATCTATTAATCATTTTAATCCTAACTAATGCAAGTACTACTGCATCCCATACTACAGGTTCGATGCATACAATCAATTTCGTTTAGACTCATGTCGTAGATTCTATAGTTCATGTACTGGGTATGATGACGATAACAATATAATACGGGCCATGTGTAATTTCTTACACAATGACGATAACAATAATAACATGGGCCATGTGTAATTTCTTATACAATGACAATAACAATAATAACACGAGCCATGTGTAATTTCTTACATAATGACGATAACGATAACAATAACACGATCCATCATCCGAGTACAGTCTCCATATCATCAACTACTCTAGTCAATCCCTTAAACCCTGGCTTGTTAATTATTTGTCGATGCAATTATACAATATGCAATTGGAGATATGAGATGGGCAATAGTATCATTGGGAGAACAATAGGATGATAGCATGAAATAGAAAACTTAAAATGATGACAATAGGACACTAGGATCATGCAATGCAACATACATACATTAATTCACGCAATAGAATGATATAGGAATAATTAATTCATTAAAAAGAGGAATCTAAAATTCTGGACAGTAAGTGCAGTTTGCACAAAAATGCAGTTTCCCGCTGACTCAGAAATCAAAGTTGAATACGTCAGAAAATCTGGAAACTAGACTTCTACATGGTTCCAACGCATATTTAAAGTTCAAATTCCGACAACAGTAGCTAGGTCAAACACTTGGTTCTTTACAGATTTCATGTACAGGCAAAATTTTGATATCATGTTATTTTATTTTTAGAATCAGCAAAATCTCGATATTAAATTCATTAAAAATATTTTCTGAACTCCTAAACATGATTACTAACAATCTAGAAGTTTTCAGAGCAAAATTTAATCATTTGATCAGCCTTTTTACTGTTTAAGCATGCAAGATGCAAGATACAAGAATTTGAAAATCTGAAAGTAAAAACACAGCTGTAGTTTAACGGGCATAACTTTTGCTGAAAAACTCGGAATTCAAAAATTGAAGATGTTTTGAAAACTAGAAAGATAAGGATACAATTCATATTCAAAAAGTATTTCATTTTAAGGTCGTTTACTAGTTCGAAAACAGCGGTCAATGTTCAGGTCAGCAAGCATATACAGGGTTTTGGGAAATTTTTATGAAAATAAATAAAGTAAACTATATGCGTATCGTTTCTTTAGTCAATAAATTGTATAATCAATATGATGGGTATCAAAACATGATAAATAAAACTAGAACACGCTTATACATCAATTTATCATCAATCAATCATCAAACGAGTAAACAACATACAATCCAGCAATTGCCTCTACAATAATTTATTTTTGTGACGATTATATGAACAACCCTATTATCAATTCTATATGCACTCATGAAAGATTCAAAATTTAGAGTCAAAAGTGGCACAATGTCAAGAATATTGGGGTTAGCTCGTGTAAACCCTCAATAAACCCAACGAATAGATGAACAATGGATAATACGATAACAAAGAGATCTACTTGCAAGAATTTCAACAAAACTTGAATTTGATACAATTAGTAATTCAAGAGGACGGTGACTTGCCTGTTAGACGGTAAAAACGAATACCAAGAATAACGGGATAAGGATCCCGAAGCAACGAACTCACTAACTAGTTCTACCCACCAATAACACGTGCAATATACATGTATACAAAGAGACATAGCAGCAACACACGGCAATCAAAGAGACAGCAGCAACAAGAGGCAGAGCACAAAAACTGCAATAGTGATGGTTGGCCAAGGGGCTGAGCGGCGACACGGCTGGAGGTGCCACGTCGAAGTCAAAGAGGTCACGGCGGCACTGTGGTTGTGGTTGGCGATCGGAACAGGGATGAGGGAACCAGGCTTGGGGTTTTGGGTTCTGGCTGTCGATCGAAACGGAAGAGGAAGAGGACAGAGGAATCTGGTGGGGTGCCGGCACGCGTCAGGGGGCGCGACGGAGAACGGCGACGTGGTTGGGGGTCACCAGAGGTGAGGAGCTCGCCGAAGAAGGTCGGGGGAAGAAGATGCACAGTAGAGATACCACTAAAAACCACTAAAAACCACTAAAAACCACTAAATACGGAGTGGAGAATATGGCCTACATCCATATTCTCCACTCTAGTGCTGATCGAGTGGATGTGGTAGCCATCCAGCTGGTGGACTTGCTCATATCTGGCGGAGGTCCGAGTCCGAAAGGCTCGAACGACCGATCACTTGGGCCACTTTCACTAGGGGCTTCTTGGAGAAGTTCTTCCCTAGTAGCATTAGAGTGGAGATAGAGCAACAATTCCTGGCCCTGAAACAGGTTGGTCGTTATTTCTATTATTGGAATTTTGTTACATATTGTCTATGCAATGTTGTAACATGAGACTTTCTTGAAACAGTGCTCCAAGTCTGTGGACGAGTATGCAGCTGAATTTACTAGACTCAGTCGCTTCATAGCCATTCTTGTGGCGAACGAAGAGGACAGGGCTCGTAGATTCATTTTGGGGCTTGAGCATGAGATTAAGGTGCAGCTTGTCTCCCTTCGCTTACGCACTTATGCAGAAACCCTTGAGGCAGCTCGAGCTCAGTAGCAGGCTCGTGGTAGTTTGGATCTTTCTCAGTGAACTGTTCCGCACTCCTCTGTGGTTGCTAGGCCTTCTAGTGGGCCTATTCGGAAGCCTATTTCTGCCCGTCCTTTCAGTGCAGCTCCTTACTCTTCTGCTAGATCCCAGCGGGGTGGTTTTTGTGACTTCTGCCAGATTTCTGGGCATGACCGCAAGAACTGTTGGCACGTCAACCGCCGGTGCTTTAGGTATGGTGCCGCTGATCATTCTGTGCGGGATTGTTCTCAGCCGCAGCAGCAGTTGGCTCTTCCAGCCAGGGGTCCCGTTCAGCAGGTTGCCCCAGCTCGGGGTCCTGTTAGACTACCGCTTCCTCCTTAGTACCAGATTGTCGGTCAGAGGACCACTGTTCCGATGAGAGGTCAGGTGTAACCCCTGTTTCTCATTTAATGTATTTTGGAGGGTATTTTTATTTTTTTGTATATTTTTATATCTCTTGTATTTTTCGGAACCGTATATTGGACTATTTTCAATATATATTTTTTTTTCTTTCATTTTTGAGCTTCTAGTGTCCTTTGTTCGTCATTTTTGTCGTTTTCGCCATTTTGAGTTCTTTTTCGCATTTTCTTGGCCTTGTTCATGATTATTATTTATTTTGGTGATGTGGTGGATTTTTTGTGGTGATTTGGCCAAATTGTGATTTTTGACCCTTAAGGAGAATTTTAGGAGCCATAAAATTTATTATATATTGTATCGCCATTTGAATTTGACCCAATACCAATTACCCATTTGTATACCTATTAATTCCTATTGATATCCACTACCCATTAACCCACAATTAACCCATATATAAATTCCCTAATCCCCTTAAACCTTAACCCTAATTCTATTATTCCCTTCAATTGCACCGGCCTCCTTTTCCTCTCCTATTGCTACCGGCCTGCCCGCTTCCTTCCAAAACTGGGCCTCCCCATCAGCATCCACCCCTTCTACGGCCATTAATCCACTATACTACAACCCCGATACATCCAAAACCCTAGTCTTTTGCACCTTCTTGTTGGCCGGCCTACCCAAATCAGCACACCATCCATCCAAAACAGCCCCAAGCCCTCTCCTTTGCTGGCCTATCAAGTGGGTATCGTCCACTTTGGTTCGTGCATCAAGGGGATTGATCGTTTAGGCGTTTCGGTTCGTGGGTTCGCTTGGAAAAGCGTGGGAAGGCTATTTTGTTCATGGGTTTTCTTCCTTGGATTCGTTGCATCGTATTTCACTCCATTAAGAGGCAAGTAACTTGTACATAATTTTATTAGGTTGATACAAGTCAAAAATTTCACATATAGGGTAGTTGAGTTTAGAGACGGCCAAAAATTGTATTTTTATTTGTGGGTTTTGTCTCTATTGTGTAAATCAGGCCATAGATAACTTAGGACATGAGAATTGATAGGTTGATGCCCTAGGTTTCACCCAAACTTGATTTTGTTCGTGTATGAGACATATGGCATGCTATGTGTTTGATTGATTGCTCATGTGAGAATTATTAGGTTGTAACATATTAGAAACCCTTTAATATGATATTTAGATGATTGGTAGTCTGTGTTTCAAGTTTGATTTAGTTTGGATCAAAATTGTGGAAGTTATGACGTTTTTAAGATGAAGTGTGAAATCTAGAATTTGCGGGCTGTGCTGTGTTGTTTTCTGTTTTCACCTATGCTAAAGTCCGAATCTCAACTTGGACATTTCAAAGTAAATTGTAGATAATTGTGTCTATTTTCAAACCCCACCAATTTTACTATATTTGAAGTTCGTAAGACTGAGATATGATAATTTTGGTACAGACGTGTCGGTAGTTTTCAGGTTCAGTTTGGAGTCATTTTTGTTAACAAATTAATTTCAAGATCTAGGTTATACATAATATCTTGCCAAAATATTTTGCTCAGTGTTTTTTCATAATGTTAGGGACTTTCCAGATTTTTAGTGTATTTTAAAGATGAGTTTTGAGCGATGTTTCATATCCTTTTCTATAATCCACTTTTGCTGTAAACTGCGTGTTGTTCTATGTTGAATGCAGTTTTCACCCTATTTATATTTACTGTATGAAAATTATATGTGATATATTAAAGTTGGAAAGTTTTATCTATTTTCACACTGTTTTGGCGGAATTGGATTTCAATTTTCTGTTTGCGAGATATGCTTGTTTTCGTACAGCAGTGTTGAGAAATTCCAGATTCGCCAAACCATGCTTTTGTGTCGTTCTCTATTTTTGATGACTTATCTATAATTACTGGAATATTATGAAACTTATTATTTTGAGTCTATATCTATAGGGTAATATCCCAGATTTTTCATGGAATTATTTGATGAGTTAACATGCTGTTTTTATGTGTTTGAAGTTGTTCCCCTGTTTTCTGGCTGAACATAAAATCGGTGTTGAAATCAGTTTTAAGCTGAGAATTTGTGAATTAGTATATGACTTTATTATACTCGTTGGAACCGTGTGGATGTCTAGTTTCCAGATCCTTCGACGGATTTTGATTTTCATGCCTGTAGCTTTTTGAATCTCTGTTTTACTACTGATTGGTCTTGCTGACCTGATTGTAAACATAGGTCATTTTGCTCGTTTGTGTGACTCTGTATTACCTGTACTTGCTGATCTGATTCCCTGAACCTAAACCTGATTATACCATGTTAGTTTGACATTTTTTTGTACTCACTCATGCTTGTTGAGGACCTTAATAATAAAAGTAACTAAGCCGGGGTTTAAGGGAAGATCTAGTAGTGGAAAATATAAAAACGTGTACTTAGAAGAGGACTAGTGTCCTGCCTGCCTGTTTACCTGTACTTGATTGCATGCTTCCCTATAGGAAGGTGTTCTCGGAAAATAACCACTAGGTTATCCCTGTTTCCTGACTCTTTCTACATTGCTTCTTATGTAAGAAGGTGTAGAGTAGAAGAGAACTACTAGGTTCTACCTGTTCCTAGTACACTGCCCTATGGACTCCACTATAAAAATCTTACTAAGCGAAACTGTTTGTTGTAGCAACTATGTGATATAATTTGGAGCGCATGAAGTGCTACCGAGATAGTAAAATAACAAGATTTAACTTGATATAATCTGATACCTATTTACCTGATACATGATACATGTATACCTGTTACCTGATTATCCTGTTACCTGATTTCCTGGTACTTGATACATATTTACCTGATTACCTGATTACCTGATAATTATACATGTTTACCTGTTTACCTGTTGACTTGACACTTGACATATGTTACCCATACCTGTTAGCATACCATGTTGTTAGTTAGTTTTCCCATGTGCTTGTATCCTACTCTATTTGTGACCCGGACTTGCAATTAACAGGTACTTGTGTTTTCTCTTTTCCTTTTTCCGGCATTCGATGAATTGCAGATTATGGCGGACAGGTTCAAGATGGTGTTGGAGACTTACAGTATTAGTTGCTTTTGATTATTATTATTATTTCTGTTTCATGCTAGAACATTATTTTGTATTCGTGAGACTTGGATTATTCTGGTATTTTGAGACTTGAATATTATTTGTATTTGGACGATGTGATCCAGAATATTGTTTTTCTCCAGACTCTGAATTATCTTTGGGAATATTGTATTTGATTTCAAGTAAATTTCTGTTGGTGAATTTGTTTCAATGTTGCATGTTGGTTCCATATTTTGCTTCCGACTCTGATATATTCTGTGATGTGTTGCAAATATTTCTTGAAACAGCTTAAGGATGATAATAATCATTCGCTGGGCTTTTGTTACGTGCTCGTATTCCGTATTTTTGGAAAGTGGGACGTGACATCAGGCTTTCAACCTGACTGCTGCAGATGCGGAGTCAACTGAAGGTGTTCTTGCAGATATTTTTGCTTTGTTGTTTTGTTATTTCTTTTTGCTTCCTTCTTTTTTGTCTTACTTTATTCTTTCCTGTTATCTTTCTGCATTGTGTTTTCCTCACCCCTGTTCAACCATTCCTTGTTTCCTTGTCTTCTGATTCCATCTTAGGTATCATTCTTGTTTGCTTTTTCCTTGCTCATGTTCTTTTTGATTTCCGGGCAACCCATTCTTTTGTCTCTTCTCGATTTGTGGCTCACCATCAGTTGGAGTGTAGCACCATGTCAGAAGCTTGGAACATTATAACAGGTGGTGGAGTTTTCATTTGTTCTCGGGAGTGCAGGCAGTGTCCCGTAATTATTGGTAGCGCGATTTCAAAGCCAATCTGATTGTAATTGGGAATTCAGGATTCGACGTTATTCTGGGTATGGATTGATTGGGTGAAACCCATGCCATTATTGATTGCCATACCAAGAAAGTTGTGTTAAGGATTCTAGATTGTGCAAAGTTTGAGTTCCATGCCGGGAAGATGTCCCTTGGCTGAGCTGCAGTTGATCAGGAGGTTTGTGCGGTGGAATTGCATTCAGGCTGTGAGGTTACGCCTCTAGTAGTTCGGAATTTCCTGGATATTTTTCCAAAGGAGTTGCCTGGCTTACCCCCTGATAGGGATGTAGAGTTTGGTATTGAAGTTCAGCAGGGTACGACACCTATATCGAAGAGTCCCTACAGGATGGCACCGGTTGAGCTAGCAGAGCTTAAGGTGCAGATTCAGGAGTTACTTGATTTGGGGTTCATCAAACCCAGTGTTTCGTCTTGGGGTGCTCCAGTCTTTTTTGTGCATGGATTATCGAGAACTGAACAGAGTTACTGTGAAGAATCGGTATCCGTTGCCCAGGATTGATAATTTTTTTGATCAGTTGAGTGTGGCTGCTATTTTCTCAAAGTTGGATCTTCGTTCTGGGTATCACCAAGTCAAGGTAAAGGCTGCAGATATACAGAAGACTGCTTTCAGGACTAGATACGGGCACTATGAGTATCTTGTGATGCCGTTCAGAGTTATGAATGCGCCGGCTGTATTCATGAGTCTTATGAACAAGGTTTTCTCTCAGTTCTTGGATAGATTTGTGGTGGTCTTCATTGATGATATTTTGGTGTATTCTCGAAATCGGGAAGATCATGCTGAGCATCTTAGAATGGTCCTGCAGACTTTGAGAGAGAATCAGCTCTATGGAAAACTCAGCAAGTGCGAGTTTTGGCTCGACAGGGTTTATTTCTTAAGGCACATTATATCGGGCAATGGTATTTATGTGGATCCTTCGAAGGTTGAGTCTGTGAAGGATTGGCCTGTTTCCAAGTCAGTTTCAGAGGTCAGGAGTTTTCTTGGTTTAGCTGGCTATTATCAAAAAGTCATCCAAGATTTTTTGAAGATAGCAGGACCGTTAACTAAGCTAACTGGGAAGGATCAGAAGTTTTGTTGGTCTGATGATTGCAGTAAGGCTTTTGTTGAGTTGAAGAGCAGATTGACGTTAGCGCCACTATTGACTATTCCAGAAGGTTCAGGCAGATTTGTAATTCACTATGATGCTTCTGGTAAGGGTCTTGGAGTAGTTCTGATGCAGAAGGGCTGAGTCGTTGCTTATGCATCGAGGCAGTTGAGGCCACATGAGAAGAACTATCCGACTCATGACTTGAAGTTAGCGGCAGTGATCTATGCTTTGAAGCTGTGGAGATATTATTTACTTGGGAACCAGTGGAGATCTTTACAGACCACAAAAGTCTCAAGTACGTCTTCACCCGAAGGAGTTAAACATGATACAAAGGCGTTGGTTGGAACTTATGGCCGGTTATGACATCAGTTTGCAATATCATCCTGGTAAAGTAAACTTGGTGCCAAATGCTTTGAGCAGGAGACCGACCGTTATGTTCCTCACTCAGCAGAAGGATCTGATTGAGCAGATGCGGAGGTTGGAGTTGGAAGTTTTGTTGCCGAGTTATGGTCAGAGTTGTTTGGCACTCCAGCTTTAGTCGTCTCTTGTTGATCAGATCAAAGAGGCGCAGGCTGGTGATGCGCAGTTGCAGGATTTTCGAGCTGAGGTTGAGTCTGGGTCCAGAACGGACATGGTTATCCATGCTGATGGATCGCTTCGTTTTGGGTCCAGGTTATGTGTTCCGAAGGGTGAAGTTCGTCAGAGGTTGCTTGAGGAAGCTCACCAGTCTTCGTATCTTATCCATCCTGGCGGTACTAAGATGTATTGGAATTTGAAGCTTCATTTCTAGTGGCATGGTATGAAGAGGGCTGTGGCTCAGTTTGTTTCTCAGTACTTGATCTGCCAGCAGGTTAAGGTAGAGCATCAGAGGACCGCTGGACTTCTTCAACCGCTTCCTATTCCGGAGTGGAAGAGGGAACATATCACTATGAATTTTGTGACCGCTTTGCCGAGGAGTCCTAAGGGTCATAATGCCATTTGGGTGATTGTCGACCGTTTGACGAAGAGTGCTCACTTCATTCCCTTTCGTGTCGGGAAGTCTACTGAGAGCCTAGCTGAGAGGTACATGCTATGGATTGTCAAACTTCATGGGGTTCCAGTCAGTATTATATCTGACTGGGATACGAGATTCAGATCTCAGTTTTGAGAGTCTTCAGAACAGTTTGGGGAGTAAGTTGAAGTACAGTTCAGCTTTTCATTCCCAGACTGATGGACAGTCAGAGAGGACCATCCAGATTCTTAAGGACAAGTTGTGGTCCTATATATTGCAGTTCGATGGATCTTGGGAGGACCATTTGCATCTCGTAAAGTTTTCGTACAATAACAGCTTTCAGGCAAGTCTTAAAGCTGCACCATTCGAGGCACTTTATGGGCGGAAGTGCAGATCACTAGTGTGCTGGGATGACATTGGTGAGAGGAAGTTGTTGGGTCCAGAGTTGATCACCAGGACAGTTGATGCGGTGGTTCATATCGGAAGCATTTGCAGGCAGCTCAGGATAGGCAGAGGCAATGGGCTGATGTCCATCGGAGAGCTTTGGAGTTTGAGGTTGGTGACCATGTTTTCCTAAAGGTATCGCCTTGGCGCGGTTTGGTGGTGGGGGCAAGCACAGCCCTAGGTTTATTGGACCGTTTAATATTGTGGAGTGAGTAAGCAAGGTGGCCTATCATCTAGCATTGCCGCCAGCTTTATCAGGAGTGCACGATGTTTTCCATGTCTCACAACTTAGGAGATATATCCGAGATGAGAGTCACGTGATCGACTATTCTGAGTTGACCGTTCGGTCGGATTTGACTTGTGAGATTCTGCCAGTTGTTATTGTGGATTGGCGAGAGAAAATGCTTAAGAACAAGGTCATCAAGCTGGTTCGTGTCTCTTGGAATCCTCACTCGCCCGGTGAGTCGACTTGGGAGCTGGAGGAGAAGATTCAGCAGAAGTTTCCTCATTTGTTTGAGTAGTTTTTGTTTTCGTTCTTTCTTTTCTTTTTGGGGTTACCCTATGTATCTTCTTGTTGAATTTCGAGGACGAAATTCTTTTTTTAGGCAGGTAGGATTTGTAATCCCTGTTTTCCATTTTGTGTATTTTTGAGTATATTTTTTTCTTTTCTTTATTGGCGTATTTCTCTCTGTATCTTTTTCTTGGACCGGATATTGGATCCTTGTTCTTCAATATATTCATTTTATTTTTTTTATCATCTTTTATTTGGGTTCTTGATTCATTTGCCCACCACTGTTTTGTCTCTGTTGGATCTTGCTGTTATTTTTTATTCTCATTATATTTATTCGTGCCCTATTATATTTGTTCGTCTTGTATCCCATCTCTTTTGGATCATCCCTACCCTAATTTATTTAACCATATCCATTTAGAATCCTATAATCCTATTTTTCAAAACCCATTTAGATCATATACCTATTAATTAACCAACCCATACCCTTGTTTGCTTAAACCCATACTCGCATTCCAAGATCCGACCTGTTAGCCCCATTTACTGTACTGCCTCCTCCCTAAATTCCCCTAACCCTAATATATGTTTACATGTATATATAACCCATGCAAACCCCTTCTACAGCTACCTCTTCTACCCTATTTTTTTTCCGCTCTCCCTCGTCCCCCTATTCTCATCCCGTTGCTGCCTATCCTCCTCCAAACCCTTTCACCCCGAGCTCTTGCATAACCCATGTACCCTGTCCTCCCTCGCTTCGACCAACCGGGTACCTCCCCCCTGCATCACAAACCCCTCCTCCCTTACTGTGTTTCCTCGGAGCACCGCGCCTCCTGGTCGCGCCTTGACTCCAGTCAACGTAGCATCAGTATCAGTGGCAGCCACTTTTGGCCGCCATCGTTCCCTTCGTTGCTCTCTCTTGGTTGCGGTGTGTCAGCCGTCGCCGTAGCCATTGTTGCTCTATCTCTCCTGTTGCAGTTGTTGCCTCTTGTTGTTGTTATTTTGGCTCTTTTGGCGCACGTATATCGCACGTGCTATTGGGTTTTGTGCTAGTTCGTGAGTTCGTTGCTTTGGGATTCTTATCCTGTTATTCTTGGTATTCGTTTTTACCGTCTAACAGGCAAGTCACCGTCCTCTTGATTTGTTAATTGTGTCTAATTCAAGTTATGTTGAAACTCTTGCAAGTAGATCTCTTTGTTATCGTATTATCCATTGTTCATCTCTTCGTTGGGTCTATTGAGGGTTTATACGAGCTAACCCCAATATTCTTGAAATCGTGCTACTTTTGACTCTAAAGTTTGGATCTTTCATGAGTGCATATAGTATCGTTAATAGGGTTAAGCATATGATCACCGCACAATTAATCTACCGTAGATTTTTTACTAGGTTGTATGTTGTTTGATCGATTGATGATTGATTGATGATAAATTGACGCATGAGTGTGTTCTAATTTTATTTATCATGTTTTGACACTCATCATGCTAGTTACATAATTTATTAACTAAAGAATCGATACCCATCATGTTCAATTAATTTATTTTCATGAAAATACCCCCAAAACCCTGTATATGCTTGCTGACCTGAATATTGACCGCTGTTTTCGAACCAGTAAACGAACTTAAATTGAAATACTTTCTGAATATGAATTTTATCCTTATCTTTCTCGTTTCCAGAACATCCTAAATTTTGTAGAAAAAGTTATGTCCGTTTTACTATAGCTGTGTTTTTACTTTTAGATTTTCAGATTCTCGTATCTTTCGCACTTAAACAGTAAAAATGCTGATCAAATGATAAAATTTTGCTCTGAATATTTCCAAATTTTTTTTAACATGTTTAGGAGTCTAGAAAATATTTTTTATGAATTTAATAATGAGTTTTTGCTGATTCTAATTTTATAACAACATGATGTCGATATTCTACCTGAACATGAAACTTGTAAAGAACATTGTATTTGACCTAGCTACTATTGTTGGATTTTAAACTTCAAATAAGCATTGAAACTGTGTGGAAGTCTAGTTTCCAGATTTTCTGACGGATTCAACTTTCGATTTCTGAGTCAGTGGGAAACTGCATTTTTGTACAGACTGCGCTTACTGTCCAGAATTTTAGATTCCACTTTTTAATAGATTAATTAATCCTACATCGTAATATTGCATGAATTGATGTATGTATATTGCATTGCGTGATCCTAATGAGTTATTTTTATCATTCTAATTGTCCTATTTCATGTTATCATCTTATTGTCCCCTATTGATACTATTGTTCATCTCATGTCCCAAATTGCATATTGTATTGTTGTATTAATAAAATAGTTAATAAGCCGGAGTTTAAGGGAATGACTTGAGTAGTGAATAATATAGTGGCTGTCAGCCAGGGTTTAAGAGAATGACTTGAGTAGTGAATAATATAGTGACTACGGCACCCCAATCTTTCGTGTCGTGAACTCGTGAACCCGTGAACTCGCGAACTCGTGAACTCGTGAATCAGTGAATCATTGTATCATTATAATGAATTGTGCAACATTATTGTATCGTATCAGTGATTACCGTACCGACACATAATCTATAGAATTCACCACTCAATCTAAACGAAATTGATTGTATGCATCGAACCTGTAGTATGGGATGCAGTAGTAGATGCATTAGTTATGATTAAAATGATTAATAGATATAAGGATTGACACATCACCAACATTGCATATTGTTCATCATTGTTCCTATTTGTATCCAATATTGTCTAAGTGTTATTGATATTAACCGTTGTTCACAGTTACCGAATATCGAACTATTGTTACACCATTGCATTGATTACCATGTTATTGATTATTACTATCGTGCTATGTTATTGATTCCTATTGATCCATTGAATTTATTGTAATATCGTTATTCCATTGTTCCCTGCTTTCTCTACTTGCTGTCCATGACTTGGTCTAAGGATAATTTTTTTTCTCTTTTTAGATGAAGTGTATACAGGTAATGAAGGAAAATTGCCTGCTGGAATTGGAGAACAAACATTCTAAAGACTACTGCTTTCTAATTGCTTATTGCTTTAATAAACTTAATGTATTGAGACTTGTTATTATTTTGGATTGTATTATTATTGTTTTGGGCGTATGTCCCGAATTTTATTATTGTTTCCAGATGTTGGATTATTATTATTGTATTTGGATATTTTTATTGCTTCATTCCAAGTATTATTGTTCATGGATTATTATTATTGCCTGTGCAGTTGTTCTGTATTGATTATATTATTGAGTTGACCGATTAAACAGCTTATGAGTGACGTTAGTCATTTGCTGGGTCAATATCATGTGCTTGTATTCTGTATTTTTGGAAAGCGGGGTGTGACAAGGTTTCTATATTACACGTATATTGCACGTGTTAAATTGCTAGTTTGTGTGTTCATGGGTTCGTTGCTTCAGGATCCTTATACTTTTATTCTTGGTATTCGTTTTCACCATCTAACAGGCAAGTCACAAGTCCTCTTAAATTGTTAATTGTATCAAATTTAAGTTTTGTTGAAACTATGGCAAGTATATCTCTTTGTTATCATATTATCCTTTGTTCATCTCTTCGTTGGGTCTATTGAGGGTTTATACGAGCTAACACCAATATTCTTGACATCATGCCACTTTTGAATCTAAAGTTTGGATCTTTCACGAGTGCATATAGAATTGATAATAGGGTGTTCATATAGTCATCACACAAATAAATTATTGTAGAGACAATTGATATGTTGTATATTGTTTGATCGATTGGTGATTGATTGATGATAAATTGATGTATGTGTGTTCTTAATCCTATTTACCATGTTTTACACCCATCATGTTGATTACACAATTTATTGACTAAAGAATCGATACCCATCATGTTTAATTAATGTATTTTCAAGAAAAACCCTAAAAACTGTATATACTTGCTGACCTGAATGTTGACTGCTATTTTTGAACCTATAAACAATCTTAAAATGAATTACTTTCTGAACAAGAATTATAGCCTTATCTTTCTAGTTTCCAGATCATCTTGAATTTTTGAATTCCGAGTTTTGTAGCAAAAGTTATGCACATTTTACTACAGCTGTGTCTTTACTTTCAGATTTTCAGATTCTCGTACCCTTCATGTTTAAACAGTGAAAATACTGATCAAATGATAAAATTTTAATCTGAAAATTTCCAGATTATTTCTTAACATGATTAGGAGTCCAGAAAATATTTTTTATGTGGTTCGTGGTCATTCGTGGTTATTGTGTTCATGCCCCGGGAATCCGTTCCCGTTATTCTTGCCTTTGCTTCGTCGGTTTCCGTCATCGGTTAAGGCAAGTAACTTGTATTCTTTCCATTGTATAATACAAGCCAGGTGCCAGTCGCAATACCCGTCGCGCCCCAGTAAAACGTCGGCATCGCTCAGCCACGACAACCTCCGACGCACCTCCCTGTGCCGCCTCTTGCGTCGACAGCCAGGTGCCGCCTCATGCAGTAAAATAGATATAACTCACAATCCATAAATCGAAACTGAGATCCGTCAAAGGGGTTTAAAAATAGACAGAATTCTCTACAAATCATGTTGACAAATAATTTTCAAATACTGATCTTAATAGGGTCTAAAATACTGAACAACATCAGGATAACAGAAATACAGATTTGTTCTTCATACACAAATCAACATACGAAATTCATCCAAATCAATCCAAACATGTAATACAAGTACTAAATACCACCTGTAGTGTAGTTCGGTTCTAGAGACAATTTGTGTGTGAATTCTCTGTTATCTATTGTCTCTATTGTGATGATTTACCATAGTTACTGGGGTATTCCTCTATATATGTAGTAACAGAAAATCAAGTTTCATAATTTTCCAACAAAAATAAAGCAATCAAGTAAAATCAGAAATAGCAAGACACGACAGCTTTGTAAATCTGGAATTATAAACACTGCAGTATGAAAACAACAATATCTCACAAAATACAAATCGAAATCCAGATCTGTCAAACCGAGTTTTTCTCCAAACAAATCAAAATCCTGATCCGTCAAACCGAGTTTTTCTCAAATCATTCTATGTTAGAAAACATAGAACGGTTTGTAATCCCTTTCGACGGATTTGGATTCCAGATTACATGTTTCAGTATTTTAGCCCCATTAAGGTCAGTATATGAAAATATTTTGTGAACATGATTTGTAGAGAATTCTGTCTATTTTCAAAACCTTTTTGACGGATCTCAGTTTCGATTTACGGATTGTGAGTTATGTCTATTTTACTGTAGAGGTGTAGAGAGATTCCAGATTTTGTTTTCTATGAATTCTGAAGAGTAATTTTTAGAAAACAAAATCATGTAACTTCTAGGCTTTGAGACCAAAGTTATTCTGAAATACAAATTTGTCATCTATTCTTGTACTATTTAAAACATTACTCAGCCAGTGTTTCATGGTTTATATCAGCTTTATTCAAATGTTGATGAATAATTACTATACTAAACTTCAGTAACGGACAAAAACTAGAATTGTTTTCAAAAATGACCCACTTTTTGAAAGTATTTACCAAGCTGGTCCACTTTGAAACTATTTACCAAAAAGTCCCACTCGCTATCTCAAATCGCGAGTTCAGTGAAATGATCCTCGCAATCTGAGATAGCGAGTCTAGCGTGAGATGTTTGGAGAAAAACTTGAAAAAATGCTTGCTTTAGACTCGCTGTACAGTGAGTGTGTTTGTACCACACAACGAGTGTTAATTGGGGATTTTGTCAAACCCATACTCGCTGTCTCATTCTCCTATTCACTTATCTCTCTCTCCACTATCTCTCCCAACTCTAAAATCCTAGCTTCCAAATTCGTGCTATCACCTACAAAAACTCTTCAAATCTCAAGGGATCCTCTCCATCCCCTCACATTCCTCTCTCCTCCCACTCTCAAAATCCTAAACCCATCATCCAAGATCTTCAATTAAATTGAATTCGGGATAGTGTGTCATGCCCCGCTTCCCAAAAAGAATACGGAATACGGATACGTGACTAAGCCCAGCGAATAATTTTCATCATCCATAAGATATTCAGGAATCTTTACAACATCTCATGAAATAATCAGAGTCGGAAGCAAAAGAGTCAACCACACATGCATAACTGAAGTAATAAACCAACAGAATTTATTTGAAACAAAATATAATATTCTCAAATAAATCAGAATCTGGACAAGTCAAATATCCTGGGTCACATCGCCCAAACACAAAATAAATATCCAAGTACTCAAAATACATTGTTCTAAAGCAACAATAATAATAATACTAATAAACAAGGAATCCAGTACTAATATCTCATTTCGCCAATACCGTCGGGCAGCTGACCATCCTGATCTGCAATTAATAATTGCAGGAGAAGGAAAGAGAAAACAAGTACCCGTCAATTGCAAGTTACATGCCACTTATAATGTAGGATACAAGTACATGGGAAAACTAACAAATAACATGGAATAATGTATCAACAGTGATAACTAGCATGAATTAGTAAAACAAGGTTAACTAGCATGGTATACTAACAGTACAGATGTTTATATCAAATGCAGTGTCATATGGCAACTAACAGTGTCCAGTAACAGTAAGCTCAGTATATTAGTGTAATAGTATAACAATATCAGTCCAACAGTATCAGTCTAAAAGTATCAGTCTTATGTTCTTACAGTCTTGTGTGTATTACTAGCTAGGTAGCACTTCATGAGCCCCAAAAACATAACACATGGTTGCTACAACAAATAGTTTCGCTTTTAGATTTCATAGTGGATCATAATGGGGCAGTGTACTCAGGTATTGTAACAGTAGCAGTAGCAGTAAAGTAACAATAACAGTAATAGTAGCAGAAAAGTAACAGTAACAGTAGTAGAAAAGTAACAATAACAGTAGCAGTATGGAACACTAGTTCCCTTCCAAGTACACGTTTCTATATTTTCCACTATTAGATCTTTCCTGAAGAACCCTGGCTTGGTTACTTTTATTATGGTCATCAAACAGGCATGAATGTGCACGAAATAGTGTCAAACTAACAGGGTATAATCAGTATTAGGTTCAGGGAAACAATCAAACATGTATAGATGATATACAGTCACATAAACGAGCAAAACAGTGTATGTTCATATTCAGGACAGCATGACAGTACAGTACTAAAACAGTGATTCTCGTTACTACAGAAATTCAAATCTAAATCCGTCAAAAATATGGAAAATAGACTTCCACACGAATCCAGCGATTATATATAAGTCATATAGTAATTCACAAAATCATAACTCAAAACTAATTTGAATCCAAAAAACACATTCAGCAAGAAATTAGTAAATCGACCTCTCAGTCAGAAAAAAAAGCATTAAAACTCCTCAAATAAACTCAGGAAAAATCTGGAGTAATCCCCTATATGTCTAGTATCAAAATATAAAGTTTCATAATATTCCAGTAAAATTAGTTCAGTCAGCAAAAATCAGAACACATCAAGAAATGATACTTTGGCAAATCTGGAATTCCCAACACTACTGTACGAAAACTGAAATATCTCGCAAACTGTGAAAAGAAATCCAAATTTGCCAAAGGGAGATGAAAATAGACAAAGTAATCTAACTTTCATATTTCATAAATTTTTTCCTTACAGTAGAAGGAAATAAAGTGAAAATACGATTCTTTACAGAACAACGAGCAAAATACAGCAGTATAGCTTTCATAAATAAGCATGAAACGACATATAAAAATTATCAATAAAATCCACTAAAATTCTGGGTAATCCCTAAATAGATATATAAATACTGACCAAAGTTTCATATCAAAATAATATGTGTAGCACAAGTATCAAAATAATTTAGTCGTCAAAATCATCAAGAAACAAAATCTGGAATTGATCTACACCTCTGTAGTAAAACAATCATATCTCAAACATACAAAATGAAATCGAGCAAGGTCAGAGGGGTTAGAAAGAAGATGAATTCCTCTAAAACTAATCTTTTATACTGAAATTATGATTCTGACCTTAATATGGTCTTAATTACTGATCAAAGCAGATTATCGGCAAAATACAGAATTTCCTCAAAAACCAAAATCAGCATAGATCCAACAAAACTTAATCCAAACAAAACCAAACATGAAATCGAGTCTACTAAGTGTCCAAGCATCATGAAATAGGGTAATTAACATATCTAAAACAAGTCTATCACATGGATCTCAACAAATACCCAAATTCTCACAAAATCCCACATACATGATCAAATCAAGAACATGCAAAACCTAAGTTGTTTCATGTCAAATTTTATGTCGTGAGTCAACTATGGTCAAATATCACTATAGAGACAAACTCATCAATCATATATCACACACGAGTTGTCTCTAGAACCCAACTACACTACAAGCAGAATTTATGACTTGTATCATACAAAGGAATTGATTACAAGTTACTTGCCTGAGAGACGACGAAGAGAATGGAGTAAGAACAAGTATAATAGGAATGGATTCCCGGGGCACGAACACAACGAACGGATCACGAACACACGATCACGAACAAGATGAAGACGATCGAGATCACGAACACAATCAGACGGCTGAGATCGAAGATCAAGATGATGGTCACGATCGCCATTATCAAGGAAGATCTGACGGTCGAGTTCAAGTATCTTAATGATGATGATGATGATCGAATCATATCGATGATCGGATGGCTCACAACCAAAGATGATCAAAAGGAGATCACAATCGTGATGGGGATCGCACGGCCACCAATCAACATGATCAAAACCCAATAACCATCAACCACCAAGGCTGTACTGGCTGACGCGACTGGTTCGCAACCGTGGCGAGGCGGTGCGACGACGGACGGCGGGAGGCAGGCCAGGGGACACGGCGGGGATGTGGGGGCTACCGACTGGCGCCTGCACTAGCTACAAGGCAGGGAGGCACAGCGAGGTGCTGGCGCGTCGCTGTCGCCCTGGCTGCAGTCAGGTGGCACGATCGAAGGGAGAGCAAAGACGGGGCTGGCATCGCTGGACTGGTGGTCGGCTATTGGCGTTGTCATCGTGGCTGCCGAGGAAATACAGCAAGGAGGAGGGCTTCGCAGTGCAGTAGGGATGCGGGGTTGGTGGCGTCGTCGAGGCGCTGTTGACGTGTGGCTGGCGAGGAGGAGGAACACCGGGGTGCCGCGAAAGCTGGGCATCGCGAGGGAGAGGCGGTGCGAAGAGACCAGGGGAGAGAGAGAGAGGCGAACGGGAAAAGGCAGAGGGAGAAGTTGAAACGGCGACTGCATGGGTGAAGATGAAGCGGTACACAGATGCATGGGTTTATATAGGTATAGGGTATAATAGGGTTAGGCTGATGGGTACAAATGGGTAGGGTTGTATAGGGCTAACGGGTTAGGGTGATATAGGAAATGGGTTTGGGTTATTTAAAACAGTGGGTTTAAATAGGTATTGGGTAAGGGTTTTATTTAATGGGTTGAATAGGTGGGGGTTATAAGGTTTAATAAAATACCCAATAAGAAATTAAATGGGTTTGGGTTTAAAATAGGATATAGGGTTTAAAATCCATTTGAAAAAAAAAATATTAGATAATTTAGAATACTTTCAGGCTAATAATAATAAAAATAATAATAGCAACAACAGTAACAATAATAATAATAGGAATCAAGATCATAGTAAATAGTTACAAATGAAGTTATTGATCGAAAAATAGATTTTAATGGAAGATCCAACAATACATTTTGACAAAAGAATTTGAAAACCGAAATAAAATAATTTACAAATATTTTAAATACAGAAAATACATTTTTGGGGAAACAGGGGTTATATAGTGTAAAGCAGATTGGTTATCACCTCATTCTCTATGTCGTCTTCTACACGCTCATAATTGCTTAATCTTCCCGATCATTGATTTGAATGTATGATTTGTATAACCTTTTATCGCGTACACTTTGGTAGATTAGATAATGACACTAATTTTTGTATAAATATGTATATGTATGGATTACGATATTCTTATTTGGTTTTATTTTGGTGGTGAAACTATTCGTGACCTAAAACTAGGTTGTTGCTATAGTTTCGTTGATCCTAAAATAATTGGACTTATTTTTCCGATGTCGTACAATCCGCAATCCCGTAACAACTGGTGGATATGTGGATGCATGGGCAAGATGTCGTGCCCCCGAAAAGTACATTCCTTTGATTGTTCGTCCCACACCGCTTTTGAACGATGTTGTCCTTGTAAAGTTAAGAGCTTTGGGTCGAGAGAACCAGGACCCACCGGTGGAACGTATGATGATGAAGACGAACCGAGCTCATTTGGTGAAGAAGACGGGCCTGGCTGATTTGGCGGAGAACACGGACCAGGCTCGACCTACACAACAAAAAATAATAAATATCAATATAGTAATTTATGATTTTATTGAAGCAAAATTAAAATTATCAAATAAGTAAAAATTCATCTTACATTTGTATGTCTTTGTCCACCACCACGACCAGTACTAACCAGAGGTCGTCCATAACAAGTTTGTGGCCCCCCGCGGCCTCAGTTACTTGGGGGTGTACTACTCGTTCATTCTTCAAGATTACCCTGTGTTCGTGACATATGTACTAGAGAAGAAAATCCTACAAGTGTGATTGTATTTCGGTATATTATATTTCAATACTTTAAAAACGAAGGTATTCTAGAAATTAACTGTAATATCGATAATAAACAATATACAAGCAGCAATTTCTAAGTATAATAAATCAATATCTCGTGAAACTAACATCATATATCTTATCGTCTTTATACAGACCAAGAAAATGTTATAGTCACAATGTTACTCTCATCACAATGTATATAATCACAAAATATATAAAGTCCAACCAATATATATAATCACAATGTTACTCACACCATATCTCACACTCATGCATTGTGGACTTGTCTTAATTAGTACAAACATCCCACGAATCACATTCACTTAGTACAACATAGATTAATTTATGTTAATATTGGTTAATTACACTCACTTACTTAGTACAAATTAAACTCACTTAGTACAAATTAATTTAGGTTAATTTAGGATAATTTAGGTTAATTAGTACACTCATATATCACACTAACTTAGTACAAATTAATTTAGTTTAATTTAGGTTAATTAGTACACTCACATATCACACTAATGCATCACACATGACTACACCAATCATCCTACAAATCACAATTTCTCAACATTACTTTCTACCTAACCCACAATCCAAATTAACCCAAATTTAAATTGCAAAATTTATGAACACATCCCGCAGGGTATATGGGTGCTTTAGGATGAAAAGAATGAGGATGAGATTTTTCCACTTGCTTCCAAACCAATCCGCTTTACACTATCCCGAATTCAACTTAATTGATGATCTTGGATGATGGGTTTAGGATTTTGAGAGTGGGAAGAGAGAGGAATGTGAGGGGATGAAGATGATTCCTTGAGATTTGGAGAATTTTTATGGGTGAGAGCACGAATTTGGAAGCTAGGATTTCGACGTTGGAAGAGATAGTGGAGAGAGAGATATGTCAAGAGGAGAATGAGACAGCAAGTGTGGGTTTAACAAAATCCCCAATCGACACTCGTTGTCTTAGACAGCGAGTGTGGTACAAACATACTCTCTGTCTGAAACAACGAGTCTAAAGTAAGAATTTTTTCGAGTTGTTCTCCAAACACCTCAGGCTAGGCTCGCTATCTCAAAGAGCAAGGATCATTTCGCTAAGTTCGCTATCTGAGATAGCGAATGAGTCATTTTCATAAATAATTTTGGAAGAAGACCAGTTTAGTGAACACTTTTAAAAAGTGGGTCATTTTGGAAAAAATTCCATGAACCAAGCTGATTAAATTTCAAGAAGGAATGCAAGAAAAACTCTGAGTGCGTTTGATTTGTTGTTTTGAAAATATTTTTCTGAAAACAGTTTTCTAAAAACACCCTAACCAAACAAGTTGGAGTTTTCAAAAATGCTTTTCTAAAAAAGTATGGTTGCACTCGTGTAGAGAGAGAATGACTGAAGTTGGAGTTTTGTGAAAACTCTTTTCACAAAACATCCTAACCAAACACGTTTTTGGGTTTTGAAAAAAAAAACCTCTATATTTAAAAGATATGAAAAATGAATGTCTAGTCATAGACCGAAAATGGAGTAGTACCAAATTTATACTACAAGTTGGTACTTGGGGGAGGACTACTACGATGTGGGCCCCATTTTCACTCCACGCTAGTGTAATATTCCATCCGCTTTAAAATACTAATAATAAACACGTGCGATGCACGTATTAATTTTTTTAAAAAATTGAAAGTAAAAATTCTGATTTACACGTACGATGCATGTCTTAATAAATATCTATATAATAAAACACAAAGAAAGCTATCAAGTGGCTCACATTCAATCTATCCCAAAATCAATGGTCTAGATTCATTTTCACAAAACATATTTTCCCGCTTAAAATTTCAAAATCCACACACACTCTCTCTCTCTCTCCAAAACAAAAAAACAAAAAAACCCTTCTATCTCTTTGTCACAGTCTCTCCCTCTTTGTCTTTCATCTCTCACCGTCTCCCTCTCTCTCTCCCCGCTCTCTCTCTCATCGCCAAATATTACCCCCACCTCCACCTCCACCTCCAGTCGCGACCCCTCTCTCTCTCCCCGCTCTCCCCGCCCCCCACCTCCAGTCGCGCCCCTCCGCCAAGCCAACCCCGATACCGCAAACCCCCTCGGCTCCTCCCTTCCGCTCCCATCGACAGCGCCCCCTGCTCCTCCCTTCCGTTCTCGAAAGCCTCGACCTTCTCGAAACCCTAACTCCGACGAACGACAATCTGGAGGTCAGTTTCTAACACCTCCTTAACCTAACGCATCAATCTTCTCTTCTCCAATATCTCCCTTTCTCTATTCTCTTCACAGTCGATTAAAGCAGATCTCTTCTCTTCTCCAATATCTCACTTTCTCTATTGTCTTCGGGGTCCGCTATCGCCGATCAGATTCAAGAATGCGCTTCTGATTTCGAGGTAACTGATTCCCCCAATTTTCTCATTCCTTTTTGAATTAATCATGTTTTTGATCTTGGTAATTCATGGGGTAATTAAAGCGATGGAGTTGGAGGAGTCAAATGTTGCAGCCTTAGCACTTGAAGATTTCGGTAAACTCTCACCTTAAATCACCGCAAACTCTCACCTTAATAATGCATACCATCTGTTTGAGAAAATTGCTTAAGCCTAATGTATTGATTGCTGCAAATGCGTACGTGGAGCATTTAATACCCGCGGTTCACACAAATTTGAAGTTTCAATTAACTTACTTATTGATAAGTTTTTTTATTCTCCTTATTATTTACATGTGGGATTACTATCAACAAAGATTTGTATTATTCATTTCAGATGAAGAGTATTACTTGCATTCAAAAGATTTGGTTAGATTCGTTTCATGAATTCACAAAGCCATCTATCTTTTTTATTTCAGATGAAGAGTATTGCTTGCAGAGAGCAAAGCATCATATCTCGCTATCCTCACCTTTAAGGTATTTGATATTCACTCAAAAATGGAGACATAGCATGTATACTCTTCTTTGTCATTGATGCCATTTATGTCCATTTTTGCTTGCTTTCACTACTTGAGTTTGTTTCAATAGATTTTGCAATTAAGCTATGAGAATGACAATTTAATGTAAAAAGATAATCTTCAAAAAGAATACAAAGTTTTATCTATGTCATTTTATGAGTTTGGAGATCTAAAGTAATAAATGAAGTAAAAATGTGTTCATCTATGTCATTTTATATGATTTAATTAGTGGTACACTTTTTATACCAATTGTAGCTGCTTTGGCTAAAACTTGCGTACGCCGACTCTAGAATTGATACTGTACCGTGTATGGTTTTTATTTTATTTTGGGTTTTGTTAGTTGGTTGATTGTTTATGTGGTACAATACTGTGTATGGTTTTTATTTTTTTTGGGTTTCGTTAGTTGGTTGATTGTTTATGTGGGTTTTGGTTGTTGAATTGTAGGCGACTACTCTGAGGTTGTATCTGACGTGCATTTGGAACACGTTGGAGGCTATAATGTGCTTGCAGGTAATCTATGATGCATATTATTATTATGGATTAAGGTAGTGATGTTCCCATAATTATTATTTTATCTCATTTAAGATTTATCTTTTGCTAGAAGCCTTATTTTAATTCAAAATTTTATTAACATGCTTTTTATTCAATTGGAAAATATCATTTTGGTTAAGGTGTTGAAAGAGTGATAATCCTTCAACATAGATTTCTCTCATAACAGTGACACGGGAATAAATTAAATGACAGATTTGCATATAAGATCATTTGGTACTTCAGTAGCCCGTGCATTAAATATGCACATATAGAGTGTGAATTTCTCAAACTAACTATATAGTTTTTTTTCAGCTTTTGTTCGCGGAGCTGTTATATATCTCTCACCCTCCATCTTCTCTTTTTTCCGTATCTACTCCAGTTTTGCAGATGGTTCTGTTTTCATACTTCATTGTACTATTCCTCATCTTCAGCTCTGCACATGTTATTGTGGGTAATGTGTAACTAATCACACTTCAGTGGAATTTTCAAAAGTATAAATTATTTTTAAATATTCTTTTCTTTTTGCAGGGAGATCAACTTTCATTCATGCAGAGATTTTATCCTAAAAAAAAGTCGTGCATAAATTTCCAAGGTGAGATTTTGGCTATAATTATCCCTTGCCATCTCTAATCCTGTAATGGGTAGTTGATAGATTTTTGGTTTGGTTTCTTATTTGAGATGAATTTTGATGAAGCAGGAAGAAGGCAAAGAGATGGTGATGGTGAGCAGCGGAATGATTGGTTCAATTCCACCAAGATGTGAGAGGAAGTGCATTTCATGTGGCCACTGTGAGCCAATTCAAGTGCCTGTAGTTCCACCACAGCATAGAACTGGAGAGAGGAATTCCGTCGTCATCAATGCATTGAGCAATTCAAGAGGTGATGACAACACTAATTACAAGCCTATGAACTAGAAATGCAAGTGTGGTAATAAGATCGAGATTGCTAGCTTTTTTGTGATATTTTTTGTTTCATTTCTTTGTGTGTGGAAATGATATTACTTTGCTTTTCTCCTTTGCTCATGCAGTTTTCTGTAATTATGAAATAATACTTTGGTTGTTGTATGCATTTGGTTTACATAATTTTCACATATTTAATGTCCAAATATTAAAGCATAGCTAGTTTCATCAAAAATAAAGCAACTACTCCATTCATTTCTTTTGTTTTGTTTTGTTTCTGTACTAATTTTACTGGTATTTTACTTAGTTGACGTTTTCTTTTGCTCTAGGTTTTGTGAAAGTTTTCGGCTGTGTTTTATATGACTTGCATAAGTCTGACATTGTTAAGCATGCCTTTTCCTATATGCAAATTTTCTTTTATCATGATTATTTGTTTACTGTGGAGAAATATGGTTTCTTGGTCCCGTGATTTCTGTTTTGTGCTATATAAATCTTTTTCTCTATATTTTTTATTGACTTTCTTTCGTATCCCTAGAGCATAGGGTGGACATTGAAGGATGTTTGCGATGCGAATGGATAGAATCAAGACCTGGAAAGGTTTTGAAGCAAAGGAACCACTGAAAGGGCATATGGTGAGTTCTATCTCTTCACGATTCTCACCTCAAATTTCTTATTGAGATGTAATAGGAGAAGCTGTAGGAGAATTAGTAGTAGTAGGTTGTTTTGAGATGTTTGGAATTTTTTTACCTAATTAGATTATAATTGATTGCTCATCCTATGTCTCCGTATGTAATCAGGTCAATGTTGTAAAAGGGCTGAAGGTGTATGAGGACATCTTCACTGAATCAGAGCTCCTCAAGATTTCAGAGTTTATTAACGAACTACGTCTTGCAGGTCATAGAGGAGAACTATCAGGTAAGTTGTTTTTCTGAATGGATTTGGATTTTATACCTGGTAGTTAATATTAGCATACTATAAGGTTTTTCTTTTCTTTTCATTACATATATTCTCTAATTCTATTTTTGTAAATTATAATGTGCCTTTTGCTCTTACATATTGTGAAGGTGGGAAATTGACACGAAGGTGAACATTTGTAACCCAATTGTTGATTAACTTTTTGCAGAATCATATCTTAATTCAGTTATCTCACTCATCTTGGATGATTCATATTCTTATTAGTCTCTTCATCGGAGACTTAATAAAATTCAACCCCAAAATTTTGCAGGGTACATATCGTACCCAACTTTAGTACCACATACAGTTATAATGTTATACACTCGATACACAGTGCGAAGAATGATTTTGAAAAAAATAGGACACTAGGCCAGCCGTAATTTTGTGTTCTCATATGTTGGTAATTGAACATATCATTAGTAATTCTTTTTTATTAGAAAACATTATCTAATCTTGAAGCTTGATATGAACAATCCGTGTCAGATCTGAGCCTACGACTAATTCAATGAGTACGTATTCATGCTAGATTTCTTTCAAATTAGCACCAACAAGTTGTTATCTTAATGACATCTTGGGATCCAGATTTTTCAACTAGATGGATATGAACTAACTTATAATTCTTTTCCAATTTGGCACTAATTAAGCTTCTCTTGCATGTATATTTTTCATAAGAAAGAAATTTGTGGATTGCTCACTCGATACACAGTGCGAAGAATGATTTCGAAAAAAATAGGACACTAGGCCAGCCGTAATTTTGTGTTCTCATATGTTGGTAATTGAACATATCATTAGTAATTCTTTTTTATTAGAAAACATTATCTAATCTCGAAGCTTGATATGAACAATCCTTACACAGGTGTCAGATCTGAGCCTACGACTAATTCAATGAGTACGTATTCATGCTAGATTTCTTTCAAATTAGCACCAACAAGTTGTTATCTTAATGACATCTTGGGATCCAGTTTTTTCAACTAGATGGATATGAACTAACTTATAATTCTTTTCCAACTTGGCACTAATTAAGCTTCTCTTGCATGTATAATTTTCATAAGAAAGAAATTTGTGGATTGCTGAACAATTGTAGGTTTGCTGAGATGCCGAAAGAGGAAAAGAACAAGATATCTCACCGTTCAAAGTCTCTTGCATTGGTAAAATCACACTTTGCATCTGTGTTTATTAATTATGTTTAGTCTGAAGGATTTGCAAAGTTGTTTTTGCGAAGTTGTTTTTTGCAACTAATCATTTAGTGTCATTTAGTGGACAGGAAAATTCCTGCATGTTGTTTAATTAAGTCCTCAATTCAGTTTTTATTGACTGGTGCAAGTCAAAGGGAAAAAAATCTCCGCATGTATGTTATTTAGTAGGAAACATTTCTGAGCTGAGGAAAGACAGTAGAAGCTGGTAGGCCTGGAATTCTATAGAAATATAATTTGCATTGCAATCATTAGAACTCTTTCCAAGATATACTTGCATCTGATTTTCCATTATATTACCAGGTAAGCAGAACCTAAAACATTAGCTTGCTTTTTTCTCATTTGGTTCTATTATTCAGTTTCTTACTCATCCTCCTCTCCTGTGAAGTCCATGAAAATGTATTCAAACCTGAGCTATACATTTTTTACATAATAATTGGAGCTTGATGTCCTTTTTTGCCCCTTTGACTTGAAGGATGAAACTATTTCAAGAATTGAAGAGAGGATTGCCGCATGGACATTTCTTCCAGTTGGTAACTTCTTTACTTTGCATCGCTCTTTCTCTAACCTTTTGTTTATAGTCTTCATCACATTAAGAGACTAAATGGAAACATAACCGATAAATAGCAGCAAACATGATCATGAAAGCAACAGATTATTGATGTTAAAGACCATCACAACATTAACACACCTGTTTGGAACTTAGGAACATAAGCATAGCAGAACTAAGAACAAGCAAAGATGAATGAAAGCTTGCTAACAGCACAAAATAAGTAATATATATCAATGATAGTTATCACAGACAAAACTAACGATAAAGTTAGAAAAAGTGTCCCTCAGGATCTAAGTTAGAAAAAGATTGCAGAGCCTGATGCAAACTAAGTTATAACATTCAGTTACTATACTCACTCTGTCAAATGAGAAAAGACCAGCACCTACCGTTGCTACTATATATAACAAACTATGTACAGTCAGAAAAGATGAAAACCATCAGCTTTATTCCCAGCCAGTCGCAACAATTGTTCCATGACCAATATTGTACCCATTAGTATAGTACGGCTTCGCAGCAACCCCCAGATTATTTAGGCCACCATCTTCTCCATAAGGTTGACAGTAATAGGTATTTCCTCTCCTTGAGAAAGCATCCTTCCGAAAATCATGGCCCCCGAATCGACTGCCACCGGATCTACAATTTCTCCCACCACCATTGCCAAGAGAAGCCCTTTCAGCACATTTAGAAAGCCATTCAGGAACCTCTTGGTTCGCTTCCTGCATAAGTTCAGCCAGAGCTTTGGCAATTGATAGGTTTCCATTGTTGAAGAAGGCAGTTGCTAAGCCAGACGTACCGGCACGACCAGTACGGCCAATTCGGTGTACATAGTCATCAATGTCTTTAGGTAAATCAAAATTGATGACGTGTGAAACATGTGGGATTTCAAGACCACGAGCAGCAACATCGGTTGCGACCACGATGGGGGTCCATCCACGTTTAAAGGAGTTCAAATACATAATCATAGATGCAGTTATTATATGAGAAGTTTTTGGTGACGATCTCAGTAGGCATACCTAAAAAAGATCAATCAATTCAGCTGTGGATTAATTAACTAAGTGGAGCAGTAGGGGAAAATGTCTTTCTTAACTAAGTGGAGCAGAAGGAGAAAATGTTTGTGTTGTGCTCTAGGAAGCTTTCTTTAATTATGTGGGGAGATTCATAATTGCAATATTAGATGGTGCAAAAGTAGACTTTCTGATACTAATACTACCTAATAAGACACTAAGAAAAAGAAGAATTTTTCTACATTGTTGCTAAGTTCTGGCAATAAACAAAATAAATAAATCCTGGCTAAGACACTATAATGTGCTTGATAATTCTTTTTTAATTGCCCAGTTAACTTTATATAGTTTGAAGGACTATGCTCAAATTTCCAAGTTATCTGTTAAAGGTAATAACTTTTCAAGTAAGAAATATTGACACCATATAAGAGACAACCCTCTTTCTATTTCAAATAAGAAATCAATAATGAGCCAGCAAACTCTTCAAATCAATTAACTTTTCAGTAATGAAATATTGACACCATATATAAGAAGAAAAAAATAGAAAGAGGGTCGTCTATTAACTTGTTATTTTTTCCTGTAATGAAACAAGATGAATTGTATATGATAGATTTATATATGATAGATTTACCTTACTAAAACTTATTTTCATTGTTGTTTTGCTTTTGAACTTTAATAGAACTGGGAAGCAGCTGACATGGACCTCAAATTTATAAATGCAACTACATTGATGAATTGGGGTTGCAATAAGGTAAATTTCTATTTACTACAACTACACTCTATGTTAACCGTTAATTGCTGCTAATTTAATGTTTCTTCTTCTTTTCCCAGATTGTCGTCCACACTCAAAACCGTCATGTACATATTGACAGTTTAACTTTTTGTAGGGTGATGAGGAACATGTTTGGTTGAAGCCATTGTTCTTTTTGAAAGGTAATGGTTTCAAAACTATTACTATTGTTTTAATTGTTTATTGTAAACTCTTACTATTTGATTCAAAACTCGAACTGTTTTTTTAGGTTCAATGTTTGGTCCTATTTTGAAGACTTCAACCATTGTGTTCTCCTACAACCATGTAATTTTTTTTTATTCAGTTGGTTGGTGTTTAGTATGGTGGAGGATGTAATAGTTGTAATAATTGTAATATTTAGCAGTTTTGGAGATGATGTAAGTAATGTTAATATTTAGCAGTTTTGTAATGATATAATATAGTAATGTTAATACCCGTACCCGCAATTTTGTGGAGTATTGGGTTCTGTGTTTGGTTTTTTAAATGTTTTTCGAAGGTTTTTCAAAAAAATTATTACATTTTCAAAAGAATTATTGGTTTTTATTTTGTATCTTGCATTATATTCTGATTTTTTCCCCCAGAGCCTTATATATATGTTGCCTGTGTGATGTTGCTCGGTTGAGCCTGGGGAGGATTGATATTTATTGCGTGTGATATCATATATTTAATTGTTAGCAGAATTCCGTAAGAAATTTCTGTAAAAGGGCTAATATTTTAGGGGAGGTTCTGCCAAAAATTTTTAAAATCTATTATGTTTTCAAACGATATCATATATATAATGTCTATATGATGTTGTTTGGATTGGCCTGGGGAAGATTTATATTTCTTGACTGTGATGATAAACGTTCACTTGATTTTGTAAGCAGAATTTCGTAAGGAGCCTAATATACTTGAAGCTTCATGTACTTTTACTACTTGAAGCTTCCTGTGAGATTGTGAGATTGTGAACATTTTGTGAACATTTTGTAAAAATTCTGAACAGTGGACCACATTCACTTGAAGGGTATGTTTGGTTCATGTACTATTTTTTTTTGATGAAAAGTTCATGTACTATTAATTCTGTACTATCAATTCTGAACATTTTTAATTCTGAACATTTTGTAGCTTGAAGCTTCATGTACTATTAATTCATGTACTATTAATTCAGAATTAATCTACATTTTGTAGCTTGAAGCTTCAGGTATGTTTGGTTCATGTAGGTTCAGGTATGTTTGGTATGCTCCAAGCTTCAGGTATGCTTGAAGGTTCAGGTATGTTTGGTACATTTTGTACATTTTGTAGCTTGAAGCTACACTTGAAGCTTTAGTCCAGGAAGCTACACTTGAAGCTACACTTGAAGCTTTTGTAGAATTAGATTCCTGGATTGACCTACACTTGAATCATTTTACTATTTTTAATTAAATATACTTGAAGCCTAATATATATTTCCCAGAGCCAAAGGAATAATATTTCAGGAGATATTCCATCGAAATTTTTACTAAATATTTTAAAGAAAGTTAAGATGTCGCGATAACATGCCGGATGAAACATTTTAAAGACGTCGTATTAGAAAAACATTTTAAACACCCACCCTTTTTGTTTACAGCCTCCTTTTTTGTTTTAATTTTTTTAAACACGACGTGAGCTTCCTGGATTGTGAGATGTAGTCCAGAATACGTGCCGTAGGCACGTCCCACGGGCAATCCTAGTGATTATATATAACTCCAACTCTTCTATTATAATAATTATTATATATTATATTATAGATAGATGGGTAGATAGATAGATAATAATTTACACGCGTGGTGCACATTTAATATAGTAAAAAAAATTAAAGTAAAAAAACTGACGTAGTGAGGACTCGAACCTCAGACCTCCTTTATATTAGTTATGCACGTGCAATACACGTATTGGTAGATTTCCAAATGACATTAAGGCCTTCTCCCATTACAATATTAGAGATTAGAGATAGGTCATTTTACTTTTTTTTTTCTCAAAACATAAGTAACTTTAAATTTTTAAAATAGATATCATATCATTCTTAAATATTTATCAATTAACTAGGATTGCCCGTGGGACGTGCCTACGGCACGTATTCTGGACTACATCTCACAATCCAGGAAGCTCACGTCGTGTTTAAAAAAATTAAAACAAAAAAGGAGGCTGTAAACAAAAAGGGTGGGTGTTTAAAATGTTTTTCTAATACGACGTCTTTAAAATGTTTCATCCGGCATGTTATCGCGACATCTTAACTTTCTTTAAAATATTTAGTAAAAATTTCGATGGAATATCTCCTGAAATATTATTCCTTTGGCTCTGGGAAATATATATTAGGCTTCAAGTATATTTAATTAAAAATAGTAAAATGATTCAAGTGTAGGTCAATCCAGGAATCTAATTCTACAAAAGCTTCAAGTGTAGCTTCAAGTGTAGCTTCCTGGACTAAAGCTTCAAGTGTAGCTTCAAGCTACAAAATGTACAAAATGTACCAAACATACCTGAAGCTTCAAGCATACCTGAAGCTTGGAGCATACCAAACAGACCTGAACCTACATGAACCAAACATACCTGAAGCTTCAAGCTACAAAATGTAGATTAATTCTGAATTAATAGTACATGAATTAATAGTACATGAAGCTTCAAGCTACAAAATGTTCAGAATTAAAAATGTTCAGAATTAATAGTACAGAATTAATTGTACATGAACTTTTCATCAAAAAAAAATAGTACATGAACCAAACATACCCTTCAAGTGAATGTGGTCCACTGTTCAGAATTTTTACAAAATGTTCACAAAATGTTCACAATCTCACAATCTCACAGGAAGCTTCAAGTAGTAAAAGTACATGAAGCTTCAAGTATATTAGGCTCCTTACGAAATTCTGCTTACAAAATCAAGTGAACGTTTATCATCACAGTCAAGAAATATAAATCTTCCCCAGGCCAATCCAAACAACATCATATAGACATTATATATATGATATCGTTTGAAAACATAATAGATTTTAAAAATTTTTGGCAGAACCTCCCCTAAAATATTAGCCCTTTTACAGAAATTTCTTACGGAATTCTGCTAACAATTAAATATATGATATCACACGCAATAAATATCAATCCTCCCCAGGCTCAACCGAGCAACATCACACAGGCAACATATATATAAGGCTCTGGGGGAAAAAATCAGAATATAATGCAAGATACAAAATAAAAACCAATAATTCTTTTGAAAATGTAATAATTTTTTTGAAAAACCTTCGAAAAACATTTAAAAAACCAAACACAGAACCCAATACTCCACAAAATTGCGGGTACGGGTATTAACATTACTATATTATATCATTACAAAACTGCTAAATATTAACATTACTTACATCATCTCCAAAACTGCTAAATATTACAATTATTACAACTATTACATCCTCCACCATACTAAACACCAACCAACTGAATAAAAAAAAATTACATGGTTGTAGGAGAACACAATGGTTGAAGTCTTCAAAATAGGACCAAACATTGAACCTAAAAAAACAGTTCGAGTTTTGAATCAAATAGTAAGAGTTTACAATAAACAATTAAAACAATAGTAATAGTTTTGAAACCATTACCTTTCAAAAAGAACAATGGCTTCAACCAAACATGTTCCTCATCACCCTACAAAAAGTTAAACTGTCAATATGTACATGACGGTTTTGAGTGTGGACGACAATCTGGGAAAAGAAGAAGAAACATTAAATTAGCAGCAATTAACGGTTAACATAGAGTGTAGTTGTAGTAAATAGAAATTTACCTTATTGCAACCCCAATTCATCAATGTAGTTGCATTTATAAATTTGAGGTCCATGTCAGCTGCTTCCCAGTTCTATTAAAGTTCAAAAGCAAAACAACAATGAAAATAAGTTTTAGTAAGGTAAATCTATCATATATAAATCTATCATATACAATTCATCTTGTTTCATTACAGGAAAAAATAACAAGTTAATAGACGACCCTCTTTCTATTTTTTTCTTCTTATATATGGTGTCAATATTTCATTACTGAAAAGTTAATTGATTTGAAGAGTTTGCTGGCTCATTATTGATTTCTTATTTGAAATAGAAAGAGGGTTGTCTCTTATATGGTGTCAATATTTCTTACTTGAAAAGTTATTACCTTTAACAGATAACTTGGAAATTTGAGCATAGTCCTTCAAACTATATAAAGTTAACTGGGCAATTAAAAAAGAATTATCAAGCACATTATAGTGTCTTAGCCAGGATTTATTTATTTTGTTTATTGCCAGAACTTAGCAACAATGTAGAAAAATTCTTCTTTTTCTTAGTGTCTTATTAGGTAGTATTAGTATCAGAAAGTCTACTTTTGCACCATCTAATATTGCAATTATGAATCTCCCCACATAATTAAAGAAAGCTTCCTAGAGCACAACACAAACATTTTCTCCTTCTGCTCCACTTAGTTAAGAAAGACATTTTCCCCTACTGCTCCACTTAGTTAATTAATCCACAGCTGAATTGATTGATCTTTTTTAGGTATGCCTACTGAGATCGTCACCAAAAACTTCTCATATAATAACTGCATCTATGATTATGTATTTGAACTCCTTTAAACGTGGATGGACCCCCATCGTGGTCGCAACCGATGTTGCTGCTCGTGGTCTTGAAATCCCACATGTTTCACACGTCATCAATTTTGATTTACCTAAAGACATTGATGACTATGTACACCGAATTGGCCGTACTGGTCGTGCCGGTACGTCTGGCTTAGCAACTGCCTTCTTCAACAATGGAAACCTATCAATTGCCAAAGCTCTGGCTGAACTTATGCAGGAAGCGAACCAAGAGGTTCCTGAATGGCTTTCTAAATGTGCTGAAAGGGCTTCTCTTGGCAATGGTGGTGGGAGAAATTGTAGATCCGGTGGCAGTCGATTCGGGGGCCATGATTTTCGGAAGGATGCTTTCTCAAGGAGAGGAAATACCTATTACTGTCAACCTTATGGAGAAGATGGTGGCCTAAATAATCTGGGGGTTGCTGCGAAGCCGTACTATACTAATGGGTACAATATTGGTCATGGAACAATTGTTGCGACTGGCTGGGAATAAAGCTGATGGTTTTCATCTTTTCTGACTGTACATAGTTTGTTATATATAGTAGCAACGGTAGGTGCTGGTCTTTTCTCATTTGACAGAGTGAGTATAGTAACTGAATGTTATAACTTAGTTTGCATCAGGCTCTGCAATCTTTTTCTAACTTAGATCCTGAGGGACACTTTTTCTAACTTTATCGTTAGTTTTGTCTGTGATAACTATCATTGATATATATTACTTATTTTGTGCTGTTAGCAAGCTTTCATTCATCTTTGCTTGTTCTTAGTTCTGCTATGCTTATGTTCCTAAGTTCCAAACAGGTGTGTTAATGTTGTGATGGTCTTTAACATCAATAATCTGTTGCTTTCATGATCATGTTTGCTGCTATTTATCGGTTATGTTTCCATTTAGTCTCTTAATGTGATGAAGACTATAAACAAAAGGTTAGAGAAAGAGCGATGCAAAGTAAAGAAGTTACCAACTGGAAGAAATGTCCATGCGGCAATCCTCTCTTCAATTCTTGAAATAGTTTCATCCTTCAAGTCAAAGGGGCAAAAAAGGACATCAAGCTCCAATTATTATGTAAAAAATGTATAGCTCAGGTTTGAATACATTTTCATGGACTTCACAGGAGAGGAGGATGAGTAAGAAACTGAATAATAGAACCAAATGAGAAAAAAGCAAGCTAATGTTTTAGGTTCTGCTTACCTGGTAATATAATGGAAAATCAGATGCAAGTATATCTTGGAAAGAGTTCTAATGATTGCAATGCAAATTATATTTCTATAGAATTCCAGGCCTACCAGCTTCTACTGTCTTTCCTCAGCTCAGAAATGTTTCCTACTAAATAACATACATGCGGAGATTTTTTTCCCTTTGACTTGCACCAGTCAATAAAAACTGAATTGAGGACTTAATTAAACAACATGTAGGAATTTTCCTGTCCACTAAATGACACTAAATGATTAGTTGCAAAAAACAACTTCGCAAAAAAAACTTTGCAAATCCTTCAGACTAAACATAATTAATAAACACAGATGCAAAGTGTGATTTTACCAATGCAAGTGCCTTTGAACGGTGAGATATCTTGTTCTTTTCCTCTTTCGGCATCTCAGCAAACCTACAATTGTTCAGCAATCCACAAATTTCTTTCTTATGAAAATTATACATGCAAGAGAAGCTTAATTAGTGCCAAGTTGGAAAAGAATTATAAGTTAGTTCATATCCATCTAGTTGAAAAAACTGGATCCCAAGATGTCATTAAGATAACAACTTGTTGGTGCTAATTTGAAAGAAATCTAGCATGAATACGTACTCATTGAATTAGTCGTAGGCTCAGATCTGACACCTGTGTAAGGATTGTTCATATCAAGCTTCAAGATTAGATAATGTTTTCTAATAAAAAAGAATTACTAATGATATGTTCAATTACCAACATATGAGAACACAAAATTACGGCTGGCCTAGTGTCCTATTTTTTTTGAAATCATTCTTCGCACTGTGTATCGAGTGAGCAATCCACAAATTTCTTTCTTATGAAAAATATACATGCAAGAGAAGCTTAATTAGTGCCAAATTGGAAAAGAATTATAAGTTAGTTCATATCCATCTAGTTGAAAAATCTGGATCCCAAGATGTCATTAAGATAACAACTTGTTGGTGCTAATTTGAAAGAAATCTAGCATGAATACGTACTCATTGAATTAGTCGTAGGCTCAGATCTGACACGGATTGTTCATATCAAGCTTCAAGATTAGATAATGTTTTCTAATAAAAAAGAATTACTAATGATATGTTCAATTACCAACATATGAGAACACAAAATTACGGCTGGCCTAGTGTCCTATTTTTTTCCAAAATCATTCTTCGCACTGTGTATCGAGTGTATAACATTATAACTGTATGTGGTACTAAAGTTGGGTACGATATGTACCCTGCAAAATTTTGGGGTTGAATTTTATTAAGTCTCCGATGAAGAGACTAATAAGAATATGAATCATCCAAGATGAGTGAGATAACTGAATTAAGATATGATTCTGCAAAAAGTTAATCAACAATTGGGTTACAAATGTTCACCTTCGTGTCAATTTCCCACCTTCACAATATGTAAGAGCAAAAGGCACATTATAATTTACAAAAATAGAATTAGAGAATATATGTAATGAAAAGAAAAGAAAAACCTTATAGTATGCTAATATTAACTACCAGGTATAAAATCCAAATCCATTCAGAAAAACAACTTACCTGATAGTTCTCCTCTATGACCTGCAAGACGTAGTTCGTTAATAAACTCTGAAATCTTGAGGAGCTCTGATTCAGTGAAGATGTCCTCATACACCTTCAGCCCTTTTACAACATTGACCTGATTACATACGGAGACATAGGATGAGCAATCAATTATAATCTAATTAGGTAAAAAAATTCCAAACATCTCAAAACAACCTACTACTACTAATTCTCCTACAGCTTCTCCTATTACATCTCAATAAGAAATTTGAGGTGAGAATCGTGAAGAGATAGAACTCGCCATATGCCCTTTCAGTGGTTCCCTTGCTACAAAACCTTTACAGGTCTTGATTCTATCCATTCGCATCGCAAACATCCTTCAATGTCCACCCTATGCTCTAGGGATACGAAAGAAAGTCAATAAAAAATATAGAGAAAAAGATTTATATAGCACAAAACAGAAATCACGGGACCAAGAAACCATATTTCTCCACAGTAAACAAATAATCATGATAAAAGAAAATTTGCATATAGGAAAAGGCATGCTTAACAATGTCAGACTTATGCAAGTCATATAAAACACAGCCGAAAACTTTCACAAAACCTGGAGCAAAAGAAAACGTCAACTAAGTAAAATACCAGTAAAATTAGTACAGAAACAAAACAAAACAAAAGAAAAGAATGGAGTAGTTGCTTTATTTTTGATGAATCTAGCTATGCTTTAATATTTGGACATTAAATATGTGAAAATTATGTAAACCAAATGCATACAACAACCAAAGTATTATTTCATAATTACAGAAAACTGCATGAGCAAAGGAGAAAAGCAAAGTAATATCATTTCCACACACAAAGAAATGAAACAAAAAATATCACAAAAAAGCTAGCAATCTCGATCTTATTACCACACTTGCATTTCTAGTTCATAGGCTTGTAATTAGTGTTGTCATCACCTCTTGAATTGCTCAATGCATTGATGACGACGGAATTCCTCTCTCCAGTTCTATGCTGTGGTGGAACTATAGGCACTTGAATTGGCTCACAGTGGCCACATGAAATGCACTTCCTCTCACATCTTGGTGGAATTGAACCAATCATTCCGCTGCTCACCATCACCATCTCTTTGCCTTCTTCCTGCTTCATCAAAATTCATCTCAAATAAGAAACCAAACCAAAAATCTATCAACTACCCATTACAGGATTAGAGATGGCAAGGGATAATTATAGCCAAAATCTCACCTTGGAAATTTCTGCACGACTTTTTTTTTAGGATAAAATCTCTGCATGAATGAAAGTTGATCTCCCTGCAAAAAGAAAAGAATATTTAAAAATAATTTATACTTTTGAAAACTCCACTGAAGTGTGATTAGTTACACATTACCCACAATAACATGTGCAGAGCTGAAGATGAGGAACAGTACAATGAAGTATGAAAACAGAACCATCTGCAAAACTGGAGTAGATACGGATAAAAGAGAAGATGGAGGGTGAGAGATATATAACAGCTCCGCGAACAAAAGCTGAAAAAAAACTATATAGTTAGTTTGAGAAATTCACACTCTATATGTGCATATTTAATGCACGGGCTACTGAAGTACCAAATGATCTTATATGCAAATCTGTCATTTAATTTATTCCCGTGTCACTGTTATGAGAGAAATCTATGTTGAAGGATTATCACTCTTTCAACACCTTAACCAAAATGATATTTTCCAATTGAATAAAAAGCATGTTAATAAAATTTTGAATTAAAATAAGGCTTCTAGCAAAAGATAAATCTTAAATGAGATAAAATAATAATTATGGGAACATCACTACCTTAATCCATAATAATAATATGCATCATAGATTACCTGCAAGCACATTATAGCCTCCAACGTGTTCCAAATGCACGTCAGATACAACCTCAGAGTAGTCGCCTACAATTCAACAACCAAAACCCACATAAACAATCAACCAACTAACGAAACCCAAAAAAAATAAAAACCATACACAGTATTGTACCACATAAACAATCAACCAACTAACAAAACCCAAAATAAAATAAAAACCATACACGGTACAGTATCAATTCTAGAGTCGGCGTACGCAAGTTTTAGCCAAAGCAGCTACAATTGGTATAAAAAGTGTACCACTAATTAAATCATATAAAATGACATAGATGAACACATTTTTACTTCATTTATTACTTTAGATCTCCAAACTCATAAAATGACATAGATAAAACTTTGTATTCTTTTTGAAGATTATCTTTTTACATTAAATTGTCATTCTCATAGCTTAATTGCAAAATCTATTGAAACAAACTCAAGTAGTGAAAGCAAGCAAAAATGGACATAAATGGCATCAATGACAAAGAAGAGTATACATGCTATGTCTCCATTTTTGAGTGAATATCAAATACCTTAAAGGTGAGGATAGCGAGATATGATGCTTTGCTCTCTGCAAGCAATACTCTTCATCTGAAATAAAAAAGATAGATGGCTTTGTGAATTCATGAAACGAATCTAACCAAATCTTTTGAATGCAAGTAATACTCTTCATCTGAAATGAATAATACAAATCTTTGTTGATAGTAATCCCACATGTAAATAATAAGGAGAATAAAAAAACTTATCAATAAGTAAGTTAATTGAAACTTCAAATTTGTGTGAACCGCGGGTATTAAATGCTCCACGTACGCATTTGCAGCAATCAATACATTAGGCTTAAGCAATTTTCTCAAACAGATGGTATGCATTATTAAGGTGAGAGTTTGTGGTGATTTAAGGTGAGAGTTTACCGAAATCTTCAAGTGCTAAGGCTGCAACATTTGACTCCTCCAACTCCATCGCTTTAATTACCCCATGAATTACAAAGATCAAAAACATGATTAATTCAAAAAGGAATGAGAAAATTGGGGGAATCAGTTACCTCGAAATCAGAAGCGCATTCTTGAATCTGATCGGCGATAGCGGACCCCAAAGACAATAGAGAAAGTGAGATATTGGAGAAGAGAAGAGATCTGCTTTAATCGACTGCGAAGAGAATAGAGAAAGGGAGATATTGGAGAAGAGAAGATTGATGCGTTAGGTTAAGGAGGTGTTAGAAACTGACCTCCGGATTGTCGTTCGTCGGAGTTAGGGTTTCGAGAAGGTCGAGGCTTTCGAGAACGGAAGGGAGGAGTAGGGGGCGCTGTCGATGGGAGCGGAAGGGAGGAGCCGAGGGGGTTTGCGGTATCGGGGTTGGCTTGGCGGGGGGCGCGACTGGAGGTGGGGGGCCGGGAGAGCGGGGAGAAAGAGAGGGGTCGCGACTGGAGGTGGAGGTGGAGGTGGGGGTAATATTTGGCGATGAGAGAGAGAGCGGGGAGAGAGAGAAGGAGACGGTGAGAGATGAAAGACAAAGAGGGAGAGACAGTGACAAAGAGATAGAAGGGTTTTTTTGTTTTTTTGTTTTGGAGAGAGAGAGAGAGTGTGTGTGGATTTTGAAATTTTGGGATTTGAAATTTTAAGCGGGAAAATATGTTTTGTGAAAATGAATCTAGACCATTGATTTTGGGATAGATTGAATGTGAGCCACTTGATAGCTTTCTTTGTATTTTATTATATATATATATATATATATATATATATATATAGAGAGAGAGAGAGAGAGAGAGAGAGAGAGACAATTAAATAAATAAAGGGGTTATTTTGATGATTTGAAATTGAGTTTTGGGGGGAAACTTTTGGGGGTAAAATGTGTTTTGTGAGACTAAATCTGGGCTTTTGATTTTTTGGGGAATGAAGGAAAGCCACTTGATAGCTTTCTTTGTGTTTTATTATATAGAATATATATATATATATATATATATATATATATATATATATATATATATATATATATATATGGAGTAAAAGGGATATGAGCAACTTGCTCATTTAGTTTATGAGAAATTGATGATATGCCATGCATGTGACACATTGGACAACTAACTACTTTAAAAATTTTTCGATCATATGCATGCCACCTTATCAATTGCTCATTTTCTAAATGAGCAAGTTGCTCATACCCCTTTTTCCCATATATATATATATATATATATATATATATATATGGACTCTTCAGTTGCACACTTCAGTTTATGCACTCCTCATGCGCATTGTTCCCTCGACTGTTCGATCTCCATCACAGACTTGATGGAGATCGTGTGGCCCTTATTTCATCCTGCTCTCTTGTGCTCCCACTTGAGGGTAAAGTGGGCTTTTCCACTGCCCACTTCAGCTCTCTTCTCCTCCTCATCTCGCTCCTCTCCCCATCCCGCTCCTCTCCCCAAATCGCACCCAAAATCCTAGCTCTTATTTCGTCCCGCTCTCTTACGCTCCGACTTGAGGGTAAAGTGGACTTTTCCATTGCCCACTTCAGCTCTCTTCTCTTCCTCATCCCGCTCTTCTCCCTAAATCGCACCCAATACCCTAGCTCCAAATTGAAACCTAGACGCCTCTCGCTTCTCTCCTTCACCCCGCTCCTCTCCTCCTTTAATCTCTTACTATTTGAAAGCCCGATGGTCCTCTTAATTGAGCTGCTCTCGAAATCCCCCCAAATTGCAAAACCCTAACCCTAGTTCCAAATCCGAAAGTCTGCACTTCCAAATCAAAACCATTAATTTGATTTGTGTTTCTTCTAATCTCTTACTACTTCACCCTGACTCTCCTCTCAATTAGCCCACCCTCAAAATCCCCCCCCCCCAAATCGCCTCACCCTGGCTGTCTCCGCTCCGAGCTCCCGACGTCCCCCTCTCAATATTTCTTACTCATTCCTCATTCAATCACTAGAATTCATTTCACTGATTGCAGGTGTTTTCAACTCAATTCATTATTCTACTATCTAGTTATTTTTTGGCATTTGATAGTTTAGCTTTGGTTTGCAAGTAGATGAACATATTGGCATGTGATAGCAGGTAGATGAACATAGTCTACATAGTCTACCTTTTTTGGTTTGCAAGTAGATGAACATAGTCTACATTATTTGGCATGTGATAGCAGCAGCAAGTAGATGAACATATTGGTTCCTAAAATTTTCCTTTGTTTGCACTTGGAAAATCGCGGGGAGGGCGACTAAGCATTTCTGATAAGTCATATATATTGTCAATGTCCCATTCTTCCCTAGTAGCCTGTGAATTGTTGTAGTAAAATATTGTGAAGTACGTTCATTTTAAGTAGTTACAGCTCATAATAACTTCTACACGGCGACTGACTTTGAAATATCTAGGTTGAGGTATCTTATCATATGATGATATAGATTGAGGTATGTTATCATGCATTTATTCATTTACTTTCACTATTCAGCATTAATTTGTTCAAACATCACTACATGAGCATGATTATTGACTTTGCAGATAATGGTTGAATTGAAGATCAAATATTCAAGTTATTGGTGAACTGTGTGGACACAAATTATCGTAGAGGGAAGTATTTGATGCTTTGACATCTATTTATGAATTTGGTCAGAAGCTTTTGTGTGTGTGGGTGTAGGCAATGATGACAATCATTTTTTTACAAATGTGTGACAGTAGGCAGTGATGACAATTATTTAATGAACATTGATACCGATTTAATCTTTGCTCTCTGTTAATTCTGCTCTCTGTTTATATATGAAGAGTTCCCCTATATTTATTCCGAACTCCCCTATATATATAGGGTGCTCTTCAGTTGTGCACTCCATTTTGCGCACTCAATCCACTCCCTCGACACAAGCCTCCCGATTTTGATCTCGTGGGATTCCTTTCTCCCGCTCTCACTTATGAGTCCGGGGGATAACAAAGACATTCACTCACTTAATGACATGCTGCTGTGGAGTCCATTGCTTATTTTTCAAGAGTTCCCCCTAGATGTATATAATAGCAGAGAGCAAAGATTTAAACTAGATCAATGGTATTGCAATGGTATTTGAACAGGTTGGCATGGTTAATACTTGATTATTTATGCAGCTAGACTAGTTGGCATGGCATTAACATGCAGTCCTAGTGACTGAAGCTTGATTTTTTTTTTTGTAAATTGCTGCATTTTCTGATTTTCTTGCCTGATGCTTGTCACAAAATTGCATTTGATGAACTTGTCATGTTGCTTCCTTAAAACCAGTGTGTTCTGAGCCTATAACATTTCAAATATCTTTCCATGAATTAGTAGGTTTTAATTCATACAAAAACAATGCAAAATTTGAAAGTTAATTCCCTTTGTTTTTTTTTTGAATTCGAAAGTGCGGTGCTTGCGGTATTCGTAATGAAGATCACGATTCAAGAAATTACCCAACCAAAATTGATAGGTCAATTTTATAATTTTCGGTTGAATTTGAATGAATTCTCTTAAATATTGTGTTTTCAAACAAAAATGACTTTTTCTTGACTAATTCTTTACTTCCATTTGTTTAGAGGAAAAAATATAGAAGAAGAAAGTTCGAAGACAAAAATGATGATATAGATTGAGGTATGTTATCATGCATTTATTCATTTGCTTACACTATGCAAGATTTATTTGTTCAAACATCACTACATGAACATGATTAATGAATTTGCAGGTAATGGTTGAATTGAAGACTTGCAGCATATTGAAGTTACAAGTGAACTGTGTGGACATAAAATAGGAAAAAAGCGAAGTATTTCATACCTTGGCATCTATTTATGAATTTGGTTAGAAGCTTTTGTGTGTGTGGGTGTAGGCAATGATAACAATCTCTGTTAATTATGCTCTCTGTTATTTATGCTCTCTGTGAATTATGCTTATTTGATATTTCATCCTGGTTGGCATGGTTAATTCTAAGTTAATGTTTAGCTGGGTTGTGATGCTCTCTGTTAATATTTTTGGGGAGAGGAGCAGGATGAGGAAGAGAAGATAGCTGAAGTAGGCAGTGGAAAAGTCCACTTTACCCTTAAGTGGGGGCGCAAAAGAGCAAGACGAAATAAGGGTCACACGATCTCCATCAAGACTATGATGGAGATCGAACGGTCGAGGGAACAGTGCGCATGAGGATGCGTAAACTGAAGTGCGCAACTGAAGAGTCCCCATATATATATAGTTGGCTGAGCTTGAATTTTTGTGTGAATTTTTGATTATTTGTGGCAGTAACATGCAGCTCTATTGATTATCTTGCCTGATGCTTGAATTTATGTGTAAATTTAGGCATTTTCTGCATTTTAAATCAAGTTTGTTCTGAGCCTATCACACTTCAAATTTCTTTCCATGGATTAGTAGGTTGTAATGGTTGCAACAACATTGAGAAACTGGAACGGTATCTTATCACTTTTTTTTATATGAACAGCAGCATGAACATCCGAGCTGGAGCAGAACACCCTAAGCTATTGTCAGACGTTTATATCAGACTACATGAAAAGGAACATGGTTGTAGGGATTCATTTTGCAAACTTTGGCCATCTGTTCAATGACTTGATCTTCATGCATTTATTAGTTTTATTATACTCAATTTACTACATAGCTCTTTCGTGATATAGCAAGTACCATATTATCACTGCTCCGGTACAACATATATGGCTTTCTATAGCGGATTTATTATAGCGTTTAAGTGTAAATGCTATTGAAAGTGATCAATAATAGCATTTCTGAATAAAATGCTATCTTTGATTAATTTTAAAATTTATTCTTAGTTACGACAGCATTTTTAAAATGCTGTATTTTTTACGGCGTTTAGAAATGCTATAATATCTGTAAATAAACTTAAGTGGTAAAGATAAAAAATAATATTCTAATTAAAATCCAAATCATTCTCAAACCAAACCAGTTCATTTTCTTCTCCTCCTCCTCCTCTTATTCTTCTTCAATTATCCTAAGATCTCAATTAGGGTTCCATCCAGTAACCCCAAAATCAAAAATGATTTTCCTCCTCCTTCCTCCATCCCGCTACCCGCCCCTTCGGCGGCGCCGTCCCCGTCCCCGTGCACTTCCACCGTCGTTGCTCTTTCCCCCATCGCCGTCTCCTCCTCCAACGCTCCTCCTGCCGCTCGCGCTCTCTGCCTCCACCTCCCACGCTCCTTCCGCTATCCGCTCTCGCCGCCTCCACCTCCCAAGCTCCTCGCCACCACCCGCGCTCTCCGCCTCCACTTCCGACGCACCTTCCGTCGCCCATTCTCGATGCCTAATTGATATTATCAAAGAAAAAAAGTCATCGAAACCCTTTCACAACTTAGCCGTACACCTTTATCCCTTTGACCCCTCTCAAATCCACATCCTATTGGGCAATCCCTACAAAGAGTAACAATGGTAAGTTCTTTCTGTTCTCCGTTTCTGTTTTCCTGATTAATAATAATCTATTATTCTCTATTACGAAAGTTTAATTGCTTCTTTTTTTTTCCAGTAACTTTGTCAAGGTACTCAAAACCCTAAACTGTGCATATATTGAAATTCTTTTGATTGAACCACCCTAACGATCCTGCCCCACACCAGAAAACATTGAGAAGAAACATCATCGTCAGATCGGAAATCTCAGCCACCGGTTCGCCCGAAAATGTACCCTACTCAATAACAGGTATATTATCCTTTACAAACCCATTTGCCCATTTCGTGTAAATCAGTTTAATTTGATCAATTTTTTGTTTGACATCCAGAATCAAAACTGGGTTCAAGAGTAAAAGTGATTTTCTTTTATGCTGTGACTGCGGTTACCGCAATCCCTCTATTTGTAATGATGGTATTGGTTCACCCTTTTGTGCTACTTTTCGATCGGTACCGAGGAAGTGCCTATCATTTGATTTCTAAGGTGTGGGCTTCTATGTCCATTGCGCCGTTCTACAGATTTGAGTTAAAGAGATTGGAGAATTTGCCAGCATCGGATGTTCCTGTGGTGTATGTTTCGAACCATCATAGCTTCTCATAATGATCTTGCTACCATCATCGGATGTTTCTGGGCTAATAATGATCTTGATAACACGTGCAAGCATGTGTTGCCTCATACAATATTATACACAATAATATTCTATATATATTGAGAATATATACCTATACATCCAACATATTTTACTATATTTTCTTAACAAAAGGTATAACCGTTTTTATTTGTTATGAGAATCTTGAATATGTTTACATATTTACTTTGACTTCCCTGTTAAATATAAAACTATCTAAAATGATTTACCACAATTCCAGTCTCCAATGGGACACTCTTGAGATCTTAGCCGCTTTCCATATGTATAACCACACAATCAACTAATTAGCATTTGCCTTGATTTATAGATGCTACAGAGTAGTCACCAAGAATATCTGAAACTCAAAGCTCGTGTCGAAGCTTTACAACGAAACCAAAGGTGAGCGCCCAATACATTGTTTTATTCATATATGAAACCTCATTAAGGTATCCAACTTCTTAAACTAAGTGCTAGCATTGTCTCATTACATCTTCCAACTCTAGGAATCTCCTTGGTGAAGATCTGGGGCCACTGAGCAGCAAGGACCTGGAGCAACTTGAAAGGCAGCTTGATGCTTCTTTGAAGCAGATTCGATCAACAAGGGTAGGTTTTGTTATTCTTGTAGATAAGATATTTCATTTTAGCTTCTCTACTAATCATTATTTTGAAACTGTTTTTGTTCATGTCCACTCAATTTCAATTTTCTTAATTATGTTAATTGATAACCTTACGTGTGATATTATGCGAAAATTGCATGAGTTATGAATCACTCTTTTGACTACGTGGAAAATAAATTCCCAAAAAAGAAAAAAAATTGTGGCAAATTGGGTAAAAATAATAATATGACTATTAAGAAATTATGTGCATAAAAATAAGTTGTATAATAGGGGTAGTATGTGGCCCTTTTTGGGTGGTAATTAATTTTCATTGTGGCATATATAGTGTATTCCTAGTTAAGATGTGAACTTAATAATTAATTTTCTTTTGATATGATTTCATTGCCCTTTGAATTCACACACTCAATTAGTATTTGATAATTTTAAAAACTTTATCTGTAACTAATTTTAAAAATTTTAAAACCTTTTCCAGACACAGTATATGTTGGACCCACTTTCTGATCTGCAAAGAAGGGTATGGCTAAATAGCAAAAATAATTGAATTAAATATTTTTATGTACTCTATGTTCTAATTAATGTTTTCTTCTATTTTACAAGAAGAAATGCTAACAAGAGCCTCAGGAAAATGGTATGTCGGCTTTCTCACTTTAACAAGGCTGATTTGTCAACAAAATTTATATATACCAGGACCAACTGAGAAAAAGTTAACCTTGGATTAACATTTGCATTTGTTTGTACCATCTAGTCTTTGTTAAATTCAAATACAACGAATCTGTGAATATAGAATTATTATTTTCCCCTTTGGTATTAAATATCAATTCAAAATCTCTTGTTTTCTCCTTTTAATTCTTATGTTTCTCTTAATGTGTGAATAGATAGTTCTTATTTATTTTTCTTTTTAAAACATCAATTCAGATTTCAGAGGGATATGTTATTTCCAACTAATTCTAAAGAAGAAAAAAAGGGTAAAAGAAGGAAAAATTATCCAAAACATGTACCCAAAGGACAACTTGCTCACAAAGAGCGGGAATATTTTAAGACTCACTGATGAGAGAACAACAGTTTGTCCAATGTTTTTTTTTTTTTGTAATTAAAACTTAATTTAGTTGGGTAGCTAGGTGTTAAATAAATTTATCGTATATCCTATCAAAAAATTTGTAGAAGCCAAATGTTTTGGTTTTATCATATAGCAGCCAAAGGTTAACCTGGTAGTATCTGTGTATGCAGATGGAAGAAACCAGTCAGGCCAATCATCAACAGCAAATGTGGGAGTCGAATGCTAATGCTATAGCATATAGCAGACAGGCGAACCAACCTCAAGCAGACGAATTCTTCCACCCTCTCGACTGCCAACCTACTCTTCAAATTGGGTATCCACTACTTACTTGTTTTACCTTACATGTACCCATATATATAGTTCTGAACTAGAAAGTGATTAGATGAAATTGTCTGAAACAATAATTAATGAAGTAGTCAATCTTTTCAAAGTGTTGAGTCGGCTTATAATTTGGCTTGAATAATCATTACTTTGAATATTTGATTCGGATATAAGTGCATAGATCATTATGAGACTTGCTGCTCATTTTCCATGATCCAGGTATCTTTGTATGCATTAGCAAGTCCTGGTAAGACCTCATACATTACTAGTGTCAGCCTTGAGTTTGTATGTTCAATCTTTCATGTTTTCTCCTAGTCCATGGTCTGAGACTTTTGAGATAATCTGACTCGTATTACTTGTACTTATTCTGGTAATACATTTTACATCCAGACATGTGTTTTGAAACAAATTTTAATATAAAGAACCTATTACATGTAAGTTGGATGGTCTGTAAGTTGGATGATAAATAGCGAAAGAAACTGGATTTTAAACTTTTCCTTCTTCTCTTTCAGGTTGAATTGTTCAGGATGTTTTCAAATCTGTTCAGGATGCAGTTTTGCAGTGCTTGGAGAGATGGTTTCAAATCTGTTCAGGGTGCAGTTGGCTCAGATTGCAAATATGTTTAGTAGCGATATCTGGTGATATTTATAACTCAGTGTACAAAAAAGGAAATGTTAGGCTGATAAGGCACGGTATATGGCTTAACTTGTGTTGTGTAGGTACTGGATATTGGTTGAAAAGAAGATGAACTGTCTTAATTTTTACCTTTAGAAAGTAATGACATGTTGGTTCTTCTGCATTGCCAAGTGAATTTTCAGGTGATGGCTGATATGCTATATTTCGCTTGTATTGAAATATATGAAAGTTTGTAATAGCCGGTCACCCTGAAATTGCAGTTTTTGCTGTATGTCTCCTGTATGTTCGTCAGTTTTAAGTTTATTGGATGAACATTTTTATAAGTTTATTGTGTAGATATTTCTATGTTGGTATGTTTTTATATAATTGTACACAAATTTGCAAAACTTTTATAGTTTTAATGGTGTATTGATATTTTCGATAAATCGATTTTTATTTGTATCCGTAGATTTTTTTTGTATACAGTTAAAATGAAATAGCGTTCCTAAAATGCTGTAAAAAACCACAAATATCAAAACGATAGCGTTTTAAAAATGTTGTATGTTTGATTCTATTACTGGATTGTCTAACGATAGCATTTTTACAAAATGCTCTAACACTAATAGCATTGCCGAAAACGCTATAGATTTTATAGCGTTTTAACAAAACGCTATAGAAACGCTATAGATTCTATAGCATTTTGAAAATGCTATAGAATCTATAGCGTTTGCCGAAACGCTATAGAAACTATAGCGTTTGCCGAACGCTATAGAAACGCTATATAGCGTTTGGTCAAAACACTATAGAGTTATTATACCGGGGCTTTTGATAGCATTTGTAAAACGCTATCGTAGGTCTACTATAGCATTTTATGAATGCTATCAAATGTCATATTTGTTGTAGTGATCCTCCATTCTTGATGCAGGGAACGACGGAAATGAGTAATCAGGGAGACAGACTTGTACATGACTGGCAAAAGATGATCCATCCATCTACTTGGCTGGAGATGAAAGCCATGTCTGTTCAAAGAGTCATCTTTTTGGCAAACATAATGTGTTTTGTCCATGCTTTTTGTAGTATGTCAATGTTTCTTGTAGCATGTGGAACATTTACATTGTTCAGGAGCATTGTTTTCAGCTGCATTTGCTCTTTGTTGTGCCCACTGTTGGAAACTGGTTCGTTTCAATTTTTTTGTAGGTTAGCAACAGTAATGAAATTAAAAAAACTTGCATAAAAATTGGTTAGTGGTTATATAGCATTCTTATTATGTTTCCTTGATGAGTGCAGAGAAGGGCTTGAATTTGAATGTTGTGGATTGAATGTTGCGGTGATTTACTTCCTGCAGAATACACAAAACAATATTTGTTGTGACAAACCTAGGTTTCTATAATAAAATTCTCTTATGTTTCCCTTTTCTTGGCAACATTTCAGATCCAATATGACCATCTGAAGCTTTTGTTTCTGTTTTGCTCAGGAACATAGTCATTTAAATTTCATTGCTGCAGCTTAAATTTTCACCACTAACGTGTGCTTAATTTGGATGGTTAAAATTTTCTCAAAAATACTACGACAGAAAACTAATATATAAAATGACCGATGAACACTTCCATGATTTACCAATTAACCCAAAAACAAGATAAACAACATCACCATCGTTTCAATTATTCATCATACAAACACAATGACAAAAGATAAAGGACAATAAACTTGAACAAAATTAACTATGGGAAACCTAAAAGGGGTGAATGGGTCAATATTATCAAAAACAAATATCTTCTATTTAATTCCGTTCAGTAATTAAGAAAATACATAGCTCCACAGTGTGCTTAAATATGGTAGAGCAGTCTTGTTTAAAATCTGGTACAACAGTCTATCAATTTAGCACTATATACATAAAACTCGTAAATCATTACTTTAGATTCTGTGTTACATTGTGTTGAAAACTTTGCCGCTCTTGTTCTATCTTTAATTGATTATTGGGTGAGCTTGACATGCTGGCAAATTCTTTTGGGCTCGCCTTCCTCCCAAAGATTGCAAAGTTCACCTCTTTGTCTTCCCAATTCCATGAATGTTCATGCATATAGTTTTTCGAAATTAAGACAGCCAAAATTATAGCATTAGGAACTAGTAAGTCAAAAATGCAAAAGCAAGAAAATTTAAGCAAAAATGAAGAAGATACTAAAACAGTCTTGTTTGATATTGGCTAACATCGCTTACCCAGGGTGAAAGGAACAATGTACAGCAGAGCAGGTTGACCATGCCCATCCATCAGATTAAGAGCCACGTAAGTTACAAGTAAACCTACACATAAAAAGTACATGTCGAGGGATATAAACTGCATATATAATAGAAAGTAATATGGCTAGCAGTATCCAGAAAACTAATTGTACACAATTAAGAAAATTTTCCTTTTCCAAAAAAGAAATAAATAATAAATAATGAAATTAAATAAACTGCATAAATTTATGTGTTGAAAACGTTGGAGGCCAACCAAATAAGGAAGAATTAGCTAAAGGCCTAAAAGGATATGGGTTTTGACTGCAGTATCTAGGAACATTACTTGAAAAACCTTGTAAGACAAATTTGGAGCATAGCAAGTATATGATTGAAAAGTAAATAATGGATCACTTGACCATAAATTTTGTAAAGGAATTTGATTTTTACTGAAATTTTGTAAAGTAAATAATGGATCACTTAAATAATGCGCAGTTCATACACAACAATAATGCACAGTTCACACCCAAATCGATGCATTTAAAAATGGGGAAAATGGAATTGATGAGGAATTATCAAAGGAACACCTTCAGTTGCTTCAAGAAAGCCTTGTCCGTCTGCAAAGGAAGGATTTTTACTATTAGAATTCAAATAGAGTGAAATGGATTGAAAAAAGGAGGGACTATTAGAATAATGAAGTGAGTTGAAAACACCTGCAATAAGTGAAATGAATTCTAGTGATTGAATGAGGAATGAGTAAGCAATAGTGAGAGGGGACGTCGGGAGCTCGGGGGATGTCGGGAGCTCGGAGCTGAGACAGCCGTGGTGAGGCGATTTGGGGAGGGGGGATTTTGAGGGCGGGCTAATTAAGAGGACTGTCGGGGTGGGGTAGTAAGAGATTAGAAGAAACACAAATCGAATTAATGGTTTCGATTTGGAAGTACAGACCTTCGGATTTGGAACTAGGGTTAGGGTTTTGCAATTTGGGGGGATTTCGAGAGCGGCTCAATTAAGAGGAGCATCGAGCTTTCGAATAGTAAGAGATTAGAGGAGGAGAGGAGCGGGGTGAAGGAGAGAAGTGTGTAACACCCTGCAAAATTGGAAATTACAATTTTGCCCACGTGTGTTACGCACGTGTATTTTGTAATGTGTTTTCACTATATATCTTGATTTCTGACTATTTATGCATTTCTCGTATCAATTTTATCCTATTTGAGTCAACTAAAATATTATATTTCAATCTCTGTATTTTTTTTACATGCTTTTTACGTGCTTCTAGTGCACGTGTCGATTATGTGTCTTTGCCGCTACGTGCAATATTTTCTATACATTTAAATTATTTATTTTATGTATTCAAATCCATTTTATAAAACGAAAATTTATTTTCTCGCATTTTGATCTAAATGATTTTTATACGAATAATGAATGTATTTTCTACGTACGTAGCAATTACGTCGTAAATTAATAAATATATTTTCTTATATTGTATTTTTATTATCTTTAACACTTTTCTGTTGATAACGTCAAATTTCGTATTTTTATATTTTACGTGCGACACACGTATTTCGATGTGCGTATTTTAGCGTATCCGTTTTCAAAATAAATTTTGGAGTGCGTATTTATTTATTTGTGCATGATACATTTTATATTTTAAGTAAACTATTTTACTTACATACCCTATATAGTATATATATAGATAGTATATATATATATAATAATTTAGGCATAATTGTATACAGAATGGCATAGTTTGTAAAGTAATTTGATCTTGGATGGTGATTAATGGGGGCCCACGGGTTTCATGTACAGCACACTTTGTGCTATTGTGTTGAGTATGGGTGATGAGTCACCATGCATGAAGTAGAGTTGGATTCTTTCACCGGTCTTAACCGGATTGTTGTAATGGGGTTGGGGGTTAGAGTTTTTGAAAGGGTGGAGAGGTGAAGAGTTAGGGGTTTTAGGAGTTAAGAAAGTGAAGGGATGGGAAATTAAATTTGAGAAATTTATTAGGTGTGTAACTTTACAGTTTGATCCCTAAACTTGTCCTATAAATAGCACCCCTTCGCTTCTCATTTCACACACCAAAAATAAATTAAACAAGAGAAAGAAAAAGAAAGAGAGACTGAGTGTTCTTGTGCTTTGGAGTAATCTTGCTAGGAGGAGAAGGAATTGCTAGGATTGCTTTGTTGGAGCTAGGAGCTAGACGTAACCTCTTCTTCTTTATTTGCATCCTTCATTAGAGGTGTGTGGCTTTCTAATTATAGAACAATGCATGCTAATAATAATGAATGAGTAGTATAGAAAGTTTGATGTGATAAAGTAATCTGTACTAATGATTGTTGTAGTATTGAATCGTGTTATGTTTATTTTCATCATGTAGTTGTTAATGAGAAAAGAATTTATTTTTTTGCCATGCACTAGTATACATGAATGAAGGAATACGATTATATGAACATTTGTTAGAAAATTTTCTTTTGATAAGCAAATGAATCTTTGTGAAGTAAAATTGATGCTATTGAACTCATCGTTATTTATAAAAGATATAATGTGCTACTTTTGAATAAGGCAAATTCATGTCAAAGAGAAGGAAAATTTTGAATTTGGATATATTGTATAAATTTTAATTTATAAATTGGTGAATTACTGTTAGTAAGAAATTTTCAGTCTGGAGGAATTAATTAAAGACTAAAGGAAGATTAGATCAAAATGGAGTTTATGAAAAGTAATAGCATGACAGAAAAGTGGAACAAAAGCATAACAGTATATTCTGATATCAGTAATCACATATGGACTATTTGGCTAGCTAGTGCACCACAAAAGCACTACTGTGCTCATAAGAGGTCTTGGGTTCGAAACCTATTAGATCTATCTTATTTTGTTTTTGTTTTAAAAATACCCGAGACTCGAGAGTCCGCTTATAGCGCTTTCGGTCTGGCTTCTTAACGCCGGGTCCACTTGGACTTTTTGGCTAGCTGGTTGTGTCTTTGGGTGCTGACTGGTTTGAGGTGGGTTCGAAACCCGGTGGCTTCAAATAATTTTTTGAGCTTCGTTTTAATTAAAAGGATGGGTTTAATGTGAATTAAATTTGGAAATAATAATAATAATAATAATAATAATAATAGAATTTTCTATAAATGAAATAAAGTTTGTTAAAAAGAGTTGCAAATTTTTCTAGTAAGATTTGAGATACAAAAAAATGGATATTTGAGATAGAAAGTGAATTGTAACTTAAGTTTTGATTAGTAAAGAATATGAAATTTATATTTTGAAGAAGAGAAAAATGTATTTGTGTGAAGTGATTTCTTTTGAAAAGGTTATACTATTAATTGGTTTAAGAGTTGTTGAGATACAATGTATGAACTTAAATTGTTAATAAGATTTCAAGTGATGAAAGTGTGTTCATGAAAAGAATTATTAGAGTTTGAATTTGTTGATAAAATTTCATGTGATGAAGTTGTGTCCTTGAAAGAAGTTATTTTGCTTATAAAGATTATGAATGGATAGATAGATCATGAATAGTGACAAAACTATGATTACTTTGTGAATAAGTTGAAAATAAAAATATCTAAGTTTAAGACATGTTTATTGAAGGGTATGTGTACCCATGGTTTCTTGTACATGAAAAGTTATGATTTAGAGTTAGTAAGACCTCGGGTACCGGCACTATTGAAATGAAAGATTTGAGATATGATTTGGAGATATGGCCATGGAGCTATCTCGTATTTGTTGATTAAGTCCGGTAGGAGGTAAAACTAATTCTAGGTGTGGAAAGTTATTCATATCTTGAACTTAAGAAATTTTAGGCACATAAATAAAGATGTAGTAAGACCTAGGCAAACGTGAGTGGGGCACTCTATATAGTCTGGCGGTGGACTTGTTGCGGTGATTCATCGGGACTATAGACCTAGTCCGGCGGGGGATTTGTTGCGGCGGTTCTCAGGGACTGTAGTTGCCTCGTGGGAGACGAGTTTTTATTTTAAATCTGGGACTATGCGTAGTTGAGCGGATAGTTTGTCGTTCTCCATGTATATACGTATACCGGGGCTAGAAGGGGCACTTGCGGGAGGTTCGCACGACGAGAAGTCTATATAACAGTCGAGCGGAAGATTTGTTGTGGCGATTCTCCGGGACTGGGATCCGTACTCGTGGAATGTCTTAACTTTGTCTTATTACTGGGTAGTTGTCATGGCGAGAGATCGAACCCTTCGTTGTGGAGTACGTAAGTGCTTGCCCTCGGACCTATGTAGTATGGGATGCATAGAATCTGAATAAGTATGCATTAGTGTCATCCTAGTATAAAATGTGTGCATTAGGAATTAAGGCATCACATACACTTATATGTTTAGCGTAGTCACATTTGATACCTTATATTCATTCAAGTTTGTGATTTGTTAAAGTATTGAGACTGTTATATGTACGGTATAAAGAGGATGACCGAGTATAACATTTTTCATCAGTTGTAAGTGACTGACGTGCCCACAGCTTAATATGCAGGTAATGGACTTTTCCATGAAGAAGTAAAGATGTTATGATGGAGTTGATGACTTACTTTGTTAAAGTTGTACAAGTTGTATTTTATTTCATTGTTGTGTATCTTTTATTCTTCCACTGTGTAAACAAAAATGTAAAGTGAAGTCTAAAGATCCTGTGGAATCTCGAATTCAGCCTTATTTGGAATTCGGGGCGTTACAAAGCGGGAGGCGTCCAGGTTTCAATTTGGAGCTAAGGTATTAGGTGCGATTTGGGGAAAGGAGTGGGATGGTGAGAGGAGCGGGATGAGGAAGAGAAGAGAGCTGAAGTGGGCAATGGAAAAGTCCACTTTACCCTCAAGTCAGACCGCAAGAGAGCGAGACGAAATAGGAGCTAGGGTTTTGGGTGCGATTTAGGGAGATGAGTGGGATGGGGATCCCATATGTCAAGTTCTCCCCACAATGTAAGTAAGATTGGTTTTGACCTTAAATTAAGACAAAGCGTATGAATTCCAAAATAATTTCATAAATTATTATACAATTTAATTAATTGATATTACCTATATCCTACAACTGTAAGATTTCGCATCTCTACTTCATTACCATATTTTGAGTTTACATTATCTACATCTCCTGCATTAATTACTGCTAAACAAAGATCTGTAGTTCAATGTAATTAGTATTTGATATCATGTATCAGTAATAGGCAATATATATATATGAGTAACATAATTTTTTTACCTTTAAAGACAGTAGAAGATGTACTTTGAAATTTGTCTACAGTTGCAAATTTGTACATATCCTTATCAATGATAAGATCTTTCTCAACTTCATCTACAACACTTCTCAACTTCAAAATGATGTCAAATTTATCGTGCATTGAGTTACATCTTTTGTCAACATTTTTTAGTATTTTAGAAATTAAGTAAGTTTTATGCTCCTCAAGCGTATGTTGGAACGTTTCCACTGCTTCATTAAATATTATCGCCAGTATTCTAGTTCCCTACAAAATATAAAAATTTAGTAATAATAATTATTTATGTATGTATATGTATGAATATTTCAACAATATTTAAAGTATCTTACCTCATCATCCATAACTGCCACTTTTGAGATTTTTCCTATGCCTTTACTATTTTGTATTTTTTCACACCATAATGTTTCGTAACCAAAACATTAATAGTCCACAATTATTGATTTTCTTGTAAGGAATTGATAGAGGAGTATTCATAGTGAGAGTTGTCCATTGATATAGATAATCTGCAAAAAATATAATTATTAATAAGTTTATTTTTGAACATAATGATGTTTTAATTGATCTTTGTTTGATTATTCTGGAGGATACTCTAATGATACCTAATCGAAGTACCACTTCAACAAAAGACAATCTACATAAAGAAATGAAATCAGCATGATTAACGAAGAATTAGTCACATATTGATGGCGATCGTTCTTTTTCTCTCTCTTGATGTTCCACGGTCCACCAAGAAGAAGAAGAAGAAGAAGATTATGGTTCTATGCGTTCAAAACCTAGTCTTATATGTTGCTTTTATAGAAGTGTAAATTGGCAAGAAAAAAATTGTTGAAATTAGTAAAACAAATCTTTTATTAGTTGAAAAATATTCAATCAATATATATCTGAAAACTTTAAACTATTTTTAATAGTAAAACTGTTAGTTCATTCAAATTCAAATTAGTTATCTTCTTTACAAATAAAATCTTTACAAATAAAAAAGAAACTTATATTTCTTATCACTATCTTGACTCTTACCTTCTCATGGTACTTTAAAATCTTTTATTGGTTTAAAAAACATTCAATCAATATATATCTGAAAATTTTAAACTATTTTTAATAGTAATACTGTTAGTTAATTAAAATTCAAATTTGTTATTTTATCTAAAAAATAAAAAAAACTTTAATGCGGAAAATAAGCACAAATTCAAATTTCTACAGTTTTGTTTAGACTAATATAAATATAATTACATCTACATTATGCATATATTAATTTGTATTACTAAATGTAATGAAGTTGTCTAATGTAAATATGCCAAAACTGACCACATCAATATTCTCATCTATTTCAACATAGCTTACCAACCACATGCATAAAATGGAACTGAGCATATGTACATAGGATTTATCAAATTTTAAACATTTTCTGATCATGGTTTACCATCTAAAAGAATACATTTAATCTGCTCAAAGTGCTCCTTTAAAGTTTAAATGTGAAGACAATGGTAGCACCAATATCAATTGTTATGGATTGAAAGAATACACCAAAAGTATATGTTTCACCATGGCACATAAAAGTACTATACATTGAAAAGGTACTTCTATACAAAAATATGTCCTACAATATCAAATGAGCATCCAGTATTCCAATATTCAAATTCTCCAATACTTGATAGATGTTGGACAATTCAAACACCTTCTCACTATCTCATGTAGAGATCTTAACCACTTGATCTTCGCATCGCACATGTACATATACATAAATAATTAAACACATATTACTGTTTAATTTTTATGACTAAACTAGATTTGCCCGTGGGCACGTGCCTACGGCACGTCTTCGAAATGATACAGCATATGAAAGTCTTGTAAAACAATAATTATGTAGCTCAAGTTTGAATAGTAAAATAATAATTAGTTGTAAATAAAAGTCCATGTTTCCATTAGTATATGTTGAAAAATAATTATAAATGAGGGTGTACAATCCAACTTCGTAGAACTTTGAGTGTGGAAATTGATGAAATTTAACTGTTGATGAGATATTTGCTATTTTCAATGTAAAATGAGCAATAAAAAAATGCATAAAAAATCAGAAAATTTACAAACCTGAAATCTGAAAATATAAATTTCTGAGTAAATAAGGAGAGAATGTGTGTGTGAGAGAGAGAGATAGAGAGAAATAAATAAATAAAGGAGTTATTTTGGGGGATTTGAATTTGAGTTTTGGGGGGGAACTTTTGAGCGGGAAAATATATTTTGTGAGGTTAGATCTGAACCATTGATTTCAACCTTATTGAATGAGAGTCACTTGATAGCTTTCTTTGTATTTTATTATATAGATACTCAATATTCAAACTTCATATAATGTAATGGAAAGAAAACAGAAACTGCAAAATACATCTCAAACCCTATTTAAACCCTTTTCACCAACAAACCTCAATAGTTTCAATGTAATCACTACGATTAGTCTTCTAATTTAAGGAGAGAATTTCAAAAAAGAAATATAAAACGAACAAAGTAATATACCAAAACTCATATCATCTTATTTTTCGGTAGGTCAGTCATTGTTTTCGACTTTTAACTTTTCTGAACTTTAAACTGCTTTAACTTCTTCTTCATCCTTTCTTATCTTGCATCCAGGTTGTGTTCTTGTAGTTTTTTTCCCATACATGAAATCTTGTGAGTTTTTATAAGAAAATGTATTCATCTCCAATGCATCTCTTGATCCGCCCATTAGATTCACCAACATTTTGACCATGCATATAAAATTAGATAATTAGCTATTGATCTTTTTAACTTCGTGGGAATAACATGTTTTAACCACATTACATTTAGGGAAAATGAATCGGTAAAAGTCATATTTGAAAGGTATCGTGCACAATAAGGCGCAACTGTATAGTGGTGAACTCACCATTTTCATATTCATTTCACTGCCTAGCAACACAAACTCATTTACATCAATAACAATAAATTAACAAAAACCTAACTGACATCTCCATTGAATTCGGATGCAAACAATGAAATAAAATATACCGGTAAAAAGAGCTATCTTTCTTAGTTTTTTTATTATCTTGTTTCTCTCTTCTGGCCGTTTTTATGAGGGTCGGGAAGGGTTTTTATGAGGGTCGGGATGGGCAGACGTGGCAAGGAAAATACATATAGAAAAATACACAATAAAGAAGTTCTCAAAACCACAAACAAAAAGACTCAAAAATCTATCTTACCTTCACCACCGCCTGTCAAGCACCTAGTTCTGCATCCAGACACCAGAAACATTACCAACAAACCTGCAATTATTACGATAGGCAGAAACAACAACAATTAAACCCTCAGACAAACAAAACCACCAGACACAAAATGAAGTTCTTCTCCTTCTCATCGATTCACTTCTTCTTGACTGCAGACTTGGTCACCTTGGCTCCAGAGGGATCCTTCTTCTCCACGCTCTTGACAACACCCACAACAACAGCCTGCCTCATGTCTCTCACAGCAAACCACTACCAAGTGGGGGGTACTCAGAAAAGGTCTCAACCACCAAAGGTTTCGTTGGAATCATCTTCACGAAACCAGCATCACCATTCTTCAGAAACTTGGGCTCCTTCTCAAGTTCTTTGCCAGATCGCCTATTAATCTTGGTCTGAATCTCAGCAAACTTAACAGCAATGTGGGAGGTGTGGCAATCAAGAACTGGAGCATACCCATTGCCGATCTGCCCTAGGTGGTTCATGATGATAACATGAGCAATGAAGCTGGATCATCCTTGGAATTTTGAGGCAACAAACCCACGCTTCAGATCCTTAATAGCAACGTTCTTAATGGTGAAGCCACCATTGTCACCAAGGAGAGCCTCCTGAAGAGCCTCGTGGTGCATCTCAACAGATTTAACTTCAATGGTCAATCCAGTGGGGCCAAAAGTAACAACCATTCCAGGTTTTGATAATTCCAATCTCAACATGACCCACCGACAAAGTTCCAATACCACCAATCTTGTAAACGTCCTTAAGAGGGAGACAGAGGGGCTTGCCAGTTGGGCACTTTGGCTCATTGATGAGGTCCAAAGCCTCAAGGAGAGTGGGTCCCTTGTACCAGTCAAGGTTGGTGGATTTCTCAATCATGTTGTCACCTTCAAAACCAGAGATGGGATGAAGGGGATCTTTTCAGGTTTGTATCCAACCTTCGTGAGGTACGAAGACACTTCCTTCACAATTTCCTCATACCTAGCCTTGGAGTATTTGGGTGTGGTGGCATCCATCTGTAAAGACACATAAATGTCAGAATGACTAATTCTACAAAAAAATAAGAGGGATGAATAAATATGAGATTGTTACCTTGTTACAACAGCAAATTATTTGTTTCACTCCAAGAGTGAAGGCAAGAAGGGCATGCTCACGAGTCTGCTCATCCTCTGAAATACCAGCCTCAAAACCACCAGTGGTGGAGTCAATGATGAGGATTGCACAGTCAGCCTATGAAGTACCCGTGATCATGTTCTTGATGAAATCACGATGCCCAGGAGCATCGATAACGGTGCAGTAGTACTTGGTGGTCTCAAACTTCCAGAGGGCAATATCAGTGGTAATACCACATTCCTTCTCAGCCTTAAGCTTGTCAAGCACCCATGGTGCGTACTTGAATGACCTCTGGTTCATTTCAGCAGTTTCCTTCTCAAACCTCTCAATTACATGCTTATCAATTCCACCGAGCTTGTAGATGAGATGTCCTGTGGTGGTTGACTTCCTAGAGTCGACATGACCAATGACCACAATGCTGATATGAATCTTCTCCATACCCATGACTGATTACTTGAAGCAAAACTGTAAATAGAATAGCATTCCCAATCAATAATTTTCATTTAACAATTACTTTTAAGACAACCAGACAAAATAGATCTTAAAATGAAATCTACATCTAAAATTTGCGTTAAAGAAAATAACATAGGTATCATTTAACAAGAAATGATATTTTTGAAAAGAGATGCTAGTTCTGAAATTTCTTACAAAATGACACCAAATTTCTCAAAATAACAGACTATGTAGTAGGCCTCAGAATTGCAGACTAACAGCATGGTTACAGGCACCAATCAGTCCCGAAAGATGGTAATTGGGTAAAAGGTATCATCACTGGTCCAGAAAATTATAAGGGAAATCTAAACTATAAATTAAAAATTGCATTTAGTAGGACTAATGGCAAACATATAAGGACAACCGAAAAGGAAATTGAAAACAAAAAGTTTGTATAATAAATGAATGGAGACAGATTAAACATCAGAAAGTATAAATTTACAACACTCATCAACAACAAAAAATTACTTATAACCGGTCTTCTAACATATAAAACAGTTATACCAACTTGCTAAATTAATGAGTCAACATAACTATTTTCTTTAAAATCAGCAGTTATTTGTGAATAATATGCCTCAATATTTTAGTTCAAAAAATAAACATTATAACATGGTATACAAAACAACCAACCCCAAATAAGGGGACAAAACTTCACAAGCTAAGATTAACCAGCTATGGACAAAGATATCAATCAAATTTGGAACCAAGGAATCGAAGAAATAATAATAATGTATTGAAAACAATATATATCACGTACTTGTGAAAAATTATCAGTTGTGCTCCGGTGATGGGAGGGCGATTCCGAGGGGACAGAAAGATGGCGCAAACGACGGCGGCAGCGGCAGAGGGACGACATAAGGGTTAGGGTTTGGGTGATCGGAGGGATTGGGGATTTCGGATTGGGGAGGAGCATCGAGATTGGTTAGGGTTAGGGTTAGGGTTTTGAAAGAGATCGGGAGAGAAAAGATTGGAGTAGTTAGGGTGGCGACGCGAGGATCGAGGTAGCAGAATGTGGTGACGTCTCTTGGAATTGGAGGCCGAGTTCTCTATTAGGATTTATAGGTTATAAATGGGAATAAGAAACCAAATACACGTATAATACACATTCCCATTAAGTTATTTAATCTTATTCTTTAATCGGTTAGATCAATACAATATATAAACGGCTAAGATCGTCTCCCGACAGATTTTTTTATATATTGTAGCTTTTATAATAGAAATAGATAGATAGATAGATGGATGGATAGATGGATAATAATTATTATTATTATTATTATTATTATTATTATTTGTTGTCAATTCTTATGCACATCATGGTCAGGAGTATGACTAGGGCATTATCAATAGATCTAATGTGTCTGCAAAATCACTTTTGTAGGTTGTGAAAATTAGCCTATTTTATTGATAGTTTAATCTGCGCGCAATCGATATCGCAGGGTTTTTTAATTGTTATTCTGTTGTTTGTGTTTCCTTTTAGATTTAATTAGTGTATCAATTCAATACTGATAGATGTAATCCAAATCAGAAAAGCTATGAAGAAGTAATACTTCGAAAATTAATGAGTAAAACTTAATTAGTGACTAAAAAGATCGAAGTTTAATGAATGATTCAAATTATACAACTTGTGATCAGTATATGGGATGAGTAAAACTTAGAAACCCTATAAAATTTTGTTTCTATTAAGTTTTTGCATGCTAACAGTCAAACCATTACTTACAATTGAATTGTGATAGTTGGAGGGAAAACGATTTTCTACACGTATCTTAAATTTAAAAGAAAAAATATATAGTTTCAGAATGTAACAAATCATCTAAGTAAAGTACGATGTATAATTTATCAAAAAAAAAAGTACGATGTATAAAAGCTATCAAACCCGCAACTAAGGCCTGCATTAAATCTTGATTGAGCGGGTTTTAGGTTGTTCAAGCTATCAATTCAAATTTCATTAGATCAAGATCAAGGCCGGCCCCACCTTGAGGCCGGTGAGGCAGCCGCTTCAAAGTCCCAATTATTTTACAATTTTTGGAACCCCAAATTTGTATTTTTCATATATAGTTTCAAAATGTAACAAATCATCTAAGTAAAGTACGATGTATAATTTATCAAAAAAAAAAGTACGATGTATAAAAGCTATCAAACCCGCAACTAAGGCCTGCATTAAATCTTGATTGAGCGGGTTTTAGGTTGTTAAAGCTATCAATTCAAATTTCATTAGATCAAGATCAAGGCCGGCCCCCCACCTTGAGGCCGGTGAGGCAGCCGCTTCAAAGCCCCAATTTTTTTACAATTTTTGGAACCTCAAATTTGTATTTTTCATATAAATATAGGCACATATTTTGCACGTTAAAAAATTATATTATAATTAGGAGTTCCTAAAAAATTAATTATTTAGGCTTTTCACCTTGAACCTAGGAAATTCAGAACCGGCCTGGGTCAAGATTAGCTATTACTTTTTTCTTTTAGCAAGTTTATTCTTAGCCTATACGTATATACCTCCATCCATCCATCCATCCATCCATCAGTAGGACGTAATCGGTTTTATTTTACCGAAATCCGTCTATTTTTGATATTTGACTTTAGCAACAGTGGCTTTTCCTTGGAAAAAAAAGAAAAAAAAAACGAAGAAGGGAGTATAACTTTTTGTAGGCACTCATGGTGGCCTAATCTAAATCCACTCACATCTATGATCTACATTCTCCTATCTTCTTCTCAAGTTCTTATCCTCAAAAATTAAGTAGATGGTAAATATACTTACGTATAGCAAGTACTAATTTGTTTTTTCACATTCCAAATTAATTCCCCGACATGAGATTCTAGGTAGATGACTGTTCTAATTTAATCCAACTCCAACGCCAACTCCAACTGATTGACCACCACTGATAGCTAAGAGCATCACAGTGGTTTTCTAAATTTCTCAATTTGCCATTTTTTGAGAAAGCAAGCACTGCAATGGTTTCTTATATTGCCATTTTTTAGCAAACGGATCAAATATGTTTCTCAAATTTGAGAAACGAAAAGAGAATTCTCAAATTATAAAGGACGGGGAATGATTCCCCGTCTGTGAAATTTTAATATATTTTTTTCTGAACAGACGGGTTATGATATACCGTCTGGTATATTTTATTAAAAATTTTTTGTTTAAAAAGGGTCAGACGGGTTATGATATCCCGTCTGTCACCTTTATTTATTTATTTATTTATTTATTTATTTTTGGCATGAACGGCCATGATTGGCCGAAAAAAAAACAAAAAAAAAATAAAAAACGGAAATGGACAGACGGGGAATGTTTCCCCGTCTGTGGAGAAATGGTCAAATAGGTGGAGTGGGGTTTAGGTAGTTAATTAGGTCTATGGAGAAATGGTCAAATAGGTGGAGTGGGGTTTAGGTAGTTAATTAGATGGGTTAGGTAGTTAATTAGGTTTAGTTATTTATTTAATTAGGTTTAGTTATTATTATATTATTTAATTAATTTAGTTTAATAGTTAATAAGTAATTAACTTTTTAAATTTAATTTCAAAACGACAGACGGTATATCATATACCGTCTCTCAATTTTTTGGCAAACAGTATAGCAAACGACCACTGCAGCGATTGCTTCTATTTGCTATTACTGTAGCAGCCATTTTTTGGCAAATGAGAAACACCACTGTGGATGCTCTAAGGACCACCAAACTTATTAACAACCCTCCTTTTCCACCTCAATTTATTAATTATTAGCAATTTACATGTGCTAATAAATACATTTTTAAAAAGTAATAATTTCAACTTAGGTTGACATTCAACCTGAGATTTTCTTTATATTAGTTATATACGAACGATATACAGATTTGTTTGTCTACAAATAACAATTCCAACTCTTCCATTATAATATTATTACTAGTAATCAGCACATGCAATGCACGTTCGAAATATATATATATATATATATATATATATATATATATATATATATATATATATATATATATATATATATATATATTTAAATTATAAGACGTAATCTGGTCACGAACCCGAGACATCTATTTACTCATACATATTCTTTACAAATTACCCCTATTGGCACAAACATTTATGATAAATGAATGACACTTTTATAAATAATTATGTAGTAAATAAATTCAAACTTTGAGGGTATTATGGTAACTGATATGACTAAAAATGGGGTTAAATCGGAACCGTCCAAATCAGGAACGAATCTTAAAGTCTAGGGGTAAAATGGTAATTTCGCCTACCAATGGGTCCGAAGCGGGTACTGATTCTTAAAGACCCATTAACCCGCTAACGAATCCATATCCAACCGGGTACGGGTCCCAACCCGAAGTAAATCCGGTCCAGCAGGATAGAATTAGGGTTTCTGATTAATATTAATCAACAGCTCTGATTCACGTCTATCCTTTCACTGGGGACTAGGGATTACATTTCTTATCTGATCACAGGGATTACATTCCTAATCTGATCCCAACGGCAGCTATAAATACCCCCATCCACCACCATTAAGAGGTAATCAATCTTTTGCCAATTTACGCCCTTTCATAATCATTCCTGATTACTGACTTGAACGTCGGAGGGTGTGTCGCCGGGATCAACCCCGGTATCTCGCACTTTTTGCAGGTGAACGGCGGGAGTCAACGGTCAAACTCCGGCGGAACAGGTTCAGGTTTGCTATTCAGGTTTTCCTAAGAATCCACAAATACTATCTGTTTGCCCCCACCCCAGATTTAGCGGTAACATATTGGCACCGTCTGTGGAAATCAAACAAATAGCAGCCTCCCCTCTTCCCGTTGGTTAGATCTTCTCCTGCCATGCCTCCTAGGAAAGTAAGATCCAGAGGGTCCAACCGTGGACCCAAACCCGTTGATCAGCAACAGCAAGTCCCCATCCAACCCGCTTAGCAGCAGGGGCAACTTCCTCCTTAAGCCGAGGACCCTCTCCAACAGGACCAGCCTCCTCTTTAGAATCAGCAACCTCCTAAGGGTCCCCTCGGTCCTCAAAATGCCAGTGCAGGGACCTTGCGACCCAAACCGCAAAAACAATCTCTCCATCAGGACCACGTCTCAATACACAATGCCTCCACAGATTCTATGGCCTCCCACAATCCCCGAGCTTTCGACCTTCGCAATACCATCCTCAATCGACAGAAGGATGAGGATCTTCGCCACCGTCTGGATGAAAAGCGGGCCCGAGAGGGAGCCTACCGCCAACAACGTCCGGATGAGCGATCTCCTCACCGCCGAGACCACAGAAGGTCCCCTACCCAAAAAGGGCGAAGAGAGTCCCCCGAGCATCACAGAAGAAGACCCCACTCTCCTACTGGTCGGCGACCTCCCAGGAGCGATGACGCACCCATCACTCGTGCCGAGTTCCAGCAATTCCAAGCAACCATCCTACAAGCTCTCAACCTCTGACCCAACAACACCAATGCTCCGAGGATTCCCACTCCTCCTCCGGTTCGAAGTCCTCGCCAACGGTCCCTAACTCCTTCAGCTCCTAACAACCCCCAGCACATTCCTAGTCCTCGCCGCTCCAGGAGCTACCGTCGTCGTAGCCCCCGCTCTCCCTCGTACGAAGACGAGTCTAGAAGCTCGGTTGATTACCGTCGAAGAGATGACGCTGTCTACTGCCGTCTCCACGAAATGGAGAGGCGCTTGGGTCAGTTAGACATAGAAGAAGAGCTTAGAGGAAGGACCCTTCGCCCGAGTCGACCTCCTTTTTTCCGAACCATAATGGAGGCACCCGTATCAATCGGCTTTAAACCTCCTCAATTCGAGACTTATACCGAGGAGTCTGACCCCGTCGATCACATCGAAAGCCTTAAGACCCTCATGCTCATCCATCAAGCTTCTGATGCTCTGCTATGCAAGACCTTTCCCGCTACTCTCAAGGGTCCGGCTCGAGAATGGTACTCTTGCCTTGCCCCATCCTCAATATTCTCCTTCGAGTAATTTGAGACCCTCTTCGTCACCCACTTCGTGAGTAGCCACCGAACTGAGAAGACCAGCATTTCGCTATTCTACCTCAACCAAAAGAAGGGTGAGAAGCTGAGAGACTGTGTGAAAAGGTTCACAGCGGAAGCCAGGTCCATAGCATCCTTCGACCAGTCGATCCCTGCAGCAGCATTCCAATCCAATGTCCTCAACTCCAGCCTCCGCTCCTCCCTCGCCAAGAAGCCCCCGCAGAACTTTCCCGATCTCCTTCTCCGAAGCGAGAAGTATATTCGGGCCAAGGAAGCTGAGCCCCCCCCCCCCCCCAACTTGGAGGGGCCTTCCTCCGGGTCCAAGAGAAAGGGAAAAGAAGAGGAAGGGGCCAAGAAGCTCCAGAAGGATAATGGCGGGCAGCGCTGACCTCCTCCCAGACTTGAAAAGTTTACTCCTCTTAACGCCAACATCTCCACAATTCTCATGGAAGTTGAGAAGGAGGGGGTGATACCTCCTGGGCCAAAAATGAACACCCCTGGCAAGAAGAGGGATAAAGAGAAGTCGTGCCGTCATCAACGGGACCATGGCCACGATACCAATAATTGTCGGGCCCTAAAAAACGAGTTAGAAGCCCTCATCCAGAGGGGTCAGCTAACCAAGTTCGTGAGAAAGGACCGAACAGATCTTCCTCCCCCGCCTCGGGGGGCTAACAAGCGTCCTGAACGCGATGAAATGCCCGAATTCGAAGAGGAGCGTGTCCTACACCTCATTCATGGGGGCCCAATGGGGGGCTCCTCCAACTCCTCTCGAAAGGCGTTTATAAGGAAAGTTAATTCGGTTCGTACCACACCTCCTCCTAAAGGCCTTGGAGTGCCCGTCACATTCTCAGATGAAGACCTTGAGGGTGTCCAAACCCCACATGTTGACGCACTTGTCATCAACCTCCACATGGCGAACTTTAAAGTGGAAAGGATCCTGGTGGACAATGGCAGCTCCGTTAACATCCTCTTCCTCGCCGCTTTCAAAGGCCTCAAACTATCTCGGGACAGACTTAAGCCCGCCGGCTACACACTCCATGGGTTTACGGGGGTGCCAGTGACTATTGAAGGGGTGATCACCCTCGACGTAATCGCTGGCAAAACTCCTACTACCAGAACGGAGTCGATGGACTTTATGGTCATAGAAGTCCCTGCAGCTTACAATGTCATTTTGGGTCGGCCCGGCTTAGCTGTTCTCGAAGCCATCCCCTCCGCTTATCACCTCAAGATGAAATTCCCCACCCGGGCAGGAGTAGGGGAAGTAAAAGGCAATCAGGAAACGGCCCGCAGATGCTACATGACCTCTACTATGGGTCCAGTCCTCTCCCTCGAAACTCTTGAAATCCCCCAAGGTGTTGTCCGACCAACGTCCGAGCCGGTGGATGAGTTGGAGGAAGTGCTCTTCTCTGAGCAGGATCCGAGCCGAAAGTTCTTTGTTAGCAAGACCTCCCATCTGCCCTATGCTCCGACATAGTCCAGTGCATCCGTAGGAACCGCGACCTCTTTGCTTGGTCGGCCGCAGACATGTTCGGAATTTCCGAAGAGCTTTTAGTCCACCACCTCAGCGTCGCTCTGGGGTCCAAACCGGTCCAACAGAATAGGCGCAAGTTCACACCTGAGCGCTAGCAAGCTATAAAAGAGGAGGTGGACAAGCTCTTGAAGGCTCGGTTCATACAAGAGGTAAATTATCCCAAATGGCTCTCGAATGTAGTAATGGTGAAGAAGTCCAATGGGCTCTTGAAGGCTCGGTTCATACAAGAGGTAAATTATCCCAAATGGCTCTCGAATGTAGTAATGGTGAAGAAGTCCAATGGGACCTGGAGGATTTGTATCGACTTTACCGACCTCAAAAAGGCATGCCCCAAAGATCCATTCCCTCTTACAAGTATCGATACTTTGATTGATGCCACTTCGGGCCATGAACTCCTCAGCTTCATGGACGCCTTCTCAGGCTACAATCAGATTCGTATGTTTTCCCCAGATATCCCGAAGACCTCCTTTGTAACCGATCAGGGCCTCTACTGCTACAGGGTAATGCCCTTCGATTTGAAGAATGCAGGTGCCACTTATCAACGCCTCGTCAACAAGGTTTTTCAAGCACAGATCGGCCGAAATATGGAGGTATATGTTGACGATATGCTTGTGAAGAGCATCCACGGGGCCGATCATGTGGTCGATCTGCAAGAGACATTCAACGTACTCAGGAAACACGATATGAGGCTCAATCCGAACAAATGTGCGTTTGGAGTCTCGTCGGGAAAATTCCTAGTCTTCATGGTCAGCCAAAGAGAAATCGAGGCCAACCCCGAGAAGATCAAAGCCATATTAGACATGGCTCCCCCGAAGAATGTTAAAGAGGTTCAGAAGCTAACGGGTCGCCTAGCAGCCATAGGGCGCTTCCTTTCCAAGTCAGGGGAGAAGTGTCTTCCCTTCTTTAAGGCTCTTAGGGGGGCTAAAGGCTTCGAGTGGGGTCAGCAGCAGCAAGACTCATTCGATCAGCTGAAGGCTTACCTAGTCAATCATCCTTTACTCAGCAAACCTGTTCCCGTGGAAGCCCTCTACCTCTACTTAGCCGCCTCCGAGCAGACCCTCAGCGCCGTCCTCGTAAGGGAAGAAGATAAGACTGAAAAGTCCATCTATTACGTGAGCAAGGTATTTCGGGATGCCGAGCTCCGCTACCCGAGGATAGAGAAGATGGCATATGCCTTAGTCATGGCCGTAAGAAAGCTTCGCCCATATTTCCAGTCCCATTCAGTGGTCGTTCTTACCGACCAACCGCTGAAACAAGTTCTCCACAAGCCAGAGACCTCCGGTCGCCTCATGAAGTGGTCTATCGAGCTGAGCCAGCATGATATAACATATCAGCCTCGGACCGCGATCAAGGCTCAGGCCTTAGCTGAATTCATAGTTGAAAGCACCATTCCCGCGGTCAGTCAAGCGTCAAACGGACCTCCTATTTGGACAGTATATGTAGATGGATCCTCTTGTAATGAGGGAAGCAGAGCCGGGGTCATTCTGGCCGGCCCAAATGATTTCATCCTCCAATACTCCCTCTGCATCAACTTCAAGACCTCTAACAATGAAGCAGAATATGAAGCACTCATAGCTGGCCTCGGAATGGCTCGCAAGGCAAGGGCGCAGTGCCTCCGGATCTTTAGCGACTCTCAGCTGGTCGTAAATCAGGTCCTAGGCTAGTACGAGGCACGAGATGACCGAATGGCTAAGTACCTAGCCAAGGTCAAGAATCTCATGGCCCTATTTGAAGAAGCTCTCATCTAGCAAATGACCCGAGAAGAGAATTCCCAAGCCGATGCCCTCTCCAAGCTTGCCTCCTCCTCCCTCCAAGGTCTAGAGCAGACCGTCTTGATTGAGGTGCTCCTGAAGCCAAGTATAGAGGATGAAACTTCCGACTCGATGGAGTCGCTACCTGTCCTGCTTCAAGATAATTGGATGAAACCCCCGGTAGAATTCCTAAGGGATGGCCTCCTCCCCGAAGACGCTAAAGAAGCTCGCTGAGTGAGAACCCAAGCAGAGCGATACACACTTATCGAGGGCATCCTATACAAGCGCTTCTTCACACAAGTGGACGGCATGCCGTATTTGAGATGCCTTTCCCCGGAACAAGCCGATTACGCCCTGCAAGAGCTCCATGAAGGTATCGGCGGGGCACATTCAGGGTCCAAATCCCTAACCAGGAAGGTGTTGAATTATGGATATTTCTGGCCCACTCTCCTACAAGACGCCGAACAGCACGTTCGGCAATGCAGCTCTTGTCAGAAGTACTCCAACGTCCGTCACCTCCCACAAGCTCCACTCACCTCCCTATCAAGTCCTATTCCTTTCGCAATGTGGGGGATGGATTTACTAGGGCCATTCCCACCAGCTCTCGGCCAGTTCAAATTCTTAGTCGTGGCAATCGACTACTTCTCGAAGTGGATAGAGGCCGAGTCCTTGGCCACAATCACCGAGAACAAAGTACTTCAGTTCTTCTGGAAGAACATTATCTGCCGATTCGGTGTCCCTCGAGTGCTCATAACAAACAACGAAACCCAATTTACCCTGGCTGCCTTCCGAGCTCTATGTGAAGACCTCGCCATCCAACAACGTTTCTCCTCCGTCTACCATCCACACTCGAATGGTCAAGTGGAGAATGCTAACCGATAGATCCTCTCCGGTATTAAGAAGAGGCTGAATAAGTGCTCTAAAGGCTTATGGGTCGATCAGCTCCCTAACGTGCTGTGGAACTACCGCACCACGAAACGGACCCCCACAGGAGAGTCGCCATTCAATCTCACGTATGGGTCCGAGGCTATGATCCCATTAGAAGTCGGCATACCTTCTCCTTGCCTTCTTGCCTACGAAGAAGAACAGAATGCCAGAGAACTTCGGGCAAACTTAGACTTGGTCGACGAGCTACGGGAAAGAGCGTCAATCCGCCAACAGGGTTATCGGAGGAGGATCGAGTTGGCGTACAATAAGAAAGTCCGTCCTACCGACCTCAAAGAAGGGGACTTAGTCCTAAGAAAGTTAGCAATCTCTTTTCTTGGTCAGAAGAGTAAACTAGCTCCAAATTGGGATGGACCCTACAAGATCACCAAAGTAGTTCAGCCCGGGACATATAGTCTAGAAGACCTCGAAGGCAGAGAGATCCCCAGGACTTGGAATGCCAACCATCTTTTGAAATACCAAAAGAGAGCATTAACGCCTCTCTAAGTATTCTGGGATGTCGAACTGTTCCTCTCCTTTTACTTGTATTTTTTCCTTTATTTCTTTTATGTAATAACGGCTCACAACTTAGAAGCAGCCAACTATTAGTTATCAATAAAGAAAGTTTTTTCATATTTTAATTGTAAAATTGCTTGTACATCTCTGCTTTTACTCTTCACCCTAACAACGAGTTCGGAGTCCAACACTTGGCTCGACTTCTCTTCGCAAGCTCGCTCTTAAGCGAGCTAGAAGGGGTTCGCCATTCGGAATTGCTCCCACAATCGTTGAACAAACTCTAACGACGAGTTCGGAGTCCAACACTTGGCTCGACTCTTCTTCGCAAGCTCGCTCTTAAGCGAGCTAGAAGGGGTTCGCCATTTGGAATTGCTCCCACAACCATTGAACAAACTCTAACGACGAGTTCGGAGTCCAACACTTGGCTCGACTCCTCTTTGCAAGCCCGCTCTTAAGCAGGCTGGAAGGGGTTCGCCATTCGGAATTGCTCCCACAACCGTTGAACAAACTCTAATGACGAGTTCGGAGTCCAACACTTGGCTCGACTCCTCTTCGCAAGCTCGCTCTTAAGCGGGCTAGAAGGGGTTCGCCATTCGGAATTGCTCCCACAACCGTTGAACAAACTCTAACGACGAGTTCGGGGTCCAACACTTGGCTCGACTCCTCTTCACAAGCTCGCTCTTAAGCGTGCTAGAAGGGGTTCGCCATTCGGAATTGCTCCCACAACCATTGAACAAACTCTAACGAGGAGTTCGGAGTCCAACACTTGGCTCGACTCCTCTTCGCAAGCTCGCTCTTAAGTGGGCTAGAAGGGGTTCGCTATTCGGAATTGCTCCCACAACCGTTGAACAAACTCTAACGATGAGTTCGGAGTCCAACACTTGGCTCGACTCCTCTTCGCAAGCTCGCTCTTAAGCGGGCTAGAAGGGGTTCGCCATTCGGAATTGCTCCCACAACCGTTGAACAAACTCTAACGACAAGTTCGGGGTCCAACACTTGGCTCGACTCCTCTTCACAAGCTCGCTCTTAAGCGGGCTAGAAGGGGTTCGCCATTCGGAATTGCTCCTACAACCATTGAACAAACTCTAGCAACGAGTTCGGAGTCCAACACCTAGCTCGACTCCACTTCTCAAGCTCGCTATTAAGCAAGCCAAAAGTGGTTCGCCCATAAGAAGGAAGATTTGCTTCTGATTCTGAGTAGTGGTCAAAAGTTGGAGGAGTTATACCTAAACTAATACCAGCCAACGCAGCATTCGAATAGCAGAAGCAAAACAAACTTTTTTAAATTAAGAGCTCAGACAAGGCTGACACTACAAAAGAGTTTTACAATACCTTGAAGAGCATAATACAATTTGTTTAGCGCTTCTTTGGAAGGGGAACGCTTCGGTTCAGAGACACACGAGGGCGGCGTCGCCTTACCTCTGAGCTCGACTCTAAACCAGCGAAGTGAGACCCCCCTTCGTCGCTGATTCAAGCTATGGCCCCAACCAAGGTGCCACTAGACAAAACAGCTACACCACTCTGAGCGTCAGCTGGGCTCTGCCTAATGGCAGGCGAACGAGTTGCAAGTTCGTAGAACGAGATTCCTCTTTCGCTCTCTTCGCGAGTACACGACGTACTGCGAACGTTGATCCTTACGGGTTGAGGTTTCAGCGATGCAATCTCCTCCTCTAGCTCGACGATCCTATCTCTCAGAATATCGTCCTCCGCTAATACTTTGAAACGTGGAAGTTTAGACGAGCCTGCAATGTTAGTACTGTCGGCCACAATACGACGGAAATGAGTCACTTCGATACCCCTGTCGATGGTGATCCTCCTCAGTTTGTCAATTCTTGCCATCAACTCATCGCGCTCGGACATCAACTTCCCCACCCTCGAAGCTAACTCCTCTTCCTCTGTCGAATGTTCTTTCACCGTTACCTCCAAATGATGAACCTCTGCCATTAGTTCACTATTCCTTTGGTCAACATCGAAGAGCTCCTTACGGAGCAACTCTATCTCGCCTTCGAGATGAGTCTCTCGAGGTTGCCTCCGCAGTTGCCTTAACTCGCGAAAATACCCTCTCACAGTTGCTTTGATGTCCTCCAATTTCAAGAAGTCGTAAAACGAGTTATCCCGACTGCGAGAAAGAGCCCGCTTCGTTTTCTTTAGCTCAGTACGAAGATGGGAGACCTCAGTAATTGGATCCAACTCGACCTGAAAAGTGGAGGAATATCAAAATAAGTCTTCAATACTTAAGGACACAATCCGAGCAAAAAGAGTTGAACACTTTGCGAAATTTCGAAATATTCAGCCAAAACACCAAAAAGGAAACTGTTTCATTAAAAGTCCAAGATTTACAAAAAGCGGTGGCCAGTCCGGAGTTAGGCATTACAAAAAAAGGGGGGAGAACAAGAAAATGAGAAGAGGCGACAAAGTCAGGGGTCAACCTCATCATCGTTCGGCACGGGTACAATCACACCCTCGGCGCCCACCTCGTCTTCGGAGTCTTCGCCCTCCTGCCTAGGAGCGAGCTCGGCCAGAGGCAGCGCTTCCTCACCCTCTACGAGGTCGTAGAAGTAGTAGGACGAGACGTCAAATCCGAGGTTCCGAGCGGCGATATGCTTCAGTGCTCGGCCGTACGCCTCCTCCATGTTGGTCAACATGTGAGCTTCGGCCTCGTCCCGAACCGCCTGCTCCACGGCTGCCACCTTCGACGCATGATCGCTCAGGGCCTCCTCCGATGCCTTCAGGGCCTTAGACAGCTCCCCTTCGAGTCGAGTCGTCTCCTTTTCCATGGTCTTGACCTTGGAAGCCTCGGCGGCCGAGCTCCTCAGTGCCTTGGCGAGCTTAGCCCTTAGGTCGGCAACTTCGGCCTCGAGCGAAGCGGAATGCACCTGCTCGGCCTCCAACTGTTTTACCTCCTTAGACCGCTCCGACCATTTCCGGTCGTTCAGAATAGTCAACTCCTTTTCCTTGCTCGCGAACTCCTCGAGCAAGTAATTGAAGTGGCAGAGGGTCTAGAAGCCATACAAAAAACAGTTAAGCACGAGCACAAAAACTTGGAAGAATTTTGAAGAAAGTCCTCTAGTACTTACCGACATGGTGTTCGGAGCAATCTGCATCGTGGCGTCACCAACTTTGCCCGCTTTGAGCGCCGCTCAGTCTTTAGGGGTCGGCAGGTGCTTCACTGCCTGCATGTAGATGTTGCCGTCCCCTAGGAACCCGTCGACCTTCATCACCCGCCAATCAGGAATGAAGATGCACTTGTGCTCCTCGGTCAGGATTGCCTCCGCCTCGGCAATGAGGGGCGGGACATCGAGAGCCAGTACCGCGCTAATGTTGAACGCTCCTCCCGAAGACCCTAGAGCATCTGTTCGCGCCGTAGGGGTCGGCTCATCCGAGGTAGGTGGGGCGGACAGCACTACGAGGCCTTGATCAGGCTCGACCAGAGGAGCCTCGACAACCTGCCGCTCGATGGTTGGAGAGACCGAGGGGATCTTGGGCGCTCGGCCGCCTTGGGGCCCGGACACGGTCCTCTTTTTCTTCCGCGCCTCCTGCTCCTTAGCTACTCGGGCCTTGGCCATCAGACCCTTGTAGTCCATGCCGTGAGTTTCTGCAAAGACCGAGCGAAAGAAGTTAGAAAAATTTTTTAAACTCAAAGACAAAGCAAAGAAAAGAAAAAGAGAAGCGTACTAGGGTCGATCGGACTGAGACCCCCTCGGAATAGGACCTCCTCGGTAATATCCTTGTAGTTGAGGGTCGGAAGGCTGAGGAGCTTTTCTACAATCTCTGCCTCCTCGTTGCTGAGCACAGGCTCCTTCTTCGCCCGTTTTGGAACCCCGTCCCTCAGCCACGCTGTCGGGATGACCCACGGCTCGGGAGCCCGGACGAGGAAATACTTCTCTTTCCAGTGCTTGATCGAGTACGGGTTCTCGATAAGCTTCACGCCCTTCCTCAGCGAGAGATAGTACCTCTGCTCGTTCTTGTTCATTTGGCAGGGTCGGTAAATGCTTCGCAGTAGGAACATCGAGGGCTGCGCGCCGACCTCCTAGCATTGAAGAGCGAAGGCCATCACGTGCCACCAAGTGTTCGGCATCTACTGGGTCGGGCTCAAGCCGTACCATTGCAGCACTTCAATGACGAAAAGGTGCAATGGCAGCCGAAGACCGGCGTGCAGAGCGTCGGCAGGGAATATGCAAACATCGGCCGAAGAAGACGTGCACGCTCGGGCCGGGGAGAAGGAGGGCATACTCCGCAGGGATCCGGAACCCACTCTGAATCCGATGCAAATCTGCCTCGGTTAAGATCGAGGAAATATGATCTACCTCGGAAGTCTCCCTCGGCTCGTTCTCCTCAATCGACTTGGCGGTGCCCTGCGTCACCTTCTCCAGCAAATCACCAGAGTAACTCCGCACGCCGCCAACACTAGACAAGACGCTCGGGTGCCAACCCAACTCCCCTGCAGTCTTCGGGCGCTCGATTATCGTCACCACCCCCTTGCCCTTGCTGGCTCGGACCATTACATCCTGGAGAGGCTCGGCTACCTCCTCATCTGTACTCGGCCTGACCGTTGTCTCTTCGGTCGGCTCGATGACCTCCTTCCCATTACCCTTGCTCGGCCTCACCGTTCGGCTGACGCCTAAGTCCGAGGAGGGGGTCTCGTCCGTGGAAGAAAACTTAACCATTTTAGAAAAATGAGGAGAGAGACTGACCTTAAATTGACTAGTACGGTCGAAAAAGATCGTCGGAGTTTAAAACGCCTTGCCGCGACAGCTAACAGCACCACCCAAGAGCTAAAAACTTCGCCGCTAAGGAGTAAAACCGAGAGTGAGAAAGTAAAAGTGAGAAATGAGGTAAAGTGTTGAGGGGGTGAAAACTTATAGTAAAAGAGACGCCTCTTGGGCTTTGTAACGTAAGGGTGCAGCTCTTGGGCCTCCCTTGAAGCATTACAAAAGCCCAAACGACTGAGTAACGAAGAGCCGCAACTGTTGGCAAAGGAAGCGACGTTTTGACCCAAGTAAAATAGCTCGGCACCTCGGAACCAAGATCCGAGCGACAGGCGATCCAACCTCCACAACAAAGAGGATAGCTCGGATTCCGAGCAAGTGCCAATCTGAGCTGCGAATTGGAGAAAAACGACTTTCCCCTCAAAATTCGTGTAAGATTTCGATCGGACGGCTCAGATCTTGCCAGCACCATTAAACGACAAGATAGTGTTTTCTAGGAAACTGAGCTAGCATCGAGATCTGTGCCATCATCCAACAGCTCCGATTGCCCCACGTCCCTCAGAACCAAAATCTGAGCGACAGCCGATCCGACCCCAACAACCAAGAAGATAGCTCGGATTCCGAGCGAGTGCCAATCCGAGCTACGAATTGGAGAAAAACGACTTTCCCCTCAAAATTCGCGTAAGATTTCGATCGGACGGCTCGGATCTTGCCAGCACCACTAAACGACAAGATAGTGTTTTCTTGGGAATCGAGCCAGCATCGAGATCTGTGCCATCATCCAACGGCCCCGATCGCCCCACGTCCCTAGGAACCAAAATCCGAGCGACAGACGATCCGACCTCCACAACAAAGTGGATAGCTCTAATTCCGAGCAAGTGCCAATCCGAGCTCCGAATTGGAGAAAAACGCCTTTCCCCTCAAAATTCGCATAAGATTTCGATCGGACGGCTCAGATCTTGCCAGCACCACTACACAACAAGATAGTGTTTTCTTGGGAACTGAGCCAGCATTGAAATCTGTGCCATCATCCAACGGCTCTGATCGCCCCACGTCCCTCGGAACCAAAATCCGAGTGACAGCCGATCCGACCCCAACAACCAAGAAGATAGCTCGGATTCCGAACGAGTGCCAATCCGAGCTACGAATTGGAGAAAAACGACTTTCTCCTCAAAATTCGCGTAAGATTTCGATCGGGCGGCTCAGATCGTGCCAGCACCACTACACGACAAGATAGTATTTTCTTGGGAGCTGCGCCCGCCTCGAGATTCGTGCCAAGATCCGACGGCTCAGATCACTCCACGACGTTCGACAGTCCGAGCTGAGCAACTGGCGATCCGAGCCAATAGTTCGGCCGTCGAGCTATACGCTCAGTCCCGAGCTAACAGCTCGGCCACTGAGATATATGCTCGGCCACCGAGCTAACGGTTCGGCCACCGAGCTATATGATCGGCTACCGAGCCACTTCGCTCGGATTCCGAGCAAGTGCCAATCCGACCCGCAAAAGTGAAAAAAAAATTACCGAGCGTCTCCAACCGTTGGATCATTGCGAAAATCGCGCCTGAGATGATGGACAGTCCAGATTACGCCACGTCCACTAAACGACAAGATAGTATTTTCTTGGGAACTGTGCCCGCCTCGAGATCTGCGCTGAGATCCGACGGTGCAGATCGCTCCATGTCGCTCGGAATTCTGAGCTAAGCGACTAGCGATCTGAGCCACTCGCGCGAGGGAAAAACCGAGCCACTTCGTTCGGATTCCGAGCAAGTGCCCATCCGACCCTCAAAAACAGAGAAATTGCCGCCGAGCAACCCTATCCTTCGGATCTTTCAGAAATTCGCGCCCGCACAGGATCAACGGTCCAGATCGCGCCACACCATAATTCGGTATTTTATTTATTAAAATTGTTTTATTTATTTAAAAATTGCAAAAAAATGATTAAAAATTCGGAAAAATCAATTAAAAATCCTAGAAAATAATTATAAAGTCCGAGAAATATTTTTGATCCCCTGAGTAAGTAATTATCGCCTAGGACAATTTATTAATACCCCCGAACGACGAATCGACACTTCGCAAAATTAAGTAAATATTCCGAAAAAATAGATAAAAATCACCAAATGTCCACAACAGCTCAAAAACAACTTAGAGCACGCAACTAACTTAGAAAATCACCATACTGCCTCCTGCAAAGATTCGAAACCTTCCATTTGGACTCCGATACAACTCCGTCAGCCATTAAAACAGTAAAACTACTCCTCAAAGGCTGATCAAGCTCAGTCTTCGGGAGTGGGGGGCTCGTGATATGGCTAAAAATGGGGTTAAATCGGAACCGTCCAAATCAGGAACGAATCTTAAAGCCTAAGGGTAAAATGGTAATTTCGCCTACCAATGGGTCTGAAGCGGGTACTGGTTCTTAAAGACCCATTAACCCGCTAACGAATCCATATCCAACCAGGTATGGGTCCCAACCCAAAGTAAACCCGGTCCAGCAGGATAGAATTAGGGTTTCTGATTAATATTAATCATCAGCCCTGATTCACATCTTTCCTTTCACTGGGGACTAGGGATTACATTCCTTATCTGATCACAGGGATTACATTCCTAATCAGACCCCAACGGCAACTATAAATACCCCCCATCCACCATCATTAAGAGGTAATCAATCTTTTGCCAATTTACGCTCTTTCATAATCATTCCTGATTACTGACTTGAGCGTCGGAAGGTGCATCGCCGGGATCAATCCCGGTGTTTTGCACTTTTTGCAGGTGAACGGTGGGAGTCAACAGTCAAACTCCGGCGGAACAGGTTCAGGTTTGCTATTCAGGTTTTCCTAAGAATCCACAAATACTATCTGTTTGCCCCCACACCAGATTTAGCGGTAACAGTAACTGACAACAGTTGATGAGTAAATAAATGGTTAATATAACTCCTACTTAAAAATGAATGGTTGAAATTAGATGGTTGAATGTCTACAAATGACAACCCCAACTCTCCTATTATAATATTAGAGATATTTCGGGCTATTGCACTGGTTTGTTTGATTACAAACCCCAACTCTCCCATTATAATATTAGAGATTAGAGATTGGCCTGCACATGATTTGCAGTAAGCATCACGTGACTTGAGATGCGTCATAAACTAACTGGGTCCACTCTTTTTCTACAGTATATTATTTTAGGGTTATTAACATGTATACCCCTAACAAATATGATAATATCATATATATCCCTCACAAATATATATTTTCGTATAAACCCCTAACAATTTGGACTTTATTTCATATGTACCCCTATGTTAGATATCGCTAAGTGAACTATAATTTTACCCTTACAAGACAAATAGAAATCAAATTATAAAAGATTTAAGAGTTCTAAGGAAAATAAATGAGAAAGTTTATTATCTATCATTAAAAACAAGATTGATGGCAATTTTGGAGAAGTAACGTAAGGAAGAATATGTAGTTTCCAAAGATGCACTGTTAGCTTGTCAATTTCTTTAAAAAAATGAAGAAATTTTGAGAAAAGTTAATGAGTCTCGGTTAGATTAACAATTGTCCGAATTTACAAGAATGAAGAATATATAGTTTGAATGGTAGAGAAGAGAATATTTCAGTTATTTTTCATCAAGTCCATTAAAAAAACTGAAGATTTTCCATCGTTTTGAGTTTTTTTTAACTAGAAGGGTAATTAAGAGATATGGTATATATTCTTGGGGACAAGTATGAAAATACATATTTGTGAGGGGCACACATGATATTCACATATTTGTCAGGGGCATATATGTTAAAAACCCATTATTTTAATCCCACTGTGTGAACACCCAAACCAAGATCCCCGTACCATCTACTCGATTTGTCGTATGGCGACCATCTTCACAGTTCGCTCCTACTCCCCACCGATGCCAAAATTTCTGCGACTATGTGTGTATTGCAAAACCACGTATTCTACACATACATAAGAGCATCAGACATTGTCTATAGAAAATGTATGGGAAACTGGAACTGGCTTATTGAGTTGCATCCACTATCGTTTCTTCTAAAGTTTTATTTTTAGCATTTAGGATTTAGAAATGATTGAGTGCTGCTATCGTTATTGCTAAATATGAAAAGAATTTAAAAAATAAAATAATAGGACGGATGATCTTTCTCCGTTTAACACAAATTTTTTTTTTTTTTGAATTAAAAAATGTAGGGACGGAGGATGAACCTCCGTTTGGTTTTTTTTTTTTGTATTCAAAATAACCCCGGACGGAGCATCTTCATTCGTACGTGGGAAGAATCCTATTTTTTTAGTAATTTTTCGCGATGAAAAAACAAACAAACAAACAAACAACCAGACGGAGGATCTTCATCCGTCTGGTGTGTTTTGATTTTTATTTTTCAGAAAAATTAAATATATAAATTATATATTTGCCCCCCCCCACCCGCCCCCCCCCCCCCCCCCCCCCACACCTCATTAGGGCTGCAATCGAGCTGAGCCGAGCTGAGTTTCTTAAGGCTCGAGCTCAGCTCGTTAAGCAATCGAGCTCGTTTCGAGCCGAGCTTTGACCGAGTTTTGCCGAGTTCGAGCCGAGTACTCGCGAGCTTAGCCTAATAATCACAAAACGCCCAAGCTCGAGCTCGGCTCGTTAAGCTGTTGAGCTCGATTTCGAGCTCGGCTCGAGCTCGTCTCGAGTCGAGTCGAGCTTTGACCGAGTTTTGACCCAGCTCGAGCCGAGTAGCACGCGAGTAGCTCGGATCGTTTGCAGCCCAACCCCTCTTATAAATTACATATTAAACCTATTTAAAGTTAAAAAAAAAGAAAAAAAAATTTAAAGACGGGGCTTCTTCATCCGTATCTCATCTTTTCTGTTTTTTTTTATTCCAAAAAAATCGATGGACAGAGCTTCATCTTCCGTCGGTCCTCTTTTCCATTTCTGTTTTCTTATGCGGATCATCTTCATCCGTCTTCTATATTTAGCATTTCTCTATCGAAGCTGCTATATTTAGTGATCGACTATTCACTCATATTCTAAATTTTAGGTTTTTAGCGAATGATGGTGGGGGATTTTTTAATCTCAAATGCTAACTTTTGAGTTTTTAGCAAACGATAGGGGATGATCTTATGATACAAAAAATAACATCTCTAATATTATAATGGGAGAGTTGTCATTTGTAGACAATCTGTAATTTGTATACATTCAACCTCAATTAAATCTACATCATACAATCTCTAATCTCTAATATTATAATGGGAGAGTTGGAGTGTCATTTGTAGCATTTAACCATCTAATCTCAACCATTCATTTGTAAGTGGGAGTTATATTAACCATCCATTTACTTAACTATTGTTAGTTACCATAATACCTTCAAAGTTCAAATTTATTTACGACATAATTATTTACGAAAATGTCACTCATATAAAATAAAAGTTTGTGGCACTAGGGATAATGTGTAAATAGTATGTATGAGTAAAAGGAGGTTTCAGGTTCGATACCAGATTATGTCTTATCTTTCAGGTTCGATGCCAGATTATGTCTTATTATTTACTCTATATTTTTTTTAAAAATTAAAACGTACATCGCACGTACAGATTACTAGCATCATAGAATTTGTCTACACATAAAATTTTGCCACTTTCCTGCATTATCATTACTAGTAATTTACACGTGCGATGCACGTTTTAATAATTTTAAAAAATAAATATAAAAACTCTAATGAGGGAGGATTTGAACCGGAAACCTCCTTTATATTAGTTATGTACGTGCGTTGCACATGTTGGTTGAATGACAAAATAATAAATGACACTGAGGCCTTCTCCCATTATAATACTAGAGATTAGAGATTAGAGATTTACATAAAAATAGAGGAATTACTTTACTAAGTATAGATATTTTGGAGAAATTTCTTATTACTCCAAAGATTTAGCACTTAATTAAACATAGGTGATCACTAAATGCTAGTACTAAAATGACTAGTGGCTGTCGTTAAAGCCATGGAAGTTGAGCAAAATCCGGTAGCTCATAAATGTTCATACAAGTTTGTCGTGCTGTGTCCAAAGATTAAGGGAACGAATCATATGCTAATTGTATTTGAGAACATCAAGCCAACCATACTAAAAAAGAGGTGATTATTAAAAAGAAAAAAAAGAGGGTAATTCAGAGGTAGTAAATAGTAATTTAAATAAATTAAAATATAATTTCGACGTTCCTAAAGAGTTATGTAAATAACCTCTTCGAAACTTTTAACTTATTAGGGGAGATTGTTGAAACTTGGAAATTGGGGAGATTGTTGAAAATTGAAAATTACATTTTGATACCTAATGGTAATGGAGATGGGATAAATGTACATTCCTAAATCTTGGAGTTGTATTTTAGAGGTTTAACTTTTTTTTTTTTTTGATGTAAGCGGATAGAGTCTAACGACTCCAGCCATATCAAAATACATATAAATGAAGCAAAATATGTAGAAGTTTTACGACCCGTAAAACCAACAAAAACAAGACGCAAAATAAATTAACAAACGAACACTAAATCCAAAAACACAGAAACGATCCAGCGGGAGCAGCGAGCACAACCGGGACGGACCAAAACCGCCGACAAAAATACCGACCGAGAAGAACAACGAGCAATAATTAGGGGCCTAGGGAATGATGGGAAGCGATATTAGGAGGCCGACATCCCGCAGCGATCAGCCATCCGCAATAGGGAAATCGAACATTTGCCCTCGGCAAGACAACCATGATGCGCGCCGCTGGGACACGCAGGGAAACGGTCCGCAGAGAAGACAAACAACCATCGGCACATAGCAATCCAGAGAAGCAGTACCTGCTCAAGAAACAACAGAGCTCTCTACAGACGATGAAGGAACACAAACTCCCACAAACGACGAAGCCACTAAAAAGGCCAGACAACCAAAAAGCCAACCTCCCTGACCACAAAAGCACAGAACATCCATAACAATACATCCAGAACAAAGATAGTAAACACAACTAACCATCATCCATAAACCAGAAGGGCTCTAAGAGAGCCAAAGTAAACATACACATAGGCCCCTAAGAACAATCCACTAAGGCCAAAGACGGCAACAAGGCTCGTCCAGAAAGCAGCCAAAACAGGATCAGGAAGTTGCTGAACTCACTATATAAAAGGACCTGAGTCCAGCCAAACAATAACAAGCTAGGAAACAGATCAACTGTTACAAAAGATAGAGAGGGAGAGCGCAAAACTACAAAACACCGGTGAGACTGAGCTCAACCGGGAAACACCAAAACAGTAGTGATCATTGGATAAACTTCCCCACGCAAAGAAACCAGCATGGTCCTCAAACCTGCTGAAGATAGAGAAAAACATCAAAAACAGAACAGCAATTTATAAAGCGTTAAGATTGCTAAGGCAGAGAAAAACATCATCTAATCTGTGAGCAAAGAGAGAGTTCTTAGCTACCGGATTTAACTTCAAAGACCAGAAATTAAAAAGAAAAATAAATTCGTCAATAATAGATGCTATCGACGACGAGGCATGATTGAACAATCTTTTGTTTCTTTCCCACCAAACTATCCAAATAATGATATGAATCGAGAGGAACCATCCTTTGCGAAACTTAGGATGCGCACCCGGCGCCGACCAGCACGAGACTAAATTAAACGGAATAGTCGGATTTTCCCAAGCGAGGGAAATAATTTTCCATAGAGGAGAGATGAAGGAGCATTGAACAAAAAGATGATCGATGTCCTCTCCTCCTTCTGAGAACAGGGGCAAGGCTGTCCCCAGGCTAAGTTTCTCCTGTTAAGAACTTCCACTGTAAGTAATTTGTTGTTCAATGCAAGCCACGAAGTGATCTTAACCTTGAGAGGAACGCAGGAATCCCAGATGAAATTAGCGAAGGGGGAGAGAACTCCTCTAAAGTTGAGAAAGTTATAAAAGGATTTCACTGAGAAGGTCCCGGCTGAGGTCCATCGCCAAGCGACGTCCTCATACGCCTGCCACTCGTAGTGATTAAGGTCTAAAATGAGATTATTAAAAGAGGTGCTATCTTGAGGAGACAACTCTTCAGAGAAAGGGATGGTCCAGACCTTAATAGAATTAACCAGGGTGAATGACTTTGCCACCAAAGCGGCGGGGTTGACAGCCAAACGGAATAGGTTAGGGTAAGCCGACGCGAGTTTAGAGTTGCCGATCCAGAAATCGGTCCAGAATTTGGTCTTGGAACCATCGGCACAAACACGGATTAAACCGCATTGGAAAGCCTCCGCCGCTTTCCAGACCCCTTTCCAGAAGGGGGACGCGAACCGGTAAGTGGAGGGGTGGAATTCCCACCAATTGCTAGAGGCAAAGTAAGATCCTTTGAGGTATTGGATCCACGGTAAATGGTTCTGTTTTTGAAATCTCTATAGCCATTTACCTAAAAGAGCAATATTATGCTGCCTGAGGTTTAAAACCCCTAAACCTCCACTACTTTTGGAGGAACAGATGCGTTGCCAGTTGCAAAGGTGGGAACCAAGCTTGAACCCGAAGGATCCAGACCAAAAAAAGTTACTCCTAATTTGGTCTAGCCTCTTGATCACCCAAGAGGGAAGATAATAGAAGGACATCATATACAGGGAAATTGCGGAAAGCACGGAGTTAAGAAGGATCAATCTACCTCCGCGGGAGAGCAATTTACTCGACCACACGTTGAGTCTGGCTTCAACTTTATCAATGAGCGGAAACCAGTCGGATTTATGTAATTTGCCCCAGCGAAGCGGAATACCCAAGTACGTAATAGGGAAAGATGCAATCGGGCAATTAAATAAGTTGGATGCCTCGATTTGACGATTGGGAGAGCCTCCCAGCCAGAGGACCGAAGATTTTTGGAAGTTGATAGATAGGCCTGACGCCATCTCAAAGAAATAGAGGAGAAGCTTAAGATTATGCATGGAGTGACCGTTAGGTTTAGTGAAAATAATAGTGTCATCAGCGTATTGAAGGTTTAGGACGCCGTTGAAGTGAGGGGAGGATCCTAGACCTTCAATGACTTGTGCTTCACAAGCATTCCGAAGAAGCTTACTGAAAACGTCGGCCACCAGGGAAAACAGGAGGGATGAGAGAGGATCCCCTTGGCGGAGGCCGCATTTAATCTTAAACTTGTTCCCTTCCAATCCATTGATTAAGATAGAGGACGTGCCTGAGTAGAGGCTGGATTTAATCCACGCAATCCACTTAAGGCCAAAGCCCCTATGGATGAGGATGTCGAAGAGAAAATCCCAACACACATTGTCATAAGCTTTTTGGAAATCAAGTTTGAGGAGAATGCCTTCCGATCTGGAATGATGGCAATGAGAAATAATTTCTTGAACTGAGGCAACGCTATCCAGGATGAATCGATCCTTAATAAAACCGGATTGGGACGAGTCAATGAGAGGTGGAATCACTGCGCTGAGCCTAGCCTAGAGCACTTTCATAATGATTTTGAAAGTAGTATTGATCAGACTGATCGGTCTAAAGTTGGATAAAGCATGCGCTCCGGCCAGTTTCGGGATGAGAACGATGTGCGCATAGTTAATGCGGTCAAAAGAAAACGAGCCTTGATGAAGGTCCTTAAACAAATTAAGAAAATCATCCTGCAACCACGGCAAGAATTTTTGAAAGAAAAAGGCCGGGAAGCCGTCCGACCCCGGCGCTGCGTTGCTTTTCAAAGCGAAAACGGCAGCTTTGATCTCTTCCAGGGAGAAGGGAGCCTCGAGAGAAGACAGGTCTACGGCTGGAGCACCGTATAGCTGATCCCAGTCCAGGGATAGAACACGTTGCTTATGCGAACCGATAAGGTTTTTATAGAACAAAAGAAAAGCTTGGTGGATATCAGAGTTAGAGTAAATATCCACCCCGTTATCGCAGATAGAGGAGATATGGTTACAACGTTGCCTGTGGAAAGCGAAATTATGAAAGAACGCGGTATTACCGTTGCCTTCCTTCAGCCACTTGGTCCTGGCCCTTTGAGCCCATTTAATATGATCTAGATAAAGAATGTCGGCATATTCACGCTTACAAGAGTGACGCTCATTGCGAAAGGAATCTAACAACGGGTCCTGTTCTTACATTTTATCCAGAGATTCGATGGTAGAAAGGAGAGAGGATTTCAGAAAGATAGAGTTTTGATGCCTCTCCTTACGCCAAATCTTACACCCGTGTTTGATGGCATGGAGTTTGAGAAGGATGCTTCCCAGACCAGAAGAACCGGTAACTGATGCCAGGCATTCCTTGACCAGGTTGACAAAAAGTTGGTCTTGCAACCAAAAATTTTCAAATCAGAATTTGTGAAAATGCGGGAACTGAAAATTAGAGTGGAGGGCAATAGGGACGTGATCGGAAGCTGGGTTGGGTAAGGCTTTAGAGAAGGAATTGTGGAATTGGGTGATCCAAGCTTGAGAGACGAGGAACCGGTCCAGCTTGGCTAGCGTCGGAGGATGACGCTGATTAGACCAGGAGAACGATCTTTCGTTAACCGGAAGATCGGTTAATAGAAGATCCCTGATACAGTCATTGAAGGAGCAAGATTGAGAGTTAGAGTAACTTTGATTCGACCTTTCGAACACGAACCTGGTAACATTGAAGTCACCACAAAGAAAACAGAGGCCACTAGTGTAAATGTGTAACGATTGGAACTCGGTCCAGAAAAGCTGCCTATTCAGAGAAGAGGATGGTCCGTAGACTGAAATCACATTCAAGTCACAATCCATGGCCGCCCAGCGCAGAATGACGATAAGGAAAAAATTGAGACGATGAATGGCGATTGGAGTAAAGACCGATTCCTTAAAACCAAGAAGGATGCCTCCCTTGGAGCCAATCGCATCAAGAGAAATCCACTTGGGAATAATGGAGCCTCCTAAAGCTCTGTAGAGTCCTGAGGAGGGAGAGTCGACTTTTGACTCCTGAATCGAAATGAGATCGCAATAGGAAGAAGCAATTAATTCATAAATCGCTCTTTTTTTGATGGGGCAATTGAGTCCCCGGATATCCCCAGATATTTCAAAAGATATTCCAAGAGGTTTAACTTTTAAATTAAGGTTGATGTTTATATTTAATGTGTACTTTCTTTTTATTTATTTATTATTTTGATTTAAGATGGTAATAACCATTGAAAATTTATTTATAAAAAAGGAAAACAACATTTCTCTTCGTCGGATGCGCAAGAGACGCACCAAACTAAAAGAAGGTACAGTACAAAAGATCGAAATGTTACAAGCCATAAAACTAGGAAAAGCTAAGCAAAAACTATAAATATTAGTAACTAAAATCTGGCATCATACACGAACAAACATACACCCAACGAAGAAACAAGTACGCAGCTGAATAGCCAAGTGAAGAGAAGAACCCCCCACGCAGCACACATCACCCATCCTAAGAGACTTTTCCGATCAGCAAGACCATGCAATACGAAGATTAATCTCAAACGAAAAGACTGTACAAACTCAGCATTAAGGGGAGAACACTAGCAAACAAAGGAAGCAATGTCGGGTAGCAGTCAGTCCAAGATGAAGTAGAAGTGAAAATACAACAGCCATGACAAACACAGTTAATAGGTTAATGAGGCATTAATATCATTCTAGGCAAAGTATACAGAAACCCAGCCGACAAAAGCTTGCCACAACGAACCCAAAATCAAGGGAAACCACACAAAAAAACATGAATAACAGTCAGCACCAAAACACAGTCACTAAAAAGCAACTGCAGCCCTCAAAATTAGCACCAATACATCCTACAGTTCCTCATTTTTTACTCCATTTCAGTTTGCCATCACACCATTAAGAGTTCCTCTAAAATCTTCAGGTATCCATCAAATTACTCCTCGCTGTCTCTCATTCCTGCCTCCACATCCGCAATGATCCTTCGTTTATTTTTTGCCATTGCTGCCCCTGCCGCTGCCCATAGAATCAATATTAGGTAGTGAAGAAAACAGATTTTAGGGAAAATGATTCTTTTCTTATTTTTTATTATTTACAGTATACATCTATATATAGGGATTACATACTTGGAGGAGAAGAAAGGAAATTGAGAGAAAATTGAGGGGTGCGAGATTTGGGAAATCTGTTTTCTATAGATTAGAAAACAGAATATACATATTAGTCCTTACTACATTTCAATACTGCTTCTCAAGTTGGTGCATAGATATTGAACATGCCCAACTTGTTAACAAATTTTAAGAAGAGCCGACTCGAAACTACCTTGGTCAGGATATCTGCGAGCTGATCTTCTGACTTCACTTTAGATATCTCAATAACTTTCTCATCCAATTTCTCCTTGATGAAGAATCTATCCACCTCTACATGTTTCGTCCTATCATGTTGAACTGGATTGGCAGCAATATCACATGCTGCTTAACTGTCACAATACACCTTCATAGGTTCATTCGGACTACAGCCTAAGTCCTGCAACAAGAATTTTAGCCATAAAGCTTCCGCTATACATGGAGCTACTCCGCAATACTCAGGCTCTGCATTAGAGCGTGCAACAACATTCTGCTTCTTGCTTCTCCATGTAATTATATTTCCTCCAACAAAGGTGAAGTATTCTGAAGTGGAGCGCCTATCAATTATAGATCCTGCTCAATCAGTATCAGTATATGCCTCAACCTTCAAGTGACCATGTTTCATAAATAGGACTCCTTTTCCTGGAGCAGACTTAATATATCTCAGAATTCACATCACTGTATCCATGTGATGTTCCTGAGGTGCATGCATAAACTGACTTACCACACTTAAAGCATATGATAAATCTGGCCGTGTATGTGCAAGATACATCAGTCGGCCAACCAATATCTGATATCTTTCCTTATCACAAGGCACATGATCAGATTCGTTGCAAAATTTCAGTTCTTCTTCTAATGGTGTGCCAATCGGCTGACAAGCAGAAATTCCAGTTTTTTCCAATAAATTGAGAGCATACTTTCTTTGAGACAGAAATATACCATTTCTCGAGCGAGAAACTTCAATACCAAGAAAATATCTCAAACAGCCAAGATCCTTCATTTCGAACTCTTGTTATAAGTAACTCGTCAATGTCATTCTCTCCTCAGGATCATTCCCAGTTACTATCATGTCATCCACATATATAATGAGAGCAGTAATCTTACCTTCTTTCCTTTTCAGGAATAAGGTATGATCTGAATTACTCTTACAATATCCAAATGTCCTCATTGCTTTTGTAAACCTCCCAAAACAAGCTCTTGGCGACTGCTTAAGTCCATACAATGCTTTCTTCAAATGACATACTTTATTGCTGTATTGGACTGTGTCTGTTTGACCCCGGTGGAAGACCCATATAAACCTCTTCTGTCAATTCCCCAAGTAAAAATGCATTCTTCACATCAAATTGCTCCAACAGCTAGTCAAGATTTATAGCAAGCGACAGTAGGACTTGAACAGTATTGAATTTTGCCACAGGTGCGAATGTATCTTCATAATCAATTCCATACGTTTGAGTGTATCATTTGGCAACCAGCCTTGCTTTGTATCGCTCTATTGAACCATCAGACTTATACTTCACCGTATAAATCTATCTGCATCCTACTAGCTTCTTCCCTACTGGTAGCTCGACTATCTCCCAAGCCTCATTCTTTTTCGAGGACTTCATCTCCTCATCCATATCTGCTTTCCACCTTGGATCAGTAAGGGCTTCCTGCACACTGTTAGGAATAGATACAGTAGATAATTGATTTACAAATAATTTATTTGATTCCGACAAGCGGTGAGTGGATACATAATTACTCATGAGATATTTGACGTTACTAGTAGGATCAGGTTCATAAGTGGGTTTTGGAATACCTCTATTCATAAGTGGGTTTTGGAATACCTCTATTAGTAGGATCAAGTTCATAAGTGGGTTGATTAAGTATGCAGCAGAAGCAAGGGCTTCTCCCCAATAAATGAGTGGCATATTTTCATGGATAAAAGAAGCACGGACCACCTCAAGCAAGAATCTATTTTTTTTTCTGCAATCCCATTCTGTTGAGGTGTATATGAGCATGTAGTCTGGTGAATAATGTCGTGTTCCATCAAATATTGTTGCAAATTCGAACTCAGGTACTCTCCGCCATTATCACTCCTAAAAACTTGAATCTGTGATTTATACTGAATCATAACATGCTTGTGAAATTTTTGAAACAAGCCACTAACTTCACTTTTCGACTTCATCAAATAAATCCAGGTCATATGAGTACAGTCATCAATAAATATTACAAACCATTTGGCACCTCCAAATGTAGTGGTTTTGGATGGACCCCAAATATCAGAATGGATAATCATAAATGGAAGAGAGCTTCTACTTGGACTTGGAGGAAAAGAGATATGGTGACTTTTTGCGAGTTCACACACATCACACCGAAAGATACAAATATCTAACTTCAAAAATAACCTTGGAAATAATTTCTTCAAATAACCAAAAGAAGCATGCCCTAGACGTCGATGTCATAGTCAAATATCTGATTTCTTCTTCTCACCTTCGGATTCTTCGACACTTAGAGCTTGAGTCAACTTGCTTGAACTTTCAGATTCCAAATCCAGGTAATAGAGCTTCCCGTGTCTAACCCCATAACCAATCGTCTTGCGAGTCCGAATATCCTTAAACACACAATGTGAAGGCCAAAAGACTACAATACAATGTAAGGCAGTAGTTATTTAAGCAACAAATAATAGGTTAAAATTCAAGGATGGCACAACTAGGACCGTATCTAAGGTTAGGTTGTTTGTGAGAGGTATGGTACCCTCGCCAGCAACAGTGGCAGGATCACCATTGGTAGTGGACACAGTTGATTTGGTAGAAGGTTGAAAATTTTGATTTTGTCTATAATCAAAAGTCATATGGTCGGTAGCACCCAAATCAATTATCCATGCATTATTCATAACAGAGCCAGAAATATTAAAAACCTTAGTAGCAGCACGATCAGCAACTCCACCTGCGACAGTGGGTTGATTGCAAGTGTTCTCCCGAATATCCCTGCTATGATCCTAGATCTTCGGATAGCCGATAATCTCATAACAATGAGCTTTCGTGTGGTCGATCTTGCCACAATGAGTACATTTCCTTGACTCATACGAATATTGTCTCATAGTAACACAACAAACAACACAACAAGAAGAACTAAGGATCCAAACACCAAACAGCAGACGGGATAAAAAACAACAAACAACACTCAAAGAGACTGCGGCAACAGCAACTAGAGAAAACTAAATAGCAACAGGAGAGAGAGAAAGCAGTAATGACAACAATGGAGCTTTGGTTCGGATCAGGGTCGACGTCGACAGGGGCTGACGGTGGTGGTCGGCGTCGAAGAGGGCGGCGCGACGGAGGTAGGGGGAGTGCCGCGGGGCTGCAGAGTTAGCGACTGAATCGACTGGCATCGACTGGGAGGCATGAGCTCTGGCGTCGAGTGAAACGGGAGAGAAGGAGGATAGGGGGGTTTTGGGTTGCTTTGATGGTGGCGCTAGGACAGGGTCGCCAGAGAAGACGATAGGAGGCGACGAAGGGGGCACCGGAGGAGCTCGGGGAAGGCAGCGCTACAGTATTAGGACGGGAATGGCTGTAAATGGGGAGAGGAGATTAGACGGCTAGGGCTCAAAATTGTGACGGGATCTGATGGGATCGGAGTCGATGATCGGTGATGGGATCAATAACGGGATCAGAACAAGATAGAGGTGATCAGCCTCCTCTTTTTTTATTCACTTGTCCTAGATCTAATTAGGCTCTGATACCATGAAGAAAATAGATTTGGGGGGAAAATGATTCTTTTCTTATTTTTTATTCTTTATAGTATACATCTATATATAGGGATTACATACTTGGAGGAGAAGAAAGGAAATTGAGAGAAAATTGAGGGGTGAGAGATTTGGAGAATATGTTTCCTATAGATTAGAAAATAGAATATACATATTAGTCCTTACTACATTTCAACACGTAGCATATTATTGAAGCACAAATTATTTCTCCATGTCCAAAGAACCCATAGTGTGGCAAGAATAGTGATATCCCTAGTATCAATGTTATTGTTGCTAATATATTTAGCTTTCTATACACCCCACAATTCTTTCACTTGGTTAGACAGGCCGAAGCCATCAAAGTGAAAGGTAAGGCCTAGCACCTTCCACACCTCCCCAGTAATATGACAATTAAGGAAGATATGATTAGTATCTTCAAATAATGTTCCACATCTTTTATACAAACTATCAATGTTTAAATTCCACTTTTGAAGATTAGTCTTGATAAGAATCGCCTTTTTTGCCACTATCCAAAGGAAAATCTTAATCTTGAGAGTATCAGAGAACTGCAAATGATATTGGCTTCCATTGATCTCATACCCCCATCATTTAAAAATTGATACATCGAGTTGACCGAGTACCCACCATCGTTGTTCTTAGTCCACAATCTGGAGTCTCACTCGTTGTTGGTAACTACTCGATACCCCTCATAGGCCTCATGGGTTGTTCTGAGATTCCTCTTAAATTTCACCCTCTACCTTCGTTTATAATTCTCATAGTCCTTGACTAGTGCATGTTTATTCTCTGCCTCTTCAAACAATTCCAAGAACCTATTTGCTAAGCTAATATCCAAGCACCATATGTCGCTCCAGAATTTACATTTATCTCCTCTGCTCATGGTGCATTGAGTACCCGTATGGAAAACATTACCCAGTTTAGATACAGACTTCCAAAATGATGATACTTTATTTCCTTTCCTAATTCCCTCAAATTTTACTTTTTTTCTAATAAGGTACACTTTGATGAATGGTTTTCAAACCCTATTTTCGTCTTGATGTAACTTCCACCACCTTTTAGTCAAAAAGGGCTTTGTTCATCTTTTTTAGATTAATAACTCCCACTCCTCCATATGCTTTTCTTTTGCATACTCTGCCCAACTACATGAGATGGTATCTGTATCTTTCTTTTCCTTCACTATTATTGGTCCAAAGGAATTTTTTTCTAATGTAATAAATCATCGAAATTACCCACTTTGACATCTCAAATAGTGCCATCAAATACCAACCCCCTCCCCCCCCCCCTGCGATAGTATTGGGTCTTCCATCACATCAGTCATTTCTCAAACCTCTCAATATGGAGATTCACTCCACCTTTTTTGAGCTTCCCACCTCTGAGTGGGAGGCCCGAGTAATTTTTCGGGAAATACCTTTCATCACATCCCAGAATCATTTTGATGGACTCAAACCTCTCCCTGTTAATCCCTCCAGTGTGATGGAGTTTTTATGAAGGTTAACCTTCAAACCCGTCTATAATTCAAAACAATAAATCAGACCCTTTATTCCTATAACTGCATCTAGATTAACTCCAAAAATAATTACGTCGCCTGCATATTGAAGAATTCTAACATTAATATTATGTTGATTAAACCCCAAGCTTGGATATCCTCCTTCCGTTCTCTTTCTATTAATCATTTCAGTAAGTCTGTCAGCCACAAGTGCAAATAAAAAAGATGAGATTGGGTCTCCTTGGCGTAAACCTCTTATACACATTAATTATTCACCTGCCCTCCCATTTAACTAGAATTTCGATTTTCATCCTCAAAGGCACGTTTTAATCCAGTTAAACCATTTATCCCCAAACCCTCTCCCATGCAAAATCTCTTCAATGCACGTCCATTCCACCGTATCGTAGGCCTTTTCAAAATCGAGTTTAAGCATAAATCACGCCTTTTCGAAGCCTTAGATTTGAAGATAAGTTCTTGTGTCGTAAGAATGTTATCACATATTTCTCTCCCTCTAATAAATCCACCTTCCTCAATTCTGACGAGATGATTCAGCATCAGAGCAAGCGTATTGGTGAGCACTTTCGTGAGAATCTTAAAAAACCCATTGAGCAGTGAGATTGGTCTAAGATCGCAAACCTTAATGGCCTCATCCATTTTCCTCAGATTCCGCACTTTTCCCTAACCTGGACCATTTCCTCAGTACTTTACCATTCCATTTAATGGCCACATCTCCTTGGACCTGACAGTCCCAACCCTCACGAATTATCTGAGTAATCTTATCCGATTGTAGCTAAGTAACCTTATCCGATTGTAGCTGGGCTTTTTCAAACTTGAACTGAAAGGTTGGCGTCAGATCCTCCTTCTTACCACACAACATCGTAATGTGGTCTGAGATCGCTCTAGGAATCGATTTGTTATAAGCATATGGGAACTGACTTTCCCAGTCATCAGAAACTAGAACTCTGTCTAGTTTTGCCCAAATAGAATTCTCTTTCATGTTAGACTAGGGATGGCATCCGGGTTGGGTCGACCCGCAACCCACCGGCTTTGACCCGACCCGCGTTGACCTGGTCCGGGTTCAGGTCAAACCCGATACCCTTACCAGGTCGGCAAAACCCAAATCATACCTGCTGATGTGTCTAATTTTTATGTAAATATTTGTACTTAATTACCCAAAAAAATGCTTGCATTCTTCTATCCGGTTAATAATTTATCTTATTTCCATAAATTTTAGTTAATTAATTATTTTTGAAGGAATAAGATTTTTTGATGCAAAAGGTGAAGATTTTCAGTAAAAACTAACAAACAAAACAAGGAGAATGATTGATTAATTTTAATTAATTTGTTGAAATTTGAATTTTACAATTTGGCCATGTGAAAAGCAAAATAGAAATTTTAATTGCCAATAGATGGTGAAAATGAAATAAAGAAATTAAAATAGGGTTTAATTGAGCTAATGTGATTATTAGTTAGTTTAATTAATTTAAACTAATTAATTTTAGTTTTACTTTTTGTGTATGCAGCACGTGCTTCAAGAAAGAGAAAGAGAAGAAAAAGTAGAAAGAAATAAGAGCATATCTGAAAAGGGAAAGAAATAATGGAAGACGTGGGGTTATATGCAAAAGAAAACCATAATAACCCAGGTTCATGTCCCTATAAATACAGCACTCAAAAGCAAAAAGAAGAACACGCTTAACAAGAGATGGAGAGCGGCGACTGACCTCAAATAATTAAAAAAAAGAGAGCATGGTCTGACTTAGTGGCTCGGGAATCGAAGTAGAGGAAAGAAGAAGACAGAGAGAGTGGACTGAATTGCGGCTCGGTTTTCGAGAAGAGGAGAGAGGATGGCATAGAGGAGAGAGAGGCAGCTTGGCGTGTGGCGGCGCGTGGTACGAAGCAGAAAGCGACAGAGAGAAGCAGCAACAGGGCTACTGTGTAGCTCGGAAATCGAGGCGTTCGGTTTGGTTTTTTTTATTTACAAAACAGAATTCTTTTTGTCGCTCTTTTCTTTTTCTAATTTTATTATGCAATCCAAAACAGTATTTGTTAGTTGCAATTTTATTATGAATTAAATTTATCTTTCTAGGGCTTTGATGTAGCCTAGTTTTGATAACACAATTTTAATTCCATATTATTTTTCTATTTTTCTATGGTTGTGTATTTAATTTTTGTTCTTAATGCTTACAATTGTTTGGCCAACTTTTGTATGATTTATTAAATCATGGAGAGACCGAACTGTTAATTTGTGATTTCGAATTTATAAAATTAAACACCATTACAAGAGCGAACCGCTGTTAATGTGACCATTAAGAAATCCATAGTTCTTAATGGATTTTCAATTAGTAATTTGTGCATGAACTATGACAAATAATTAGTTGAGAATTTTTTTGATATTTCTTGAAAGAGAATATTGAATAATTTGGGGATTTTAGTCTACAACTTGGAAAAATAATATTTTTATTCACGTGGAGTTATAAATTGTAACTAGGTGAAATCGAAAGCCCTAGAAATAATTTTGCGATTAACAAACAACCAAATTTTGGCTTCCATTCCTTTTAATTAGTTTATTTCATTCGTTTAGATTAATTTAATTTAGCTGCTATTTTTTTATCATCTTTTTGATCTTCCAAATAGTAGTTGATCTAGTCAATTTTGGTAATCAATAAAATAATTAGTCCTCGTGGGTTCGACACTCTTTTCACTTAACTATACTACTTGTTGCTATTTTGTACGCTTACAAATAGTTCACATCAAGTTTTTAGCGCCGCTGCTGGAGACTAATTATTTTCTATTGATATTGATAATTACTGGATTGTTACTAATTTGGATTTTTTTTTTTTTTTACTTTTTACTTTTTACTTTTTACTTTTTATTTTTAGTTTTCTGTTTTTTTTAATAATCATATTTCAGGACATAGAAGTGTATCACAATGGCAAACAATGAGAAAAACAAGATTTTGAGAGACTATACTATACCCTCTCTTAATGGAGTAACATCAAGCATAAAGAGGTCAGTTATTGAAGCTAACAATTTTGAAATTAAATCGGCGATCATTCAAATGATTCAACAAACTGTTCAATTTGGAGGACTATCGCACGAGGATCCTAATGTTCACATTGCAAACTTTTTAGAAATTTGTGACACTTTCACGAATAATGGAGTATCAGATGATGCAATTCGATTGAGACTCTTTCCTTTTCCACTAAGAGATAAGGCTAAGGCTTGGCTAAATTTTCTACCACCCGGTGGTATTATTACTTGGGAGGGACTTGCACAAATTTTTTTTGTTAAGTATTTTACACCGGCAAAGACAACGAAGCTAAGGAATGACATTACCACATTTACTCAATTTGAGACTGAGTCTTTGTATGATGCATAGGAGATGTATAGAGAGTTATTGAGAAAGTGTCATCATCATGATCTTCCGAAATGGCTACAAATTCAAATATTCTATAATGGTTTGGGAGTTACAAATCGATCTATGGTTGACGCAGCAGTAGGATGTGCACTTATGAACAAAACTCATGAAGCAGCCTATGAGCTTTTAGAGGAGATGACATCTAATAATTACCAGTGATTTTCAGAGAGTACAATGCCAAGAAAAGTGGCTGGAGTTTTTGAACTTGATCCTATTACTATTTTAACTGCAAAAATTAATATTTTATCTAAACAAATAGGTAATATGAATGTTAATGCTATTCAAACTAATATGATTTGTGATCTTTGTGCAGGAAATCACTCAAGTACAGATTGCCAAGTGGGGAACCCATTTGCTCACCCACAGTCCTATTAAGCAAATTACATGTCCAATTTTCAACATCAAAACAATCTTTATTCGAACACGTATAATCAAGGATGGCGAAACCACCCCATTTTTTCATGGAACAACAATCAAGGAGCAATTAGACCACCTCAAAATTTTTCACAGCAAGAAAAAAAACAGACACTTGAGGAGATGTTTATGCAGTACATGCAAAAGACAGATTTGGCAATCCAAAATGTTGCAACTTCAACTTCAGCTTCAATTCGCAATCTTTGTAATACCCCGTGTTAAGAATATATATATATATATATATATATATATATATATATATATATATATATATATATATATATATATATATATATATATATATATATATATATATATATATATATATATATATATAATTAATTCGAGAGTACCCTATGGAAAATTCTATAGGGGGCTTCCATGGAATTAATGGCCATGGGGGGCTCACGGGAGAGAGAACAACAGCAGCTGAGGTTGCTGCGTCAGCTGACGTCATGTGGGGCCCGCACCTATGCGTGCTGACGTGAGCGGGGAGAGCTGCAGTTGCTTCTGCAGCTGCCACGTGTGCGAGGCAGCGGGGCCCATGGGCTGTTAGGGGTCTTTCGGCTTTGCTTCCTTCGCGAAGAGAGAGAAGGGAATGAGATTTGTTCCATATCGGGGAGATTTGGGATTATATATATATATATATATATATATATATATATATATATATAGAGAGAGAGAGAGAGAGAGAGAGAGAGAGAGAGAGAGATTACCAACAAGTTATAACACCTTTTATGAGGCAGCCTGTGGTGGGCAGTTGTTTGCTAAAATTGCTGATTGGGGCCAGGGCATTACAAATGGTATCAGAGCCGACTTTCGACACCGAGTGTGGGTACAGTTGTTCCTGAGATGGAGCTAGCAGATGTACTAGAAAGTATGCCTGAGAGGGAGCGGGGTTGGGTCAGGTTGCCCGGTAAATCCACCGAGGTGGACTAGGGGACTGGACAACACATAGAATCGGGATACTGTACAACTAGCAGAATCAGGGTACGCCATTCCACATCGGCTAGAAAGGAGATCCTAGCGCTACGTTGCAAGCCCGGCTTCAGCGAGGACGTTGAATTCTTAAGGGGGGTGTCTGTAACACCCCGTGTTAAGAATAGATATATATATATAATTAATTATTTGGAGAGTGCTCTATGGAAATTCTATAGGGGGGCTTTCATTGAATAATGGACATGGGGGGCCCACGGGAGAGAGAACGCTGTAGCTGAGGTTGATGGTCTGCTGACGTCAAGTGGGGCCCGCCCCTGTGCGTGCTGATGTGAGCGGGGAGAGTTGTAGTTGCTTCTGCAGCTGCCACGTGTGTGAGGCAGCGGGGGCCATGGGCCGTTGGGGGTCTTTTGGCTGTGCTTCCTTCGCGAAGAGAGAGGGACAGCGGAAGGGAATGAGATTTGTTCCATATCAGGGAGATTTGGGATTAATTTTATATATATATATATATATATATATATATATATATATATATATATATATATATATATATATTATTGCCTGGGATTATAGGTCACCAACAAGCTATAAAACCTTTTATGAGGCAGCCTGTGGTGGGTAGTTGTTTGCTAAAATCGCTGATCGGGGCCGGGGCGTTACAATCTTGAGGTTCAGATTGGTCAACTTTCAAATATTCTCAATGAGAGAACAACATGAACCTTACCCAGTAACACCGTAACAAATCCCAAGGAGCATGTCAAAACAATAACACTAAGAAGTGGAAGAACAATTGAGCAGCCATAAGAAGAAATTGCTGACCAAAATGTGGTTGAAAAGAAAAGTGAGATCGAGCAAATTATGCAGGAACAAACGCAGCAGGTGGCCAATCACCATTCTAAGAAGGATAAAGGAGTTTCAAGCCAAACAATTTCATGGTAGTTCAATTCTGACACTTATCCTAATTCACCTTATGATGCACCTATTCCTTTTCAACAAAGACTTATAAAGAACAAGCTTGATAATCACTTTTCAAGATTTTTAAATATTTTTAAGCAATTACATATTAATATTACTCTTATTGAAGTCTTAGAACAAATGCCTAAATATGCTAAATTTTTTAAGGACATTTTATCAAACAAGGGGAAGTTGGAGGAGCATGAAATAGTTATGCTAACCGAAGATAGTAGTCCAATTTTACAAAAGAAGCTGCCTCCTAAACTTAAAGATCCAGAGAATTTTACAATTCCTTGCACTATTGAAAATTCTTCTTTCTATAAACCATTATGTGATTTAGGAGCAAGTATTAATCTTATGCCTTGTTTAGTTTTCAGGAAACTAGATATTGGAGAAGCAAAGCCCACTAAAATTTCTTTGCAATTGGCGGACAGATCTATCAAATACCCAAGAGGAATAATTGAAGATGTTTTGGTAAAGGTAGACAAGTTCATATTTCCAGCTGATTTCATAGTGCTTGTATGGAGGAAGATGAACAAATTTCGTTAATTTTGGGGCAACCTTTTCTAGCAACGGAGAGAGCTTTAATTGATATCCAATAAGGAAAACTTATTTTGAGGGTTGAGAATGAGCAAGTAATGTTTGATATTTTTAAATCCATGGAGGTTGTTGCTGAAGCTCACTCATGTTTTCAAGTTTGTGAAACTAATCTAATTGTGGGAGAGACACATAGAGCAGAAGTTGAGAAATTACCAATTAAAGTGTGTCCAACAAATTCAGCAACTCTTGAATCTGAGAAAGAAAAGATTTTGGAATACGTTCAAGTTGCACCATCTATTAATTTTTCTTCTCAGCTGACATTCGAGGAGGTGGTAATATCAAGAATGCCATCGTCAAGAAAGAAACGACTTAAACTCAAGATTCAACCACTGCCATCTAGCTTGGGGATGTTCAAAGAAAACCTAATCCAAACATGAAGAAAGTTATTAGAAAAGATGTTCTTATGTTGTTGGATCTTGGCGTTACATAACCATCTCCGCTATCAAGTCTGGCCGAAGAATTAAAACTTAGCGCTTCTTGGGAGGCAACCCATATTTTCTTTTACTGCATTTAGATTTTCTTTTCCTTTTAGTTTACTTTAGTTTTAATTTTTAATTTTATTTTTGTAGGATTGCATAATTTTGGAGGTTTCTGGGTGGAACTATTTTCTGGACTGACATTAATGGATGTTTTTGAGCAGGTTACAGCCGAATATGGAAATGTGTATAAAATACCAATCGTAGAAAATTATCTTAGCTTTCCAGAACAAAAAGAATCAGGCAATTTGGACATCTACAACTCCAGATATCACTGAAATAACGAACGTTGCGCGTCAAGAATTTTAACACGAATCAGGGGAGCAATTCTGAACTTTTCGAATTCCTTTTGTTTTTCCTTTTCCTTTCCCATTGAGGACAATGTGATATCAATGTTTGGGGTAAGGGTAAATATTTTTATATTTTTTATTTTTTATATATTTGAAAAGAAAAAAAACAAAACAAAGTGCTGCAATTGGTTTCACCATTACACTTTTGAGTTCTTTATTGTGCTAAAGCATTGACATAATTTTTTTTAGGATAGACAATAGCTTATAAAGCAAGATTAAGCATACCTATTTACTTTAGGATTATTGAATTCCGAAATTCATTACACAATTGTGAAAGTCATGTGATTATACATAAAAGAAAAATGTGATGTTTTTTCTTGTGATTATCCCCTTTGATATAGTCCTAAACAGAGTTTAAGTAAATAGAGTGAAAAAAAGAAGAAAAATATAAAGAAAATAAATAATAAACAATAATATATATATTTATATATATATATATATATATATATATATATATATATATATATATATATATATATATATATATATATATATATATATATATATATATATATATAATAAAATACAAAGAAAGCTATCAGGTGGCTCTCCTTCAATCCCTCAAAATCAAAGGCCCATATGTAACCTCACAAAACACATCCCCCGTCCCCCCCACCCCCCCCCCCCCCCCCCCCCCCCCCAAAACTATCCCCCCCAAGTTCAAATTCAAATTCACCCCCCAAAACAACTCATATATTTTATTTAATTATTTCTCTTATATATATATATATATATATATATATATATATATATATATATATATATATATATGGACTTTTATATCTTAATTTATAATTATTTTTCACCATATACTAATGGAAGCATGGACTTTTATTTACAACTAATTATTTTCATACTATTCAAACTTTAGTTACATAATTGTTGATTTACTGTTTACAAAACTTTTCATATATTGTATCGTTCTTAAGACGTGTCATAGGCACGTGGCCATGAGCAAATTTAGCATGTATATATATATATATATATATATATATATATATATATATATATATATATATATATATATTTGAATGAATAAAGTTCTATCTACTCCAATGTTTTGAGTTGCTTAGTAACTAGGAGTATTCATTACCAATGTTTACTTTTACGTCAAACGGCAACTTGAAATATGAGTATGCAAAAGCACTTTAAGTTTGTGACTTGTTGAGTAATCGGGTGAATTCATCACAAATGTTTGCATTCGCGTCAAAAGGCAAGTAACAACTTAGCGAAGAGCGGAGAAAAAAAAACTCTTGTTTGCTACTCGGTTTGCAGTAGTGAGAAAGGGTTATCACAGATGGAGTTGTTATATACTATAATTACATTAATTGCATAACAAATATGATTGGGTTTGGAATTATGAATGAATAATTGCACTGGAGAAAATGAGTATGTTTGGTTTTACTTTATTTGCTATTGTTTATATTTTAAATTGAAATTTTGATCCTTGCATGATAAGATCTCTTAGTATGATGAGTTGAGTCTATTATTGATTATTATTCCTTTATTCATGGTTTTACCTTTTTCTCGAGGACAAGAAAAATCTTAAGTTTGGGGGTATTTGATGTGTCTAATTTTTAGATAAATATTTGTACTCAATTACCCATAAAAATTTGTTGTATTTGTCTATCCAATTAATAATTTATCTTATTTCCATAAATTTCAGTTAATTAATTATTTTTGAAGGAATAATATTTTTTGATGCACAAGGTGAAGATTTTCAGTAAAAACTAACAAACAAAACAAGGAGAATGATTGATTAATTTTTATTGATTTGTTGAAATTTGAATTTTAGAATTTTGCCATGTCAAAAGCAAAATAGAAATTTTAATTGCCAATAGAGGGTGAAAATGAAATAAAAAAATTGAAAAGGATTTAATTGAGCTAATGTATAGTTAGTTTAATTAATTTCAAATAATTAATTTTATTTTTATTTTTTGTGTATGTAGCACGTGCTTCAAGAAAGAGAAAGAGAAGAAAAAGAAGAAAGAAAGAAAGAGCTAATCTGAAAAAGGAAAGAAATAATGGAAGATGTGGGGTTATATGCAAAAGAAAACCCTAATAACCTAGGTTCGGCTCCTTATAAATACAACAGTCAAAAGAATATGCTTAATGAGAGAGGGCGAGCGACGGCTGACCTCAAATAATTTTTTTAAAAAAAAAGAGCGTGGTCTGACTTAGCGGCTCGGGTATCGAAGTGGAGGAAAGAAGGAGAAAGACAGAGAGAGTGGACTGAATTGTGGCTTGGTTTTCGAGACGAGGAGGCAGGAAGGGATAGAAGAGAGAGAAGCAGGTTGGCGTGTGGCGGAGACCGATTCGAAGCAGAAAGCGACAGAGAGAAGAAGCAGCATGGCTACTGTGCAGTGCGGAAATCGAGGAGTTCGGTTTGGATTTTTTTTTTTTTTTACAGAACAGAGTTCTTTCTGTCTCTCTTTTCTTTTTCTAATTTTATTATGTAATCCAAAACAATATTTGTTAGTTGCAATTTTATTATGAACTAAATTTATTTTTCTAGGGCTTTGATGTAGCCTAGTTTTGAGAATACAATATTAATTCCATATTATTTTTCTATTTTTTCATGGTTGTGTGTTTAATTTTTGTTCTTAATGCTTACAATTGTTTGGTCAACTTTTGTATGATTTATTAAATCATGGAGACACCGAACTGGTAATTTGTGATTTTAAATTTAGAAAATTAAACACCATTACAAGAGCGATCCGCTGTTAATGTGACCGTTAAGAAATCCATAGATATTAATGAATTTTCAATTAGTAATTTGTGCATGAACTATGACAAATAATTAGTTGAGAATATTTTTGATATTACTTGAGAAAGAATATTGAATAATTTGGGGAGTTTGGTCTAGAACTTGGAAAAATAATATTTTTATTCAGATGGAGTTATAAATTGTATGGGATTAACTAGGTGAAATCGAAAGCCCTAGAATTAGTTTTGTGATTAACAAACAACCAAATTTCGGATTCTGTTCCTTTTAATTAGTTTATTTCATTCATGTAGATTAATTTAATTTAGTTGCTATTTTTTTAATCATATTTTCGATCTTCCAAATAGTAGTTGATCTAGTCAATTTCGGTACTCAATAAAATAGTTAGTCCTCGTGGGTTCGACACTCTTTTCACTTAGCTATACTACTTGTTGCGATTTTGTACACTTGCAAATAATTCACATCACCATCTCAACTCGGATCACACAACCCGGAACCTGATGCGACTCGACCCGAACCCGACCCGTGACCAGCCAAGTTTGTGGATTCGACCCATTTGGATCTTTTTTTGAATGTTTTTTTTACTACAAATTCTATGTATATATGTATATATATACTTCAAGAAATATGTATATATATGTATATATGCATATAGATATACTTTAAAATATTTTTAAAATGTATAAAAATGAGTGTGGACATCAAAATTAATTGATTACTACCCACTACTCAATTAGACAATCTCACCCTAGCTATTTATAGCCAACTTCACCTCCTCACTTCTCTCATCTCAACAATATGGGACTAAAAGTTTTCAAAGTTTAAAATCTAAATACATTTCGTCCAACAGTGGTGATTTAAAAGAAGTGGGGAGGTGGAGTTGAGTATAAATAGCTAGGGTGTGGTGGGCTAATTGAGTAATTGGTAGTGAGCAATTAATTTTATTGTTCACACTTATCTATATAATAAATTACAAAGGAAGCTATCAAGTGGCTCTCATTCAATCTCCCCTAAAACCAATGGCTTAGATTGATTCTCACAAAACATATTTTTCAGCCCAAAATTTCAAATCCCAAAATTAAATTGTTTCCCCCTAAAACTAAAAAACCCATTACTTTATTATTATCTCTCTCTTCTCTCTTCACTTTTTCATATTTCTCTTTTTCTCTCTCTACCTCTCTCTCTCCCATTCTTTCTTTATTTACTTAGAAATTTCGATTTTAAGATTTCAGGTTTGTAAAATTTTCAGAATTTTTATGCTTTTTTTATTGCACATGTTATATTGAAAATAGAAAATATCTCTTCAACAGTTAAATTTGATCATTTTCCACCCTTAAAGTTTTAAGAAGTTGGATTTTACACCCTCATTTATAATTATTTTTTAACATATACTAATAGAACTATGGAATTTTATTTACAACTAATTATTGTCATACTATTCAAACTTGAACTACATAATTGTTGTTTTACTGTTTGCAGGACTTTTGGTGTGTTGTATCGTTCCGAAGACGTGTCGTAGGCACGTGCCCACAGGCAAATCTAGTTTGATATAAAATTTGAAATATTAACCAACTTATTAATAAAAATAAAAACAAATATTTAACCCAACCTGCAATCCAGTCCGATCCGAATCGGGTTCAACCCGAAAGGGTTTTGCTGGTCGACGGGTCGACTTTTAAATTTCCCAACCTGACCCGAGCTCGTCCGCACTCCGGGCGAACCCGGCGGGTCTAGGCCCGGCCTGGCCCAGCCCAGTGAACCTGACTGCCAACCCTATGTTCGACCAACTAAAAAGCATATCTGCAATTGGAATTTCGATAAGAGTTAGATCATTAATCACTTCGTTGAATCTCTTTCTATCTCGATGTGAACCCCCTCTCCCCGTGTGTTCACCGGCAAATTTCATGATGTTGAAGTCCCCCATAATAACTAATGGTCCTACCCATTTATTTCTAATTTCTATAAGTTCCTCCCATAGTTCCTCTCTTTGACCTGCATCGTTTGGTCCATAATGCACAGACACGACCTGGACTTTCCTACTCGAGAGGTCAAAAATCTTCACTGAGACAGAGTACAAACCAGTAAAAGATTCCTCTATCGTTATATGTCATTTTTTGAAAATATTTTCAAAAAGATGACAGTTGCCAAACTATTTGTGCTCGTGGACTTAACAACTAAACTCGTTGTTGCCGCTAAATTTGGTGTGGGGGCACACAGATAGAACTTGTGGATTCTTGGGGAAACTGAATAGAAAAACCTTGTACCTGTTCCGTCGGGCGTCGATCGTCGCTCCGCTGTGCACCTGCAAAAAGTGCGAGGCACCGGGGTTGTTCCCGGCGACGCACCCTCCGACGCTCAAGTCAGTAATCTGGGAAGACTATGAATGAGCACAAAAACTGGTGAAGAGTTCATTACCTCTTAATGGAGATGGGCGGGGGGTATTTATAGGCGCCTTAGGGAACGGATTAGGAATGTAATCCTTGTGATCTGATATGGAATATTCTTCCTGTGAACAGATTAGGAATGTAATCTAATAAGGTATATTCCCTGTAATCAGATAAAGAATTTAATCCCAAATCCCGGTGAAAGGATGGGCGCGAATCAGGGCCGTTGATCAATATGAATCAGGAACCCTAATTCTATCCCTTCTGAGCTGGGTTTGCTGCGGGTCGGAACCTGTACCCGATTAAGATGGATCCGTTCGCGGGTAAGTGGATTTTCGGGGAAGATGGCCAGTATCTGCTTCAGACCTATCAGAAGGTGAAATTACCGCTCTACCCCTGTGCCTTAAGATTCGTGATCCATCTGGACGGTTCTGATTTAACCCCATTTTTAGCCATATCACGAGCCCCCCACTCCTGAAGACTGAGTTCGATCAGCCTTTGAGGAGTAGTTTAACTGTTTTAATGGCTAGCGGGGCTGTATCGGAGTCCAAATGGAGGGTTTCGAATCTTGAAGGGGGTAGTAATGTGTTTTTGAAGTTGCAATCTGTCTCTAAGCATCTCTGAGTGTCCAACGGTCTTCATTTACTTTTTCGGATTATTTATTTAATTTTGCGATGTGTTAACCTAGTCGTCCGGGGGCCCTCACGATACGTTCTAGGCAATAATTGTTTGTTCAGGGGTTCGAAAATATTACCCCAAATTTATAATTATTTCCTAGATTTTCCAGTGAATTTTCCTGGATTTTTGGTGATTTTTTCGCAATTTTTAAATAAATAAAACGATTAAAATAAATTAAAACTGATTTTAAATACCCATTTATGACGTGGCGTCATCAGAGCCTTTGATCAGAGCGCAGCGTGATTTTCAGAGAGATCGGGTGGTCCCTGTTCTTCGGCTCGCTTTTTCGCCGTACGTGAGGTTCGGTACCCCGGCGCTCCGGCTCGGCGCCTCGGCACCTCGGTTCGGATGGCTCGGTGCTTCGGCTCGGCGGTCCCGAAGTACGTGGCATCATCGGAGCCGTCTATCTAAGTGCGGATCCCCGTAAAGCGCTATCTTGTCGTTTAGTGGACGTGGCCAAATCTGGACCGTCCATCATGACGAACGCGCTTTTTGGCAAGATCCAACGGCTAATATGGGTCGGAGCAATTTTTTGCCATATACGAGGGTTGGTACCCCGGTACCCCGGCTCGGCTCCTCGGCACCTCGGTTCGGATGGCTCGGTGCTTCGGCTCGGCGGTTCCGAAGTACGTGGCATCATCTGAGCCGTCCATCATGACGAGCGCGCTTTTTGGCAAGATCCAACGGCTGATATGGGTCGGAGCGATTTTTTGCCATATACGAGGGTCGGTACCCCGGTACTCCGGCTCGGTGTCTCGGCACCTCGGTTCGTTGGGTCGGTGCTTCGGCTCGACGGCTCCGAGGTACGTGGCATCATCTGAGCCGTGCATCTCAGCGTGGATCCCCAAAAAACGTTATCTTGTCGTTTAGTGGACGTGGCCAAATCTGGACCGTCCATCATGACGAGCGCGCTTTTTGGCAAGATCCAACGGCTGATATGCCTCGGATCGGATTTTTGCCATATACGAGGGTCGGTACCCCGGTACCCCGGCTCGGAAGGTCGGTGCTTCGGTTCGCTGGGTTGGCATTTCGACTCGATGGGTCGGTGCTTCGGCTCGTTGGGTCGGTGCTTCGGCTCGATGGTTCCGAGGTACGTGGCATCATCTGAGCCGTCCCTCTCAGCGTGGATCCCCAAAAAACGTTATCTTGTTGTTTAGTGGACGTGGCCAAATCTGGACCGTCCATCATGATGAGCGCGCTTTTTGGCAAGATCCAACGGCTGATATGGGTCGGAGCGATTTTTTGCCATATACGAGGGTCGGTACCCCGGTACCCCGGCTCGGCGCATCGAAGTTGACTGGCCGAGGCACAAAGTTGTGTGTTTTGGAGGAGGTGCTTCCTGAGGGGTCACCTCCTCGGCACTTAGTGGCTCGGTGGCCCGGCTGAGCTGTTCGGTAGCTCGGCTGGGCGAACCGATGGCAGGCAGCAAGGAGGGACGCGTGGCTGGATCTGGACGGTCCATCTTGACGCGCATCTCGAGGACGGGGTTCAGATCACGAGAAAACGCTATCTTGTCGTTTTGTGGGCGTGGCACGATCTGAACCGTCCATCAGATTTTGTCGCGAGTTTTAAGGAGATCCGACGGTGACTTCGCCTCGGAGCGATTTTTTGCCATATACGAGGGTCGGTACCCCGGTACCCCGGCTCGGCGCATCGAAGTTGCCTGGCCGAGGCACAAAGTTGTGTGTTTTGGAGGAGGTGCTTCCTGAGGGGTCACCTCCTCGGCACTTAGTGGCTCGGTGGCTCGGCTGAGCTGTTCGGTAGCTCGGCTGGGCGAACCGATGGCAGGCAGCAAGGAGGGACGCGTGGCTGGATCTGGACGGTCCATCTTGACGCGCATCTGGAGGACGGGGTTCAGATCACGAGAAAACGCTATCTTGTCGTTTTGCGGGCGTGGCACGATCTGAACCGTCCATCAGATTTTGTCGCGAGTTTTAAGGAGATCCGACGGTGACTTCGCCTCGGAGCGATTTTTTGCCATATACGAGGGTCGGTACCCCGGTATCTCGGCTCGGCTCATCGAGGTTGACTGGCCGAGGCACAAAGTTGTGTAGCCGGGGCGTCTTGTGGCTTTCTTGTAGGTGGCCAAGACATTGACTTGGTATTTTTAAGGGTCTCTTGCTCCGAGTAGGCTCCGTATTTTTCCGCTTCCGCCTGTCGCTTTGGCTCCCTGTTGGGCTTTTTGCGCTTCCCAAGGAGGCCCAACTTGGAGGGGTTAAAAGCGCTCACTCTTACTCTCAAAGCTCACTTCCCACTTTTAACTCAAGTTTTTTACTTTCGTTCTCTAAGTGCTCTGCTAGCGGCGATTTCCTCCCCAAGGCGTTTCCGTTAGCTGTCGTGTGGGCCAGGCGATTTCCGGCAAGAGTATTCCGACCGTAGACGTCACTTCAAAAGGTCAGTTTACTTAGTCTGAATAATTTTCCTAGAGATGTCTCGAGTAGATTCGGGGAGTGGGGCTTCGTCTTCGGGCGACGAGAGTGCCGAGGAGAGGAGGAGGTCGGAGATTAGGAGGAAGGGTAAGCAAGCCGCTGAACCTTCCGTAGTCGAGACGAAGAAGGGGAAGAAGAAGAGGAGGGTAGAGACCCAATCCCCCATTGTGGAGGTGATTGTGGAGAATCCGAAGCAGGCAGGCGAGATAGGTCGGTATCCTTCCGTCCTGTCCGGTCATTCGGGGGTCAGGCAGTACCAGGGGGACTTGCTAGAGAAGGCGATCTATGGGAAGTCCAAGATCGTCGAAGAGCCCAATCCGGAACTTGCCACCGAAGCGGATGAGCTCATCACTTTGGTATCCGAGGAGGACCTGCTCCGGGTTAGAAGGGCTTTCGCTATCCCTCCGGAGTACAAACTGATTCTTCCAGGTCCTGGGATACGAGCGAATTCTAAGTTGCCGTCTTCGGACATGTGCATGTTCGACGTCGACTCCTTTCATGCCGGGTTGCGTTTCCCTCTGCACCCATTCATCCTCGAGATCCTCGGCTGGTATTGCCTCGCGCCAACCCAGTTCATGCCGAACACATGGCACCACGTGAACGCCTTTATGCTTTAGTGCTACCGAGCCGAGGTGCAGCCAGATCTCACGGTTTTCCGAGGAATGTATCGAGTAAACCGTCAGCACAAGACGGAATACCGATACTACTTGGGGCCGAGGAAGGGTGTCAAGATTGTAGAAAACCCTGATTCGATTAAGGGTTGGAAGGAAAAGTTTTTTATAGTGAGGGGCGAGGCGATCAGGCCCATCCCGACCCGTTGGAAGGTGGAGGTGCCGAATTTTGCACGCGCCGACCCTGTTTTGTCTGATGCCGAGGAAGAGGTGGCGAGGAGGATAATGGCCCTTCCGATACTGAGTTGGAGGGATTTGACGGAGGAGGTGTTGTTCGGGTGCGGCCTAAGCCCCATCAACCCGAGTATGCTCCTGACATCTCGTTTTTTTTTTTTCTAAGTTTTCGGTTCGGGCTGCTAACTCGTCCCCCCCCCCCCCTCTTTTTTTTGACTCGTTGCAGAAGGAATGAAGATCGACTTCAACTCCATGATGGCGGACAGGTCTAAGCTGGCCGAGGGGAAGAAGAGGAAGAGGGCGGCTGCGACTGTTTCGTCGACCCCGGCACCTACCGTCGCCTCGAGCATCCCTCCGCCTCCCCCTGCTGTGGAGGTGCCCTCGGAAGTCATCGTCGCCGAGGAGCCCCCGTCTTCTTCGGTCCCTAGCGTGATCGAGGGGATCTTCGATGTGAACGCGGCGCTGTCGATCGAGGCACTAACGCTGACCCAGGCCGCCGAAGAGATTCTGACGGAGCAGCACAAGCAACTGTTTGTGCCGAATTGGCGAGTGAAGAACCATGATGGGTTCCTCGGCAATTCGCAGATGTCAGTGCAGGTCGTCAAACACTTGGCGACCCCGAAGGACAGGGCCGCGCTGAGGGCGGGGACGGTCGGTGATGATACCTACGAAGTCGCCCGGTCACTCGTTTCGATAAGCGTATTGCAAATTTCTTTAAGTCAGTAACTCGGCATCTGTATTAGTGACTGTTGTCTCTGTAGGCCACTTGCCACTTCGGCCACCTCCTCGAGACGTTTGCCACGCAGGAGAAGGAGCTGAGGTCCGCCAGCGACAAGGACAGGTTGGCGAAGGTCAAGGCGGTCAAAGAACTTGAGGCCGAGCAGAGGAGGACTGAGGCCTTGGAAGTCCGGGTCGCGGATCTTGGGTCGGATTTGGAGAAGGCCAAGGACTTAGCTGCGGCACTGAAGTCCTTGGCCGAGGAGAGAGCGGAGAAGGAGGCCCTGGCGACGAGGATCCGGGCCGAGGTGGAGAAGGAGGTCGAGGAAGAGGCGAAGAAGCACATGGCCGAAAATATGGAGAAGTCCTATCAGATGGCCCTCGACCACGTTCAGGAGCGAGTCCCCGGCTTCGAGCGGGTCGGCTATCAATTGTTTCCAACGCCGACCTCGGACGATGAAGGGGAGGAAGGCGAAGAGGACGAGGCTGAAGGCAAAGGCGAGGAAGGACGGGATGGACAGACTGTGGGAGATGGCCAGGTCAAGGGACCCTCCGTCGATGCACCTGTGGCTGACGCGGCGACGAAGGTGGACCCTTGATCCCCTCGGTTTTTGTAGTTCTCTTTTTTTTTTGTTTCGATCGTTGTAATGCCTTTTGCGGACTGGCCACCGCCTTTCAATGAATGAAAAGTATTTTGACTCCAGAATTTGTCTAAGTGTTTGGCTCGGTAATGAATGAAAAGTATTCAATGCTATCTCTTTCTTATTTCAGATTGCCGAGCCGGCTTGTAACACTTCGGCCGAACAGCGCCGAGCCGAGCTGTTTAAGCGATCTCGGGAGGATCGTCTCGAGGGTGAGGTTCACTTGACGAGGAAAATACTTCATAACTTGGAGATAAGGCATAGCGATGCTTTAGTTGAGCTGCACCACCTACGAATAGTCGAGACCGAGCTATCTGCTAGGGAAGAGGAACTGGCTCGGATTTCAGCCGAACGGGACGGCTTGGCGAAAAAGGTGGAGGAGTTGCAGAGGGTGACTGTCGACAAGAGCATCGAAGTGACCCACTTGCGTCGCGTTATCTCTGACAGTGCCGAATACCCCGGTTCGGCGAAACTCCCTCGGTTTAAGGTGATAGTAAAGGATGACACTTTGAAAGATCGCATCGTCGAGCTAGAGGAAGAAGTCGCTCGGCTCAAGCCTCAGCCGGTGAGGGCCAACGTCCGGAGCACCTCGTGCACCCGCGAGGAGATCGAGCGAGGGATCACGTTCTATCAAGCGGCGAGCCGGACTCCCCTCGTAGGTAGGTCAGCCGCCGATGCCCAAAGCGGTGTGGCGGTGTCTTCGAGCGGTGCTTCGGTAGGAGCAACCGTCAGAGTTAGTGGTGAGGAGGCGTCTCGGTTCGTCGGCCTAGATTCGAGCTCGGAGGTCAAAAAGCGTCGACCCAAAGTGTCTCTAAAACGGAGCATTCCCCTTCCTCGGAAGTAACGGGCTGGTCGTGTCCTTGTGTTGTAATCCTACTTGCAAGTTTTTGCTGTTGTAATCCGCTTTGTAACTTTTATCCAACTTATTAATGGAATTGGAGTTGTTTTATCCGAACTGCCCTCGGCTGTCTTCTTATCTGTGCCATGGTTGTGTCATCTAGAGTAGGCTTGGGACGAACCACGAGGCTGGTGTTCGCTTCGCCGAACTCCTTGGCCTCGAATTTTCCTTTTTCGCTGCGTTTATGAGCCATAGGCTTGATTCGGCTGTTGAGGCGTAGTTGCTTCTCGACTGCGCCCACGTGGCTTGATCAGGAACGTCTGATGTTTGCGCGGAACTCGAGGCGGGTCCGGTTCCCAAGAAAACAATATCTTGTCGTTTTGTGGACACGTGGCTGAACGAGATCCGTTCATCATGTGCTAGCGCACTTTCTGAGGCGATCTGACGGTGGCTTCGCCTCGGAGTGATTTTTTGCCATATACGAGGGTCGGTAACCCGGTACCTCGGCTCGGCGCGTAGTTGCTTCCCGATTGCGCCCACGTGGCCTAATCAGGGACGTCTGATATTTGCACGGATCTCGAGGTGGGTCCAGTTTCCAAGAAAACACTATCTTGTCATTTTGTGGACACGTGGCTGAATGAGATCCGCCCATCATGCCCTAGCGCACTTTCTGAGGCGATCTAACGGTGGCTTCGCCTCGGAGTGATTTTTTTCCATATACGAGGGTCGGTAACCCGGTACCTCGGCTCGGCGTGCGAGGGCTGTGATTTGTACCTAATCCTGGCCCGACCGAGGGTGAGTCGGAAAGATTGGGTCAAGTCGTCGGAGAGATCCGATCGTTGGATTAGTTTAGTTTGGGGGATGTGGGAGCAGTTTCGAATGGCGAGCTACTTCTATTCCGCTTAGGAGTGAACTTGCGAAGCTAAGCCGAGCCAAATGTTGGACTCCGATCCATTCAACGGCTGCAGGAGCGATTTCGAACGGCGATCTACCCCCGGCTCGTCTATAGACGAGCCGAGGAGGAAGAGTCGAGCCGAGTGCTGGACTCCGAACCATCGTGTGGTTAGTTTAAGGGATGTAGGAGCAGTTTCGAATGGCGAGCTGCTTCTAGTCCGCTTAGGAGCGAACTTGCGAAGCAAAGTCGAGCCAAGTGTTGGACTCCGATCCATTCAACGGCTGCAGGAGCAATTTCGAACGGCGATCTACACCCGGCTCGTCTATAGACGTGCCGAGGAGGAAGAGTCGAGCCGAGTGCTGGACTCCGAACCATCGTGTGGCTAGTTTAAGGGATGCAGGAGCAGTTTCGAATGGCAAGCTGCTTCTAGTCCGCTTAGGAGCGAACTTGCGAAGCAAAGTCGAGCCAAGTGTTGGACTCCGATCCATTCAACGGCTGCAGGAGCAATTTCGAACGGCGATCTACCCCCGGCTCGTCTATAGACGTGTCGAGGAGGAAGAGTCGAGCCGAGTACTGGACTCCGAACCATCGTGTGGTTAGAAAATTTAAGGTTGAGGTATGCGATAGTATCAAAAATATGAAAAACTTTATTTATTAATATCTAATGGTCGGCTGCTTCTAAAGTTGCTAGCCATTATTACAATGAAAAAAGAACAAAGGAAAAATTACTAGCAGCAGGAGAGGAGTGGTCCGACATCTCGAGTTACTTAGATAGGCGTGGCTGCCTTCTCTTGGTATTTCAAAAGATGGTCGGCGTTCCAAGTCCTGGGAATTTCTCTGCCCTCAAGATCTTCTAGCTTGTATGCACCGGGGCGGATCACTTTGGAGACTTTGTATGGTCCCTCCCAATTTGGGGCCAGTTTGCTTTTCTGTCCGGGGAACGAGATGGCCAACTTTCGGAGGACCAGATCCCCTTCTTTCAGGTCGGTTGGGCGGACCCGTTTGTTGTAGGCGAGTTCGATTCTTCTCCGGTAACCTTGTTGCCGTATGGCTGCTCTTTCCCTTATTTCGTTTATCAAGTCTAGGCTCGTTCTGAGCTCCCTGGCATTCTGTTCTTCTTCAAAAGCTATCAAACGAGGAGAGGGTATCCCAACTTCTAGTGGGATGAGGGCCTCGGACCCATAGGTGAGATTGAACGGACTCTCGCCTGTCGGGGTTCGCTTCGTGGTTCGGTAATTCCACAACACATTGAGCAGCTGATCGACCCACAATCCCTTGGAGCACTTGTCGAGTCTCTTCTTGATGCCGGAGAGGATCTGTCGGTTGGCATTCTCGGCTTGGCCATTTGACTGGGGATGAGAGACGGAGGAGAAGCGGTGTTGTATGGCTAGGTCTTCACATAAGGCTCGGAAGGCAGCTCCAGCGAACTGCGTACCGTTATCTGTAATTACGACCCGAGGAACACCGAATCGACAGATTACATTTTTCCAAAAGAACTGAACAACTCTATGTTCGGTAATTGTAGCCAGGGGCTCGGCCTCTATCCATTTCGAGAAGTAGTCGACTGCCACGACTAGGAACTTCAATTGTCCGGGGGCCGGTGGAAATGGCCCCAGTAAATCCATCCCCCACATTGCGAAGGGGATCGGACTTGATAGGGAGGAGAGTGGTGCTTGTGGAAGGCGTCGGATGTCAGAATACTTCTGGCAGGAGGTGCATTGCCGAACGTGTTGTTCGGCATCCCGTAGGAGAGTGGGCCAGTAATACCCGTAGTTTAACACTTTGCGTGCCAAGGCACTGGAGCCGGAGTGGGCTCCGCCGATGCCCTCATGGAGCTCTTGAAGGGCGTAGTCGGCTTGTCCGGGGGAGAGGCACCTTAGGTAGGGTCGACCATCCACCTGGGTGAAGGAGCGCTTATAGAGAATGCCTTCGACCAATATGTAACGCTCGGCTCGGGTCCTTACCTTTCGGGCTTCCTTTGGATCCCTTGGGAGGAGTCCGTCTCTTAAAAACTCGACGAGGGGCTTCATCCAATTGTCTTCGAGGGGGAGTGGCAGTGTTTCGACGGAGTTGAAAGCCTCGTCCTCTATGCTTGGCTTGAGGAGGACTTCTATCAGAACAGTTTGTTCGAGGCCTTGCAGGGATGAGGAAGCTAATTTGGACAGGGCGTCGGCCTGGGCATTTTCTTCTCTGGGGATTCTTCGGATTAGGGCCTCCTCAAAGAGCGCCATGAGGCTCTTTACTTTAGCCAAGTACTTTACCATCCTGTCATCGCGGGCTTCATATTCGCCGAGGACCTGGTTGACGACCAACTGAGAGTCGCTGAAGATCTGCAGGAGTCGCGCCCCTGCGTTTCGGGCCATCCCAAGGCCGGCTATGAGTGCCTCGTATTCGGCTTCGTTATTCGAGGCTTTGAAGTTTATCCGGAGGGAGTATTGGAGGACAAAGTCGTCTGGGCCTGCGAGGATGACTCCTGCCCCGCTCCCCTCGTTGCAAGAGGATCCATCCACATATACCGACCAGACAGGCGGTCCCTTCATTGTTTGTTCGGTGTCGGGGATAGTTGTTTCAACTATGAATTCGGCCAGCGCCTGCGCCTTGATTGCGGTCCAAGGTTGATAAGTGATATCATGTTGGCTCAGCTCGATCGACCACTTCATGAGGCGGCCGGAAGTCTCTGGCTTGTGAAGGATCTGTTTCAGCGGCTGGTCGGTAAGAACGACCATCGAATGGGACTGGAAGTATGGCCGAAGCTTTCTCGCAGCCATTATCAGGGCGTAGGCTATTTTCTCAATTTTCGGGTACCGAAGCTCGGCGTCCCGGAGCACTTTGCTGACGTAGTAAATGGGCTTCTGAGTTCTTTCTTCTTCTCTGACTAAGACCGCACTAAGCGTCTGTTCGGAGGCTGCCAAATAGAGGTAGAGTGGTTCGCCCGGTATGGGTTTGCTGAGAAGGGGAGGATTGACGAGGTAAGCCTTAAGCTGGTCGAAGGAGTCTTGTTGTTGCTGCCCCCACTCGAATCCCTTAGCCCCCCTGAGGGCTTTGAAGAACGGGAGGCACTTCTCCCCAGACTTCGACAAAAAGCGCCCAATGGCGGCTAATCGACCAGTCAATCTTTGAACTTCTTTGACGTTTCTAGGCGGGGCCATGTCCAGTATGGCCTTGATCTTTTCCGGATTTGCCTCTATTCCTCGTTGGCTAACCATGAAGCCGAGGAACTTGCCTGACGAGACGCCGAACGCACACTTGTTCGGGTTGAGTCTCATATTGTGCTTTCTCAAAACATCAAACGCTTCTTGGAGGTCGGCCACGTGATCAATGCCTCGGATGCTTTTCACAAGCATGTCATCCACGTACACTTCCATGTTTCGGCCAATCTGGGCCTGGAATACCTTGTTGACGAGGCGCTGGTAAGTTGCCCCTGCATTCTTTAGGCCGAACGGCATGACTCTGTAGCAGTAGAGTCCTTGGTCGGTCACAAAAGATGTCTTCGAAATATCCGGGGGGAACATCCTTATCTGATTGTAACCCGAGAAAGCGTCCATGAAGCTGAGGAGCTCGTGTCCCGAGGTTGCGTCAATCAGAGTGTCGATGCTCGGCAGAGGAAAGGGGTCTTTAGGGCAGGCCTTGTTTAGGTCAGTGAAATCAATACAGATTCTCCATGTTCCATTGGACTTTTTCACCATTACTACGTTTGACAACCACTCAGGATAATTCACTTCCTGTATGAACCGGGCCTTCAACAATTTGTCCACCTCCTCTTTGATAGCGAGCTGACGTTCGGGAGCGAACTTGCGCCTCTTCTGCTGGACCGGTTTGGACCCCGGGTCAACACTGAGGCGGTGGACCAAGAGTTCTTCGGAGATACCAGGCATGTCTGCAGCTGACCATGCGAAGAGGTATTGGTTGGCTCGGATGCATTCTACAACATCCGCGTATAGTGCGGATGGGAGGGTCTTGCTGACAAAGAACCTGCGGGTCGGCTCCTGCTCCGAGAAGAGTACCTCCTCCAACTCGTCTACCGGCTCGGAGGTTGGCCGAGCAGCATCTTGGGGGATCTCGAGTGTTTCTAAGGAGAGGACGGGTCCGAGGGTGGAGGTCATATAACACTTGCGGGCCTGCTCCTGATTGCCCCTTACTTCTCCTACTCTAGCCCGAGTGGGGAATTTCATTTTGAGATGATAGGCAGAAGGGACGGCTTCAAGGGCGGCTAGGCCGGGCCGACCCAAAATGACGTTGTAGGCCGCTGGGACATCTACGACCATGAAATCCATCGACTCCGTGCGGGTAGTAGGAGTTTTGCCGGCCGTGACATCGAGGGTGATTACCCCTTCAATCGTTACCGGCACCCCCGTGAACCCATGGAGCGTGTATCCGGCGGGCTTGAGTCTGTCTCGGGAGAGCTTCAGCCCCTTGAAAGCGTCGAGGAAGAGGATGTTGACGGAGCTATCGTTATCCACTAAGATTCTCTCGACTTTGAAATTGGCCATGTGAAGACTGATGACAAGTGCGTCACAATGAGGGGTGCGGACACCCTCGAGATCTTCGTTAGAAAAGGTGACGGGCACTCCGAGGCCTTTGGGAGGAGGGGTGGCTCGGACAGAGTTCACTTCTCTAATAAAAGCTTTCCGAGAAGAGTTCGAGGAGCCCCCCATTGGACCCCCATGGATGAGGTGGAGGACTCGTTCTTCCTCAAACTCTAGCGTCTCTTCTCGTTCCGGACGTTTGTTAGCCCCCCGAGGCTGGGGAGGAAGCTCGGCTTGGTCCTTTCTCATGAATTTTGCCAACTGCCCCCTCTGGATAAGGGCCTCAATCTCGTTTCTTAGCGCACGACAATCGTTGGTGTCGTGCCCATGGTCCCGGTGATAGCGGCACCATTTTTCTCTATCTCTTCTCTTAGCAGGGGTGTTCATTTTCGGAGCAGGGGGTAAGACCCCTTCTTTTTCGACTTCCATGAAAATGGCGGAGATGTTTGTGGTGAGGGGAGTAAACTTTTCAAATCTAGGGGGAGGTCGGCGCTGGCCAGCATTATCCTTCTGGAACTTCTTTGGTCCCTCTTCTTCCGTTCCCTTCTTCTTAGACCCGGAGGCGGTTCCTTCCCAGTTGGGCTGTTCCTCGGCCTCCTCAGCTCGGATGTATTTTTCAGTGCGGAGGAGGAGGTCAGAAAAGTTGTGCGGCGGTTTCTTGGCGAGGGAGGAGCGGAGGTTGGAATTGAGGATATTGGATTGGAACGCCGCGGTAGCGACGGATTGATCGAGGGATGCGATGGTTCTGGCTTCAGCTGTGAACCTCTTCACGTAGTCCCTCAATTTCTCCCCCTTCTGTTGACGGAGGTGCAATAGGGAGATGCTAGTCTTCTCGGTCCTTCGGCTGCTGACGAAATGGGTGATGAACAGGGTTTCAAACTGTTCGAAGGAAAATATCAACGCCGGGGCAAGGCGAGAGTACCATTCTCGAGCTGGGCCTTTCAGTGTTGCAGGGAATGTTTTGCAGAGGAGGGCATCGGAAGCTTGATGGAGGAGCATCAAAGTCTTAAAGCTTTCGATGTGGTCAACTGGATCGGTCTCCCCAGTGTAGTTCTCGAACTGGGGAGGTTTGAAACCGAATGGAACAGGAGCATCTACTATGGTCCGGGAGAACGGGGGTCGGCTAGGACGTAGGGTCCTCCCCCTAAGCTCTTCTTCTCGGTTTATCTGTCCCAAGAGTCTTTCCACCTCGTTTAGACGGCGGTTCATGGTGTCATCTCTCCGACGGTGATCTGCCGAGCCACGGGACTCGTCTTCGTATGAGGGGGAGCGAGGGCTGCGGCAATGGTAACTTCAAGAACGACGAGGACTTGGGGTGCGCCTGGAATTGGTAGGAGCGGGTCGAGGAGAAGGGGACCGTTGGCGAGGGCTCCGGACCGGAGGAGGGGATGGGGCCCTCGGCTCATTGGGGTTCTGACGGAGGTTGAGGGCCTGCTGTACCATTGCTTGGAATTGTTGGAACTCGGCACAGGTGATGGGTGCCTCATTGTTCCTAGGCTGCTGCCGACCTGCTGGAGAGTGCCTCCTTCGGTAGTGATCGGGGGAGTCCTTTCTCCCTCTTCGGACGGGGGACCTCCTGTGCTCTCGGTGTCGGGGGGATCGCTCTTGCTGGCGGGAGGTTTCCCCCCGAGCCCGCTTTTCATCCAGATGGCGACGAAGGTCTTCATCTTCCGGGCGTTTGGGAGGGGCATTGTGGCGACCAGAGGCTCGGGGATGATGGGAGGCCATGGAGGCACTGGAGGCGTTGTGGATGGAGATGTCCTCTTGGTGAAGAGGCTGTTTCTGGGGGTTAGGCCCCTTTGGATCAGGAGGTGGAGGGTTCCGTTGGAGCGGCTCTTCCATGGTAGGAGGGAGTTGCCCTTGTTGCTGAGCGGGATCAGGAAGGACTTCTTGCTGGTCAGGATTGGGCGCTCGGTTGGAGCCCCTAGATCTAACTTTGCGAGGCGGCATGGCAGGAGAAAACCTGTTCACCGGGAAGAGGAGAAGTCCCTATTCGTTAGTTTCCCACAGACGGCGCCAATCTGTTGCCGCTAAATTTGGTGTGGGGGCACACAGATAGAACTTGTGGATTCTTGGGGAAACTGAATAGAAAAACCTTGTACCTGTTCCGTCGGGCGTCGATCGTCGCTCCGCCGTGCACCTGCAAAAAGTGCGAGACACCGGGGTTGTTCCCGGCGATGCACCCTCCGACGCTCAAGTCAGTAATCTGGGAAGACTATGAATGAGCACAAAAACTGGTGAAGAGTTCATTACCTCTTAATGGAGATGGGCGGGGGGTATTTATAGGCGCCTTAGGGAACGGATTAGGAATGTAATCCTTGTGATCTGATATGGAATATTCTTCCTGTGAACAGATTAGGAATGTAATCTGATAAGGTATATTCCCTGTAATCAGATAAAGAATTTAATCCCAAATCCCGGTGAAAGGATGGGCGCGAATCAGGGCCGTTGATCAATATGAATCAGGAACCCTAATTCTATCCCTTCTGAGCTGGGTTTGCTGCGGGTCGGAACCTGTACCCGATTAAGATGGATCCGTTCGCGCGGGGAAGATGGCCAGTACCCGCTTCAGACCTGTCAGAAGGTGAAATTATCGCTCTACCCCTGTGCCTTAAGATTCGTGATCCATCTGGACGGTTCCGATTTAACCCCATTTTTAGCCATATCACTCGTCATTCTCAATGGCGAGTTTAGTTGTTTCATGCTCGCCATTGGGACACAGCGAGTTTAGTTAAAAATAATTCAAATTAACTCATTGTTCCCAATAGCGAGGGTTTTTGTTCTAAACTCGCAATTGGAAACAGCGAGGATATAGGAAATTTTGTAGAAAGTGAAACACTCTTGGACTTGGTGAATTTAGGGAAAAAACTCCATAGTTCTAATTTTATTAGATAGTTGCTATTTCCAGCAGGGAGTTTAGTTAAAAAAATTTCAAATTAACTCGCCGTTCCCAATAGCGATGATCTTATAGCAACATGCACTGCTGGGAACAACAAGTTTACTGGGCCACCACTTTATTCACCTGAATACACTAAATGTATCATTTAACCAAATTTCTTTCTAACCCTTACTCATCTCCTTCCCGATTCAACCAAAACCCTAGCTCTCATCTTCGTCTGCTACCTCAATCGTTGGTTGACAAGTTCACTTGGCGGAATATCAAACATTCCCCAAAAAATCTCTAGCCATTACGTTCGTTTTTTGACAACATAAAGGTATGTTTTTACTTGACTCATACAATGTATATGGATAGGGTTAGGGTTAGGAATCGGATTATGCTTTAACTTTAAATTAAATGTAGGGTTAGGGTTAGGAATTGAAGAGGGGTTGCATTTGGTTTGAAGTTAAGGTTGGGTTTATGTTATGCACATAAAGTGTTCGATGAATTATGTAAGTGATCGAATTCTTCGTTATGCACATTCGGTGTTCGATGTAATGCATAAGTGGTGACCCCACCTTTGTTAGTGGTGACTTGTTTGTGATCAATTGCATTCGTATATAGTAGTTGTATCTATGAATTATTTGTAGGCATAGGATAAAGAAATGCAATGTAGTTAATTATATATGTTACAATTTTTGCAGGCTCAAAATGACACGACCTAGCAGTTCTGGATGCGGTCCTCCTAGTGCATCCGAGCGGGGAAAAGCTCCTGCAGTGGTGAGAGTTGTTTTTTATAGTTCCGAACTCCATGATATATATGTATTTCATTCAACAAGTATCGGTTAACAACAACTATAATTTCGTTGCAGGATGTTACTAACACCCCTATCAATGTCCATCAAACATCACATATACATGTAGATGCACCTGGGGGTCCCGTTCCAATAGACCCATCACTACTTAGAATGTAAGCCTCTCACCGATCGAATTTTGTGTGGCAAGGTGAGCCGAAGGACTTGACATTCCAAAAGCACAAAACATTGCCTCTATGCGATTGCATCATCCCATACTTGGTGGAGGCGAGATTCTATGGAGTTGCCCCAATGGGGTCAGTGAAGTTGGATCGGGGTCTCCTAACTTCTCTAGTCGAGAGATGGCGATTGGAGACTCATTCATTTCACCTACCTCATGGTGGGATGACGGTGACTTTACAAGATGTTGCCTTAATTACTGGACTTCCTATAGATGGTGTTGCCGTGATTGGAAGTTGGGTGCCGATTTGTTTCATCTTGTTCGAGAATACCTCAGTCAGGATCTGACTGAACATCTTTTATTGCTACATCTCTTAAACTTTCATGGCTAATGAAGTCATTCAATAACAACTTGAATCCAGAGTCATTTGAGTATCAAGTAGAGTGCTACACCCGAGCCTATCTTATGATGTTTTTTGGTGGTGTGATATATCCCAACTCAACGGGCAACCAAGTACCGTTGATGAATTTGAAATTGATCGCGGACATTAGACTAGTCGGCCAGTTTAGTTGGGGTAGTGCTGCTTTGGCCGTCCTTTACGAAAATCTCTATCATGCTTTGTTGAACAATGTACAGGCAGCAAGACCGATGTTGATACTACATAATGGAGCTGGGAGCGATTCCACATTGGTTGGCCGCGCGTTAGAGTCCAACACCCGGTGTGGAGTTTTGGGGTGTTTGGAGTCGATAGGTTTGCTCCTATTAGTGTTTATTAGGCTGGCGACCACACACAATGTGATAACTCCCGTGGACTCCTCACATATTACCAAGATGAGCTAGATCAGTTGCGTGCGAAATGCGTAGTGTGGGAACCGTACACCGACGAGAGATCAGAGACGTTGCCGCTATGTTACACAAAATATATTCATCTATGTTTGACAACGACACCTCTCATCCACTTCTCCATTGTAGAGCAGCCTCATGTAGATCGAGTACTTCGACAATTCGGTTTTCAACAAGATATACCGGCCAAACGAACGTATGATACTACCTTGCATGGTGTCACAGGGATGGGTCATTTGCCCTATATCGACTGGGTCGGATATCACCATAGTTATGTCCACTTTTGGAATGAGCACTGAAGGGAAATGGTCATTGGTGGAATTCCTTTGTATGATGGACGAATACATGACGCTTACATGGGGTGGTATACTAGGATCACACGGTTGGTAATCGCACCTCCTATCAATCCTCCCGCCTGAGTGATACTTCCGATACCAACGTGAGATAGGGAACCATCTCCCAGCCACTCATCCTAACAACCAACATTCAAACCAAAGGCGAAGACTTTGGCAACCATGGTAAGAATGTTTAATATTTTCGTTGGTACATTCGATTTTCAAGTTCGGAACAAAATCTTCTAACCGTCTTATTGTTGTTTTGTTGAAATATTACATTATCTAATTTGTAGGCAAAGAATGCATGGGAGATTGCAAGAATCGCCGTTCGACATTTGTCAAGTAGCGCATCCTCAAGTGGCGCATCTGATGTGACTGATGCTATGAAAGAGTTCGCACACAAGATTCTAGCACCGTGTAGACGATCTCTTGATGTTGTTGGTGAGGGGCCGCATTCGGTTTTATGGAAGCACACCTTTGTTAAGTCAACATGGGCGTGCACCGTCTCCTACTGTGCCAACACAACCCCAAGAAGAGATTCAACCGGAAGATGAGGAGCAAGGTTCCGAATGGCAAAGAGTACCTCAAGAAGATGAGCTTATCGTATCCCAAATAACACAAAATATTCCAACTCCAAAGAAGCGTAAAGTTGTCTTGCACCGACAACGTAAGCAGACAACTAGGTACATGCCGAGTTAGGAAAGTTGTCATTTTGGGTCCTAATGATGTGGTTGTGAACTTGATGAAATATTTTGAAGTTGTCAATTTTATCTTTTCATTTAGTATGAAAGTTGTAGTGCTTTTTTTTGTAGTTGTTTGTGAAGTTGTGATGTTTTCATATTTTATGAAGTTGTGTTGTTTCATCTTGTTTACCAAGTTATGATCCTTTGCTTGTAAATGAAGTTGTGATGATTGTGTTTGTCTATGAAGTTGTGCTATATTGGTTCCCCACAATGAAGTATGTGAATAAACGAAGTTTTTTTATGTTGGAATATGTTTTTGAATGTTTCGTTGTTTAAGTGTCGCATACAAAGTTCGTTAATTGCGGTTGTGGTGTTGTATGTAACAAAGGAATTATTTGCGAATTGACCAAGTGTTTCTAGTTCTTCTATCAGTAAACTCGCCCTTCCCAACGACGAGTTTAGCACTTTTACTCTCTCTGTTGGAAAGAGCGAGTTTGCTACTTCTAGAAATTAGTGTATGCTTTTCCAAGTACACTCGCCATTCCCAAGAGCGAGTTTAGTTATTTCTCTATCGCTCTTGAGAATAGCGAGTTATTCTTAGGGAGCCAACGGAGGCATTTTGACTCTGTGAAATCCCAAAAACTTCATCGTCGCTGTTCATAACAGCCGATGTTCCCTGTATACATACAAATTGGGTACTATGAACACATAATGAACACCCAATATATACCATAATGATATCGTCACAATGAAAATTTTCATTTAGCTCAACTCGGTTCCATAAAACTCTAAAAGTCACCACAATTGCCACAAACATGAACACAACAACCACAAAAGATTCAAAATTGTAATACAAGTTCAACATGAACACAACAGGAAAATATTAGCTAGCTTAAAACCTTCAACAAGCACGAGAATCTATTACAATTAGATCCAATAATATTACAAAAATAAAATTGAGTTATGTCATCGTCCGGCTTGCGGCGATGATGATGATGAAATATTCGATCTTCCTGTTCCTTGTCACGATAATAATCCTGTAAATATGTTAAGAAAATATATGTTATTTTAAAGTGGATTGTGCATATGCAAGAGTATGTATAGAAATTTTGAACTAGTAATTATCTGACATATGTCCGTTCCTCGGCAACAATGATTGTTGTGACCTTTTAAACCACATTTTGAACAAGTCATAACAAGACGTCTCATATCATCTTCCACATCCATATCCTTGCGAATATGTTTGGTCCGCGGACGACCTTTTCTGCATCTTCTAAGACTTGCATCAGTGATAAGTTTTGGACCAGTTTGGATTGGCTAATATGATTCGTCAGGTATAAGATAGAAGATGGTGTCCAAGTTAGAATTATGTTTTTCTTTGAAAAGAATTGATCTACATAAGGGAGATAGTCAATAGCCCTAAATGCACACGCCCGCCAAAACATGAGAACATAGAACATGGTATAGCTGAATTTTCAGACACGTACAAAAGTGAGATTCCAAATCCACCGTATGCAATTTACCACCCTTTTGATGACCAAGTACCTTTCTAAGTCTCGTTCTAATTTGGAACACACCCAGTGTATGATTGAACATTATAACCTCATGCATATTCACCCTTTATGCTGCACATCTAGAATCTCTTGTACTGCATGAATGAATTCTTTGCCGCCACTTAGAAGCTTTGAAGCCAATTGACCACATTGAGTGAAGTATAGATTGAGGTGATAGAATATCATCTCGACAATTGTGGTCACTGGCAAACTACAAACACCTTTTAAAATCGAATTGAATAATTCAGATATATTTGTAGTCATCATTCCACAACAACGTCCTCCATTTGCGCATATTGATCATTTTTCAAATGGTTTCTCCTTCAGCCACATGACAGCCTCCATTTTGACTTTCTCTATTTTGGAAAATTTGTTCTCAAACTTATTTGGTTGATTTTGACATACAACCACCTTTAGTTTTTTTCTCAAAGTTTTATCGTGAAATTTGGTATAAAAAAAAATGCAACAAAGTGTCGCATACAAAACCTATGATATGCATGAGGCTCATCCCATGCACCGTTTTGTGTCTCCATCACAGACCAAATACCTGGATGATGATCAAAGATGACACACAATCCTTGCTGATTTGTTACAAATTCTAGAATACAAGACATACACCATGACCATGTTAGCTATACTTTCACCATCGACTAGTGCAAAAGCGAAAGGAAATAACTGTTGTTTGCGTTAGGAGAAACGGTTATTAATTGACATCCTTTATACCATATAAAAAAGTGCCATCAATGTTGATAATTGTCCTGCATGATTTAAACCCTTCAATCGAGGGCCTAAATGCTCAAAACACCGACTTGAACGTTTCCTCACTAATCCCAGTGCTGACTTTATCCCAATGGACAATATTGCCCAGATTTGAAACCTATAGCGTTGATAAAAAGTAGGCAACTTCTCATAGCTTTATGCTTTGCATGCCATGCCTTGCTATATGAAAATTGATAATTGAATCGAAGTTTAACAATCTCACCTATTGCCTTCTGGATTATTCCAGTTTGCGCCTTCACAACTTGCAAGTCCAAACCCGAAACTTGCTTTGAATCCACTTTTGAGTGGTCTTGATTAATTGGTGGATTAACACATGTATGTGGTCCGTCTATCATCTTCACAATAAAGTATGTTGCCCTTTTGGAACAACCACACGAAATCTCCAAGCACAACCGGCACTGCTAAATCTCCCAAGTGATGGATTTACTACCCTCTCCGCTTTTGTATATAGCTTTGGTGCCATTCTACATTTGACGTTGTATACGGTGGTCGAATGATTTCACTATTACGCATTCACAGTGTTGATTTATTGAAAATGTTTTAACCTCATATTGGACATCTTCTTTTGTTTCAAACATTTGCCCAATGTGTAAAGCATCTTCGCCGGCATCAGAAATTGAAGGGCCTTCAGGTTGATGGACAACTGCATTATTAACTCAGTCAATCGATTCAGGCTCAACTGAATGTGTAATAAACCCTTGTTGAGAAGAGGAGTGTCTACTTCCTTCATTGGACTGGACGTTGTCTTCACAATTGCTTTGTGTCTCACCACAAACATTAGCTACATTAGCTTCTTCATCTTCTTCATGTTCTTCACCCGTCTCATCTTCATCACATTCTTCTTCCTCATCGACATCCAATAAATCGTTGTTAATACATGTATGAATGAATTCATTACCCATATTTTCATTGTTTACCAAATTGCATATGAATTGAGAAGGACCAGAAAACTCGTCTTCCGTGTTATTTGGTACAGTTGGGATTGAGAATGTATCTTCGATGTTCCTCAAATCTTCACTGTATTCGTCAACCCAATGACGATGTTCCTCGATTTCTGAGTCGGGACTTCACTTGATGTGCTTGGAGTATGAAGAATATTACACTGATGAATTGGCATCAGAATTTTCTCAAGGTACAGCTCAACAACTGTCCAAGTAGAGTTTTGAACTAGCGACCGTCCAATCACTACAGCTAGGGCTGCAAACGAGCCGAGTCGAGCCGAGTATCTTGAGGCTCGAGCTCGGCTTGTTAAGCAATCGAGCTCAGTTTCGAGCACGAGCTCGGCTCGAGCTCGTTTCGAGCCGAGCTTTGACCGAGCTTTGACTGAGTTCGAGCTGAGTAGCTAGCGAGCTTAGCCTAATAATCACAAAAAGCCTGAGCTCGAGCTCGGCTTGTTAAGCTATCGAGCTCGATCTCGGCTCGAGTCGAGCTTTGACCGAGCTTGAACCGAGTAGCTCGCGAGTAGCTCGGTTCATTTGCAGCCCTAACTGCAGCAAGAGCATCATCATCGATTATGGGAACGAACATGAAATATTTCCCTTCACCTTTTGACGCAAAGTGCCGATATTGGATTTTAATCATCCATTCAACTCGATCCCAGCTGCTAATTTCATATATCTTATTCACTAGTTCATGTTTTCTAATATTACGATCAACCCAAATTACTTCTGTTTCAGTACCTTTATAACTGTATCCCACTTTCGGGTCACGTTAACTTTCTCCCCTGTAATAACACCAAACAGGAATTTTGTATTCCATACCTACGCGTAAATAAATAAATAAATTTTTATGACAATCATCAATCTACACTCAATTGGACATTTCTTAGAGCACTAAGTGGGCATCCAAAATGTCACCACAACCAATATAGTTAACACATAATTTTTAACTATAAGTAGCTAATTTGATAAATCTCAAACCTAACCGTATAATTTAAAGCAATACAAACATAAATTAGTTTCAGATTTTACAATTTCAAAGTATATAAACATGTTTTGAACAATAGAAACAATACCTTTATGGAGATAATATTCTTAATTATGAGGAGTGAAGAATGAACGTGCTTCGGAATCTATGAAAACATTCACCACACTTCTATGAATGCCAGGAAGAAGGAAGCTAGGGTTTTGGGTTTATGTGGAGAATGGGTAGAGAGATTGAGAGAGAGAGAAATGAGAGAAGAGTTGAATTGAGTCGGGTAAGGCAAGTGGGGACCTAATATACTCGCTATTACCAACAGCAAGTTTGGTATATTTTTTCTCGCTGTTGAGAATAACGATCTATTCTATGGAGTTCATTTGGAAATTTCACCAAGTTCAATAGAGAGTTTTCGCTCTCTGAGAAATGGGAAAAACTTCACAGTCGTCGTTCCTAACAGCGTGTGTAGCTATATATAAGATCATCACTATTGGGAACGGTGAGTTAATTTGATTTTTTTTAAAATTAAACTCGCTGTTGGGAACAGCGAGTATCTAATAAAATTAGAACTATGAAGTTTTTCGTAAATTTCACCAAGTCTAAGAGTGTTTCTGTAATACCCTGATTTTTCAATAAATGAAAAATTATTTATTTTGCACGTAGTGTGCACGTGCAATATTTTGTTTGGATTATTTTATCATGATGTGTATAAATATTTAAATATATTTTTCTCAATTATTTGTACAAAAGCCCTTCTTTAAAAGCCTTATTTGATTTAATTAAAAAGCCTTTTCTTAAAAAGCCCAAATGTATTTTATTTTATTTATTTTAATAAACTATTTTGGCCCAAAAACAAAGCCCATGAATAAATCTATTTTTTTTAATTAAACTTGACATGTAGAAGACTTTTTTTAACTAATTTATTTTTATACAAATTAAAAAGGTACAAATTTGGCCTAGTTGCATGCACGTGCACTACACGTACACGTGCAATGCACACTCTCTCTCCTAGGCCGGGTTACACTCTTTTTGGAGGGATTTTCAAATTTTGTCATGGTGAACATGGTGGTAGTTTCTTAGTTGTGGGTAGTTTTCCTAACTCCTACCTTAATCTAGACCCTTCATTCTACAACCACCAAAGCAATCTTGGCCCTCCATCTCACTCATTTCCTAGTATAAATACCCCCCCCCCCCCCCTCTCATGGCTAATTTTCATATGCAAAGTATATTTTCAAGTTATAGTATTGTAGTGTTTGTGTGAGATATAAAGATAGAGAGTTTGTGTGGGTTTGTTGCTTGGAGTGGCCGACTATTCATCAAGGGGAGCTCTCGGTTGTGCTAGAAGAAGCATTCGGCATTTGGCTAGGAGGCTTGGAGCTTGTGCGCTTTTGGCTAGGAGGAGGTGCTTTCATCTACAAGGACTTGTTGCTTTTTGTGTTTCTCTCCATTCAAGGTGGGTAAAACATTTCATATTTCTAGTATAGGAGTCCATGCTAGTTTTGATTATCAACACTATACATGAAAAATACTAATAAGAGCCCACTTTAATTGAAAAGTTAGTATATGAATGGATTGAAATGATGTGATTAATTTGTGTGTGAAATTCTAGCATGAAATTAAATTATATGTAGTACTTTCTATGATTATTAGTTTAATTGAATGATGGTAGAATATGGCTAGTATGATGTGTGAAAATCTCCATTAAATTGCTTGTTAATTGAATGGTTGAAACATGAAATTGATTAGGGAAATGGCACACTTTAAAATTTGAATAGAGAGTTTTCTTGAATGCTTGAGTTGCAAATATGTTAATCAATGAGTAGTAGTATATTTTGACATAGATGAACCAATGAAATTACTTGGTTGCTATCAAGTAGAACTACTCAAAAGTTAGTATTTTGAGTTTTACTTATTCATGCGCTAAATGAATTTTTTTATTGATGTGGGTATGGACAAGTCCAAAAATATATGTAATTGTGAATAAAGATTAACAACAGTAAATTATCATAAGAGAATTGTGAAAGAAAAAGGGATTAGAAGACTAATTGATTATTCAATGTCGAAAATAAAAGAAATAGTAGATTTAATGAGTAATTCATTGATTTGTGGGGAGAAATACGTTTTTTTTGTACGAAAAATTATTTTTATCTTACTGGTATGAGTGAAAACTAATCTGGAAGTTTTCAGTAAATTTTACCAAAGCAATAAGAAACTATGGTTATGTGAACATCGAGTTATTTTTTAAACTGTATGAAAATAGCATGTATGGACTTTTGGTTGGGTTCTTGACAACCCGAGCCAGTGGCTCAGGTGGTCTTTGACTGCGGTTTGCTTCTCTGAGCGGTGCGGTTCGAACCTGGTGTTCACCATTTTTTTCTACCAATTGAGTATAAACCTATATACAACCTGCAACCAAACCCTATACACTTAATTCACTATTTTCATACCGCTAGCACTGCTCGGCCTGTTGGCGGGTGCTCTTGACTCTCTCTCTGCCGTGCCTGGGTTCGATTCCTCCCTTTGGCACTTTATAAAACATATTTTTTTGGGAGATTGTGATATCCAAAAAATGTGAGAAAAATATGGAATTTTTCATAAAAATACAAGGAATTTTATGAGATTGAGTTGGGTATTATTTGAAGAAAATATAATGTAGTTTGTGAACAAATGGTATAATTAAAGCTATGGTTCTAAGACACATACTTATGAAAATTATAGTTTATAAAGATAAATTGAAATGGATTTATTAGAAAGCAATTGGCAAAAAGAACTTTGTTGTGTGACATGATAGTAATAAATTCTCACTTGAGAATATTGTGCAAAATATGAAGTATGAACGTTTATTAGTGAAATTATGAAGTGCATGAGTTCATGTATGATTATGGAATTTAGAAATCATGTTGATGAAAGGAAAAAGAAATTGTTGGCTATGAATATGAATTTTATGAGTTATATGGACTTGTGAACAAAGTCTAATCATGAATTGAAAGAGAATACACATGTGAGTTGAGAACTCGACATGGAAAATTTATGAGTTGAAGATTGTGAAATGAAATTTTGAAATAGAGTAGCTAAGTCTCCCCGGCAGTGAGAAATGAAATAAAGTGAAATTAGACCAAGGTTGGTCAAGATGAAATGAATGAATAAGTCCGGTTGATGGAGAGGCTAACTCTAGAGATTAATTTTGTTCATGATTTTTAATTAAACTAAGGACTAGTACATAGTGGAGACGTGATGAAAGTAGAAGAAAAACATGAGTATGGGGGCCATCGGATAGCGGTGTGAGAGCGATCCACAGGCTGCCTGCTTGATGCGTCAAGACATGGCGTAGGCGCTACTCCGGAATTATCGTCCCGGTGGTGACGCTCGTGGGATGTTCGAGTGGCTATGGGTGGTGCCATTGTTCCATGGCGGAGGCTGAATTGTCCATAGGTTGCCTGCTCGATGCGTCGTGACAGTGCGTGGGATTCCCCTCCAGGCTGCCTGGGCATGGGCTCATAGATCATAGGACATCTAAGACACTACCGTAGTTACAGTAGTAGTTTAAGACATAACGGGGGATTGAACCCTATAAAGATGAAGAACGAATAAGGGCTTGCCCTCGGACCTATGTAGTATGGGATGCATAGAATCCGAACAAGTGTGCATTAGTGTCATGTAACATAATTAACTGCATTAAGGACTAAGTGCACAATCACAACACGACATCAATAGGGTAGTCCCTTTAGTTTGAATTGTGACAAGTTTGTGTTTGCTAAATATGAAAAGTTAAGTTATACTATTTCCGGCATAGAGAGGATGGCCGTGTATAATGTTCGTCGGTTGAATAAACTGACGTACCCACAGTCTTATATGCAGGTATATGTCATGTTAAAGATTAAAGAAGAATGGATGCTTAAAGATTGTATCATGTTGTTGTACTTTATTTCAATTGTTGTAAAATTTACTTCCGCTGTGCAAAAAGAAAAGATGTAATTTGATGTAATCTCTGATGTATGATGAAAAGTTTTAATTTCCCTGTAAAATTGTACTAAAGAAAGTGAAAAGATCCTGTAGAACCTCTCGAATTCAGTGTATTTGGGATTCGGGGCGTTACAGTTTCACTCTCTGCGAAATTTCCTACATCCTCGCTGTTTTCAATAGTGAGTTTAGTACAAAAACCCTTGCTGTTGGAAACAACGAGTTAATTTGAATTTTTTTTTAACTAAACTCGTTGTTGGGAACGAGTTTGTCAAAAAGTTAGCATTAAACTCGTCGTGCCCCATTGCCGAGCGTGAACCAACTAAACTCGCCATTGGGAACGGCGAGTTTAGTTGTTGAGTCCACGAGCGCAAATTATTTGGCAATGTCCTCTTTTTGCAAATATTTTTTTAAAAACTGCTTTAAAAAAATCTAATTAAGCTGGCGTATTAAATTAAAAAAGAGAAAATAATTGGTTTAAAATAAAATATTTAGTTGAGAGTGGGGTCCGTACCGGCGTACCCAAACGATCCGCGAAGCTGCCGCCAAACCTCTAAAGGGGCGTTTGGTACGCGATAATGTATAAGGGAATATAGGATTACCCTCTTGATTACCTAGTTTGGTAAGACATCGGTATAGTTTTGTAAATAATCTTAAATTCCCAAGGTTATCAAAATAATTAATTTGAAAGGATAAACATTCCCCTTGAAAAGGGTGGAATTTGTGGCTTCCTCCACATAAAAAATAGGTGAGATTATTGCATACCCAAAACACCCTCCACATTTCTGAATTCCGCCCAAATCCTAAGACCCACTGTTCATCTGTTTTCCCTACCTTCCTCCGGCCATTTCCGGCGACCTCCCTATTCGTCGATCTCCCGTTGATAACCCCCCTTCGTCGACACCTCCTGTCGACACCAGCGCCACCCAAAACTCCCCCTCGACCTCTTCCCTGTCCTCGACAAACGCCAGTCAAAACCCCAAATTCCAATTCTCCCTCCACCCGGTCCCGTCGCGCCTCCACTGCCATCAACAAATCCCACCACCATCACTATCAACACCGTCGTCATTTTGTTACAGACAAGCCAGTCCCATTCATCTCCCTCCTTTCTCTGTCACCTCCCACTAAAACCTCACTTTCCTTTCTCATTCTCACTCCACTTCTGAATCAATCTCTTCATGGCAAACTGCATTCTCGCTTGGTACCTAGTTACTCATACCCACCAACTGTTTGCCAAAATGCCAAGCTCACTTTTGTTGCTTCTTTCGTTTGTAGGGGCTTAGGCGAAGATGGGCAGCTGGGCATGGGCGACTGGGAGGAGAAGGACGGGTCTCCACCATCGACTCCCTCCGGTCCCAATCCATCTCCTCCATTGTTGTTGGCAGCCTCAACTCCCTCTCCATCTGTGACGATGGACGGATAATTATCTCTTTCATTCTTTTCATTATTTAGTTCCAATTCAGTTGGTTTTAATGGGAAGTTGATTTGTTTGTAGTTGTTTACTTGGGGGTGGAACCAGAGAGGCACACTGGGTCACCCACTGGAAACTAAGACTGAGAGTGTTCCCGGGCTTGTTACAGCACTAAACAATGTTAAGATTGTTCAGGTGATGAACTGATGTTTTAGATGCCTTTTTTTTATTGATTAATTATATCGACTCATTTGAGTTTGGATGGATGTTGATATTTGTTTGTTTGTTTTCAGGCTGCGATTGGTGGGTGCCACTGCCTTGCAGTGGACGACCAAGGGAGAGCTTATGCATGGGGTAATAGAAATAAAGATTAGAGAATAGTATTGGTTGTTTTTGGGACACTTACTGTACATGTTGTTTGTTTGTTTGAGAAGGGTTAGAAATGGAGTTTGAGTGACTTTGAGTCCGAATTGAAATCTAATGTTATTTTTTATTTAAAACTTGTTGAAATATGTGAAGTTGAAATTTGCTTCTATGAACTTTATTGTTTCATTTGTATATATCAGTATTGCTTTTGCACATGCATGCATATACATCAATTACTAAATTATATAACTTTTATATTTATTTATTTTTAAATAAAGCCAAAATGGTATTTTCGGTAATGTCTACTATAGAGATTGATCGATGTGAATGAATTGTTCTATACCAAACACGGAAATAAAGTATTCCCAGACATGTAATATCGTATACCAAACACGGAAATAAAGTATTCCCAGACATGTAATGTCGTATACCAAACACAGTATTGTAATATTTTCGAGAATCTTCATTCCCACCCTCATATTTTTGAGAATCCACTAATTCTTGGAAATTCTCCAATTCGCGTACCAAAGGCCTCCTAAGTTCTAACCTCCGTTATTCACTCCACCGACAGTTGCTGACGTTATCTGCTTCACCCCAAACAAGTGAACCCCCAAATCTAAACTAGAATTCATGTTTTGTCCTATGTTATGGTCCCATTTTACTTGCTCAGTCATGGAGGGATACCACAACCAAATCCAACAATTTACCCATTCCCACTTGAAGAGCAACTACAGTCGGCATAGCGTAAAATATGCATAAATAAAAAAAAATGCATATAGCATTTAACAAGTTTATTGCAGTTGTCGTATGCTATTTTTTAGCAATTTTAATTAAAATAAGATCAGATAAAACTCGATATTATGTCGGAAGGAAAAATATATTTTTTAATTGAATTTGAGAGGGGGCAAATAGGTTCAATTTATTTATTTTTTTAAAAAAATCTTGCTTCCGAGGATTGCGGAATGAAGGGGATGTTGCGTCCGAGGGGATTTTAATTTTCCGGTTTTTTTTTGCTTTAAATAATTAATTTTTAATTTAGCGACGCAACTTGATGTTTCGTCCGACGATTAAATAATAATATTTTTTCAAGCGACGCGACATCATATTTCGTCCTTTAAATTATGCATAATTCTCAAATCCTCTTTTATATATTGCAATCTATTGTAGCAAAATATGCATATATAGCAAACGGCTACAGCGATTTTTTTTTAAAAAAAATGCATATTATACATATTTAGCAAACGACTATAGATGCTCTAACCATTGAGCCATTCCCACTCTCTAGAATGTATTTGAGTCATTAATCATGAACTAAACACAAAAATATTAATCACATAAAAACGTGATCCGAATTCCAACAAATTGTAAATAAATAAAATAGAGATTGAAATGCTTGAAACTTCGTTAGTCATGATAATAAGAAGGGGTGATGACACATCCACTATCAACTTTTTTATTTTCTTCTTTATTATTTTAGGTGGCGAACTTTGAGTTGTATTTGATTGAATTGTGGTTCATGTTGAAGATGAAGTTGATGCTACGATCTTCTGTCACTCAAACAGTAGCTAATATATCTTGTTTTTTTCACCAAGTAATTTAAATATTTTTCATTCAGAAGATCTACTTATTCATTATCTATCTAACAAATAGGAGGAAATTAAGGATAAAAATGGTACATATAGATGTAGATAGTTAGTGTACAGTAGTAAATCCCTTAATTTTAGGGTTTTTTTTTGCCCGTAACAAACATTTTCAATCGTTGAATGCCAAAATTTGAATATTTGACATATAGGAATAGAAAATTTGAGTGTCTGTAAATCCAAACTTTTGATTTTGAACGCCAAAAATCGGACAGATAAGGAATGATTTCTCGTCGTTTGATTTTTTTTAATTAAAAACCAACGGACGGGAATCTATTTTCCGTCCAAGATTTTTTTTTTCCAATTAACTCCTAATTAAATCTTAATTAAATACTATTTTAATCTTAATCAAATTTTAAAAAAATCTTAAACCTTATTTAAATCTCAATTATAACCTAATATATACCCATAAATTTTCTATAGGTCTAATCCTATACAACCTTTGGGCTTCAACAGAGAACGAAAAGTGCAAGGACGGGATATAATCTCTCGTCCGAAAATTTCAGTTTTTTTTAAATTTTAAAGTGACAGACGGGAAATGATCTCTCGTCTGATCCCATTTTTTTAAAAAAAATGATCAGACGAGAAATCATTTCCCGTTCGACAGATATTAAAAAAAATGAATTGACGAAAGGTCATCTTCCGCCCGAAAATTTTGACGAAAGATCATCTTTCGTTAGCTATATTTTGACAATTGCCATTTTGTCTTCCAAATATAGCCGACTACTGCTCATCATCCCAAACCCAAATTTTGGGTAATTGACCAACGACTGCAGCACTTCTTTTCCCAAATTTTAAAAATTTTGGCAAAATAACCAACGAACTACAGATGCTCTTATGCCTTATGGCATATCAAACACCTTAAATGTGCGAATTATGCATTTTGAAAGGTGGGAGTAGGATTTTTAGGATGGCATAGAAGAAATTTTTTTCTTATATGCCACATTTTTTTCTGTTTCTCATGTATATATATAGGGTCGACTCCGTAGTGGAGGCCGGGGAGGTGGCCACCTTGGGCTCCCGAATTTTGTGCATTTTTAGTAGCCTCCTAAAAATATTTTCTTGTATTTATATATATGTAATTTAATTTTTTCCATTTTTATTTTTAAAGTAGTACTTGGGCCGATTTATTTTAGTTGGACTTGGATTTGTATAAAGATTTTTTTTCTTCAATTTCATAAATCTCCATTATTTATTCATAATTGTAGCAAAAACAAATTACAAAAAAAAAATTACCAAATTTTTTTACAACAAATTCATGATGGAATTTTATATACACTTAAGAACAAGCATAAAACATTAATAACAACCTAAAACATGTTTATATGAATCTAGATCTTAATCATGTTGAAAAAGTGCTTTAATATAAAATCCTAAATCATGAAACTATAGATCTTTGCTAAATCAAAAGAAGAACAACATTAAAAGCGGAAGCACTAACCTGAAGCCATTAATGGAGATTGCGCAGAGGGTTTGGATCTTCTTATATGATACGCAATTCTATGAGAGGCCGTCTCTCTGTTCTTCTGTTGATGAGATTACAAATGGAATAAGAAGATGCATATATATAGGGGATCATAACCCTAATTAAGAATTATTGATTTCCAATTTTGCCCATCACAAAATAAGAAATTTACTTTATGGTCTCTACACGTGTTATATTACACTTTAAATGATATGCTTTTAACCCATTACTTAATCTTAATTAGATCACTTTAATTTGGGTTAGACTTTAGAATAGCAATTATACATTTAGTCACATATGTGAGCCCACATAGATTATTTTCTAACAATCTCCCACTTGGGCCACATATGTTACTCCTTATAAATACATACTTTATGAGCTCAAAATTTTGCTATCATAACCAAAAACATAGCCAAACAATCTCGTCCATTAATCATGTAAATATAGGATCAATGCAATTTTTTATTACATTTATCGTAACTAAATTCATCAATGGTCGCATATATCAACATAATCAAACGACATAGATCAAGTGTGAATTGTAGCATGAAAATTTCATGCAATGTGATCTATACACATGCCTATTTCCAACTGGTCCTCTTTAAAACTTAAGTGAGGTCAGAACCAAAACATGACAAATGAGTGAGAAAACTGAATTCTTTATTTCTGATCAGAAAATAACCAAATGTATAAATGTCTCACACAAACATAATGCAAATAAAATACAAACTCCCACTAAATCATGATATCCTCAAATAATACAACACTCATATGAGCAGTATGCTCATAAAATACCTTGGGTGGTAATCCCTTTGTGAGCAGATCCGCTATCATGGAGTTTGTCCCAATGTGCTCTATGGATATCTGTCCACTTTGCACTCTTTCTTTCACAACTAGGAACTTTATGTCAATATGTTTTGACTTTGTCGAACTCCTGTTGTTGTTGCAATACATCACTGCTGACTTATTGTCATAAAATAACTTGAGTGGTCTTTCTATATTCTCCAAAATACGCAGCCTAGTGACAAAATTCCGCAGCCATATTCCATGATTCGATGCCTCATAGCATGCTACATACTCTACTGCCATAGTGGAATAAGCTATAAGTGTCTGTTTGGCACTTTTCCAGGATATAGCTCCTCCAGTTAATAAGTAAATATAGCCTGATGTAGCCTTTTTGCTATCTTGGCACCCTAGTGAAATCAGAATCAGAATACCTTACAACTTCCAAATGATCTGATTTCCTATATGTGAGCATGTAGTCTTTTGTTCTCTGAAGATACCTCATGACTCTCTTGGCTGTTATCCAATGGTCCATACCAGGTTTTCTTAAATACCTGCATAACATCCCAACAATGTACACAATATCCGGACACGTACATACTTGAGCATACATTAGACTCCCAATAGCTGATGCATATGGGATCTTTTGCATTTCTTGAATTTCAAGGTTACTTTAAGAAAACTGATTGAGACTAAATTTGTCTTCTTTAGCAACAGGGGTATTCCCTGGTATACAATCTTGCATGCCAAACCTTTTGAGTACTTTATCGATGTATCCCTTTTGTGATAACCCTAGTACCTCGAGAACGATCTCGGTGTATCTGAATTCCAAATACAAAAGAGGCATCCCCAAGATCTTTCATCTCAAAACGCTTGGATAGAAATCTTTTAGTTTCGTGCAATAAATCTATATCATTAGTGCCAAGCAATATGTCATCGACATATAGAACTGGGAATATATGCTTACTCCCACTGAACTTGTGATACACACAATCATCAACTATATTCATCTCAAAACCAAATGAGATAATTACTTGATGAAACTTGTGGTACCATTGACGAGAAGCTTGCTTGAGTCCATATATGGATTTTTTCAATTTGCAAACCATATTCTTTGGATCTCCCGACACAAAGTTTTCTGGTTGCACTATATAAATTGTCTCGTCAATGTCGCCATTGAGAAACACCGTCTTGACATCCATTTGATGTAGCTTAAGATCAAGATGAACAATAATTGCCATAATTGTCCTAAACGAGACTTTCGATAAAATTGGAGAGAAAATCTCTGTAAAATTAATGTCTTTTTCTGAGTATAGCCTTTAGCTACAAGACGTGCCTTATACCTATCCACATTACTATTTGCATTCCTCTTGGTCTTAAATATCCATTTACAACCAATTGGTTTTGCACCTTTTGGTAATGGGACAAGTTCCCAAACTTTGTTGTCTTGCATAGACTTATACTCCTCATTTATGGCATTAATCCACTTTTGAGAGTTACAACCTTTCATGGCCTGATGAAATGTGATTGGATCATCTTCCATCATTCCATTGTCATCCTCATGTTCTTGGAGAAATACAATATAATCATCCAGAATAGCATTCCTCCTTTCTCTCGTGGATGTCCTTAATGGCACTGGTTCTTGAGGTTGTTGAGTTTTTTTTTCTGGAACAATTACCTCATTTTGAATGGGGGTTTGTTCAACATTATCTTGTTGAGGTTCCGGATTCACTTCTTGACCAATGATAGGTGTGGGAACCTGAATATTGTCAAAAGTGATAGTAAAAATTGGGTTTGTAATTGAATCCAATTCCTCCTCAAAAGCAATGTCTCTAACCTTATTTCTCCCCCAAAACTCAACTTCCTCAAAAAATATTGCAGTTCCCGTCTCAAAAATATTCCTAAGTGTGGGATCATAAAACTTATAGTCCCTAGAACGTTCAGAATAACTAATAAGGTAGCTGCTCACTGTTTTGGAGTTCAATTTCTTTTCATATGGCCTGTAAGGTCTTTCCTCAGCTGGACATCCCCAAATGTGAAAGTCTTTTAGACTAGGCTTTCGACTTGTCCAAAGCTCATAAGGTGTTTTTGCAGCTGCTTTAGGTGGTACTCTATTGAGAATGTAAGCTGCTGTCTTTAATGCTTCTCCCCATAGGGACTCAGGTAAGGTGGAATGTGCAATCATACTCCTTACCATATCCTTAAGAGTCCTATTTCATCTTTCAGCAAAACATTTTCTCAATTTTGATCGAGGGAATCTTTAGCCTTAGTAATCCCATCGGATTATGTGCCCCTAAAGGCTTCTGGAATGCTGTGTTTCATAATCATTAGACTCATGCGATTTGAACGATCCCACATCTCAAAATCCCTTTTATCATCAAGAGTGCTTTCTGCAGTGAGAGGTGGAGGTTGTTCTTCCCTTAATGCATGGTCTAATTTCATACAGTCAAGAGTTATCAGTAAGGTGCCTTTCCAATTCTTGAAATTTGTCCCATTAAGCATGGAAATAGAATTGATGTTAGCAGTTATTGAGGCAGCAGAAGATACACTAGCTGAATATAGAACAAAAATAAACAAAATAAGCTCACATGAGAATCCATATAAAACAATAAATTCAAATAATGGTTAATCCCATCTCAAGATACTAGGCACAACGTTAATATCAAGTCTTTAGACAGTAACATTAACTATAAGTGGTACTCTTGTTGTAATAATCAAATATTGACAATAAATCCTGTCAAACAATAAGTCATTCGTTGGACTGACTTATTGTCCACATGGAATACCTTATAATTGTCACATATTTATTACCACGGATGTGTATGAAATTCGGCCAAATATCAACTTAGCTTTGGGTCAGTTAACAAACGCATGAATTACAAACACACAATCATCTTGATATTTTAAATAAATAAATCTACACAAATGAGGTCACTTTAGCAACATTTTGTTTCAATTGATCTATTCAAAATATTAGACATTCATAAGAAAAACCAAAACCATAATTTGAATTTAATTGTTTCCCAAAATTTTATCTTTTCCATGATTTTTGTAATTATACTTTATTTTACATAGATACCAATGAGATAATATCTCTTTTTTTTAAAAAAAGATAACAAAACCATAAAGAAAATGTGATGTATATCTATCTGAAATAATAACAAAACCATAACTGAACCATATCTATCCACTGTTATGATAATATCAAAATGGATCAAAAAAACATAACCGAAAAATTAATCAAAACTTAACAGAAAATTGATCAAAAACATAACAGGAGAGAGCACAGTAGCCCAAAACCCTGGGCCCCACTACACGTGGCAGCACCCCCTTCAGCGGATCCCACTGCTCACGTCACCCCAGTACAACAGCATTTGTTGTTTCCTCCTGGGCGGGTCCTATGTGACGTCAGCAAATGTCAACCGCAGCTGTGCACTCTGCTTGCCATCCCGTGGGCCCCTATCCCAACAAATCCTTTTTACTGATACTTGAGAAGATTTAACAAATAAATAGTAAAACTTAAAAGAACTTCCTCCTTAAATTCGCATTATGAACCACTAAACTCATAGATCCAAACAAAACATCCAGAAAATAAAGTGGTAGGATCCAAAGGAATTACTTACATGCGAATTTCTTAACCATATCTTTAAAATAAATCGTTATAAAAAATTTGGGCCCCACCGGCATATTACCTCAAGACTCAATCACTTCCAAATCAATACTATGACAGAAGTCACTTGCAGACTCCTGCTTCTGCATTCTAATTCTAAATTATAAACCAAGTTCAGTAGTATACGTCCTCATACTTATTATAATTAATAGTTAACTGTATATATGCTCCTTCAGAGAATCCCTTGCATAGCACTTAAAACGCTTAGTCTTAGTTAAGCACGATATCCTTGGCTTAATTGTCAAATTCTCCTATAGCTATGCTGTGGAAAGCACTAATCAGGAATGAACTGCTATAAGTACAGGGGTGGTAAGTGTTATCCCGTATAATGCCTATTCACCAGCTACTCATAATAGTAGCACAGAAAATGAATCCAGTTGGACCCAATGTAAAATTTGTGAAGATAGAGAAACACATCCAAAGGAAAGGGAATATACCTCAATGAGAGGATCCCGTCCAGTTTATGGATAACACAGTGCCATTAATCCAAAAAAAAAAAAATCCTTATAAAAAACTAAACCTACGTTTGTTTGTTTTTTTTTTCCAGATCTGAAGCAATTGATCCAATTACTTCTTAAACAGGAAGATCAAAAGGAACCCTGAATTTCTTAAGTTGCTTTAAACAAGAAACCCTAAATTTCTTCAATTAATTCAGCAAAGATGGCTCTGATACCAATTGATGGAATTTTATATACACTTAAGAACATGCATAAAACATTAATAACAACCTAAAACATGTTTATATGAATCTAGATCTTAATCATGTTGCAAAAGTGCTTTAATATAAAATCCTAAATCATGAAACTATAGATCTTTGCTAAATCAAAAGAAGAAAAACATTAAAAGCGGAAGCACTAACCTGAAGTCATTGATGAAAATTGCGCAGAGGGTTGGGATCTTCCTATATGATACGCACTTCTATGAGAGGCCGTCTCTCTATTTTTCTGTTGATGGGATTACAGATGGAATAAGAAGATGCGTATATATAGGGGACCATAACCCTAATTGATAATTATTTATGTTCAATTTTGCCCATCACAAAATAAGAAATTTACTTTACGGTCTCTACACGTATTATATTACACTTTAAATTATATGCTTTTAACCCACTACTTAATCTTGATTAAATCACTTTAATTTGGGTTAAATTTTAGAATAGCAATTATATATTTAGTCACATATGTGAGCTCATATAGATTATTTTCCAACATTTCAGTGTAAGGTCCTATTTCGAGAGTACGCCTTGGCTCAGTTAACTCAGGGTATATATAACCCTGTGTATATATAGCATAAAAGAAGTAATTAAGTCCATCGACAACTTTTATCTCTTATCTGTAGTTGGAAATATGCTTATACTTGTACTGTAGCCATAATAATATAGATCCTGTGAAATATCAAAATTCCTTGCTTTTTACACTGCACCCACGGACTTGTACAAATTTACTTTCCAGCTCTGCAACCTCTTCCCATTTTTGTTGTCTCTTTCCCTTTTAGCCCCTCCCTTTTCCACCTATTTACTTTACCAAGACCACCGCCGAATTACAGCTATAAATAACGCCCAAAAATCGAGGATGCACTCACTCCGACGTCGATATATACTCGCTGACACCCCCAATCTCTCTATCTCTCTCATCCAATTTCTTCTCCCACAATCTAGAGAGAGAAAATCCACAATCAATACTCCATTTCAAGAGAGTGAAACAGAGGATAACTCTATCTCAGGTACTTTAAATTCCGTGCACTCACATTCACATACAGTACTAATTGTCGTCATCTTTTTCATTCTCATCGCCGATTCGCGCGTTTTCTTTCATAATTTCGTAGCGAATCTCGATATTCGATCGAGTTCGGGTTTGGAATGAGGTTTTCCGTGTAGAATTCCATTCGGCCGTGGTGCGGATGTGTACAGATCTTCTCGGATTATCCGTTCCCGGTACCGAATACCCGTTAACGGTTTCTTGATTCCGTAGATCTCGGTGCGTTTCGGTTGATTTTGAGGACGGTCGAGTTCGAGTACCGAATGAGTAGTCAATAGTGCGTCTGACGTCATAATCCACTGTCTGCTGAATTTTATAATTTATTTAATTTTTTTATTGTTGGTAGTTGTATTGGAGGAGTCATGATTTGTTTGGACCTTTTTTGTTATTGGAGTTGGAAATGGAATAGGTTGTTAGGGTTTTAGATCATGGATTTGGTGTCACTTACCTAACCTGTCAAAATATTTTTAAGTATCATGTTTTTGTTTCTGTCGTATTATTTAGTATAAATAGCTTATGTTGGTTGTTATTGGATCTATAGAGTGACGTCAGATTCCTTGACTGAGGTTGGTGGATCTTAACTTTATTCTTTATATTCTTTTTGTTTTAAGAAGAAATCAAGATCTGTAAGTGTTAGTTTAATTATAAAAAAATTGATGTAATTAATGTGAAAAACTTCAAATTGTTAGTTTTAGGCTATTTTTTCTCCTAGTTATGTTCTGGCGGATTTGGTTGTTTTCTTGATTGTTGGTATATGTTAATATTACTATTCTCTTACAGGCTACTAAAATCGACGAATTTGGACTAATTTGGGTTGAATTTTTCTAGATCGCATGAAACCTAGATAGCTATATTTACAGCTTAGTATATCGAATTAAGAGCAAATTTTGATTTATAAATGAGTTGAAGGAAATTTGTTTTTGTCTTGATTTGATCTTTCTCTTTTATGATGGTTTTTTGTCGCTCAATGAATTCTATTAGTTCTTCCAGAATTAAGTTTTATGTTTTTATCTTTTTGGGACCCTGTGAAGAATTTCAATTCTGATTATGGTGAAGGATTTGGTCAGATCTAAGTATCTAACATGACCATTGTTACTTGTGAACTTTTAAAGACATTTTATGGAAAACTAGAGAAGCTGCTTAGTGGTGCTTAGTAGTTGTCCGATCGGTGTACTTGCTTGTCTGAGGGTGTTTTACAACAGTTGATACTCTGTTTTCGCCTGTTAAGGCACGACTCCAATACTCCTCTGTTTCCTGACAATCTACCCAAATTTGGTTTTTGTGAGAAATTAAATTTTGCTTTTTTTAAAGCAAAACGGACTATGTTAATGTTTATCTTTAATGATATTTTACATTCTTACATAGATATTGGATTCCATCATGTTAGTTATATACAAACAATTTTCAGCTGCTCTGACAATAGACTATTTTCTTTTCTAAAAGAACCAGTGATCTGTCATTTGTTATAAATTTTCATTATCGAGGTCATTAATTGACAAGTTTGAGATTCTCTCCATTAGATGTGGCATAGTTATATTAGTAATTGTGTTTTTGCTAAACTTTGTTTCATGGATATATACGATTAAACATGATCTGAAACTGATGTGGCTTTGTTCATTCAGGCTCTACTATAAATCTACAAAATGAAGGGCAAAGATGGCAAACCTGGGCCATATTCTAATATAGGATCCAGAGCTATGCCCATAGCTTTGATGTTCGTAGTACTTTGTGGATTTTCATTTTATCTTGGAGGAATATATAGCTCGGACAAGAACAGGTTATCCACTAAAATTACAGTACCATTGGCTAATTTCAAGAAAGATGTAACTCCTCTCCAAATGCAATCACTTGCATTCCCAGAGTGTGGAAGTTATTATCAAGATTATACACCATGCACAGACCCTGAGGTAGTGAATGATTTCTTCTTCTTGCATCTTTCAGCTTGCATTTGAACGGCCACATATAATATTATTTGATCATCTTTTGTTGATAATTGATGAAAAGTTTGTATTATTTTGATAGTTAGGTCTCTCCACGGATAACAAAAAATCTAGTCCTAAATTCTGGAACTTTCTAAATTGAAATTCCTAAATTTATGGTCTTTATCTTCCTCTGAATCAGTTAAGATCAGAAGCAGAACTACAACAACTCCAATCATATTGTTAAAGTTTTGAAGAATGAAGAGAACATGAAGTATTCTTGTCAGTCACAATTCAGAACATAAATCTCTTGTGCAGCTTCTTATAATGTTCAGTGAGGTATTAGCATAAAGAAAAAAAAAAAGATGTAATGTTCGGTGTGGGGGCATAATAGATAAAATCAGGCAAAGGTTTCACTTATAAAACCCCGTAGTTGAACTACCATTTTAATAATCAAGTTTTAAGAGTAATGATTTATTTATGAATGGATTAATTAATGACATGTGAACAAATATGATCCTGTTATTAGCATCCTGGTAAATGCTAAATGATTTCATGAGTTTACTGGCAAGGGGTTTTCTCTACCTTAGTTTTAGGGTACTTTACTTAATATTCATATTCTGAATCCTGATATTCTTATGCATGAACATTCATTTTTTCTAAAAGTATTTTGAAAATAGAGCTTTCCCTTTTAGGATGTTAATCTCTTTTGTGTTAACTGGCAGAGATGGAGAAAGTATGGTAACTACAGGCTTAGTTTCATGGAACGCCATTGCCCACCAATTCCTGAAAGAAAAGAATGCTTGGTTCCTCCTCCAGATGGCTACAAGCCACCAATGAAATGGCCAAAGAGCAGAAATGAGTGTTGGTATAGGTATTTACTGAACTTTGTTACTATATACTGTTCATTTTTCTCTCATAGCATGTAAATTTCCTCTGCATCTATTGCAGATGCCGTTACTAATGTATTGGTGAAGATTGATAATACAACTGATCCTTTCTTTTCCTAGAAATGTGCCCTATGACTGGATTAACAGTCAGAAATCCAATCAGAACTGGCTGAGAAAGGAAGGAGAAAAGTTCCTCTTCCCTGGTGGCGGAACCATGTTTCCCCATGGAGTGAGCAAATATGTCGACTTGATGCAAGATCTTATTCCAGGAATGAAGGATGGAACTGTTCGAACTGCTATTGATACCGGATGTGGGGTGAGCACTGCCATTAGGAACTCTACTTAATATTCTGAAAGTCTACTGTCAGTGATACAGTTTAATAGAAAATAACCTGCGAATCAGTAATTTTGTTTTGATACAACTCAACAATTAATACTTCAGTTACAGTTGTGTTTATTTTGAAAATTTAGTACTATGGTGGTTTTATTAGTCTATAAGTATGGATAGCTAGGTTTCTGTTGTACTTTTAGTTACATATTTTATCTAGTTGATTCTGAATGCATCATCTGTAAATTTAAGACCATGATTTGAAGTCCTTTGGATTCATTACACTGATTTGTATATAATATGCAGATCTAGATAACAAGCTTCCTGTTACATCTTGTAAATGGTAACATAGACAAATTCACTGATCATTTTCTGTAACATAATGTCTTATTTTAAAAGATTAGGTGTTGACATTTTATTTCAGATCCATAAACGGAATATATCTTACACTTCCTTTACTATGCGCTTGTCGAAATTTTGAAAGTGACTAGTATTTCAATTTCACCGCACTAATGGTTGTGTCCAAATTAGAAATTTTTGATGAAGAGCTTTTATGGCCAACAATAGTGGGTTGTGCTGATTCTATATTGAATGTCTATTGATGGTCATGATTTTAACAGGTTGCAAGTTGGGGAGGTGATTTGTTGGACCGTGGAATTCTAACTGTTTCTCTTGCACCTAGAGATAATCACGAGGCCCAAGTACAGTTTGCTTTAGAACGTGGCATTCCAGCCATATTAGGCATTATATCTATGCACCGTCTTCCTTTCCCGGCAAATTCATTTGATATGGCTCATTGCTCCAGATGTCTCATCCCATGGACAGAATTTGGTAATCCTTTTCTCGTATTACCCACTTTGACATTTGACTTTCCTAAGGATAGCATTAGCTAATTCATATATTTTAAAAGAAACTGACGTGGGTGACATTAGATATGTGCGTACCTCTATGCTATCAGTAGCAATGGCAATTTAATCCTGCAAATTTATAAGCTACAATGTTGATTGAATCAGAATTTATAGTAACTGGTGCCATAGTGATTACTAATACTTTTGCTTGAGAACTTTGAAATTTAATGTTTGCTTGATCGTAATTTTTCAAATTTCTCTCATATGTAGTTTGAACTAAAAACGATCTGTATGTTATTCTTTGCCTTTATATTGTTTATTTTAATCCTGAGATTTCAGAATATTTAGTTAGAAGATGCAGGATGCTTTCATTAAATTACCTTTATAATCTTTTACTGTTATTTTTCAGGTGGGATATATCTTCAGGAAATACACCGAATACTTCGTCCTGGTGGTTTTTGGGTGCTCTCAGGACCTCCTGTGAATTATGAGGTTAGATGGAAAGGGTGGAACACAACAGTGGAAGAACAAAAATCTGACTTCCACAAATTAAAGAAGTTGCTAACAAGCATGTGCTTCAAATTATACAACAAGAAGGATGATATTGCTGTCTGGCAAAAGACTCCAGACAATAACTGCTATGATCAGCTTACTCCCTCTTTGTACCCACCTAAGTGTGATGACAGCACCGATCCAGATTCAGCATGGTATATTCCTCTCCGACCATGTCTAACTATCCCAAGCCAAAATTTCAAGAAGCTGAGCTTGAAATCTACTCCAAAATGGCCTGTCCGTCTGAATGTGGCACCTGAGCGAGTATCCATGATTCCAGGTGGGAATGCAAATATGTTCAAGCATGATGATGGTAAATGGAAGGTGAGGGCGAAACACTACAAGACGGCTCTCCCTGCTTTAGGAACTGATAAGATTAGGAATGTGATGGATATGAATACTTTATATGGAGGTTTTGCGGCAGCTCTCATAAGCTCTCCTATATGGGTAATGAATGTCGTTTCATCTTATGGGCCAAACACTCTTGGTGCAGTCTATGATAGAGGTTTAATTGGTACCTACCAGGATTGGTGAGTAAATATGCTCACACTTGCATGGATTCTACCTGCATTTGCATAAGGATATTTACTTTATTATTAAAAGTATGCTGATTGATTTCTTGTTGCAACAGTGGCACACTTTAGTTTAGATTTTGAAAACTAGGAGTCATGCATGCGCTGTGAAATTCAGTATGTATGTCTCTGTGATAATTCATGCATATTCTTTGTCGTCTGTTTTAGGTTAACTTTCAAAGAAGAGTTCCATTTAAAAGTAGTAACTACAGAAGAAATGACTGATTTTTGATAGACTTCAATATTGTGAGGCTATATTCTTTGCTTGTTTTTGTTTTTGCTTTTGCCTTTTCATTTATGTTTTTAATTTCTTTGTTAACGTGATCTGTGCAAGGAGGAACTACATTTGACTTATGGTGCAGGGTACTCTAGTTTTTATCACATGCTTATAGGTTTAAATGTTTTCCGAATTTTCAGATCAGCTGCTAGCCTTCAGGTGTAAATTTAAAACATCTGATCGGTGTCTGCATTTGAGATGTGTCAAATCCTTATCAGTTTCTAAATGGATAGCATGCTCGAATATCTGTATTTGAATCCACGTGTTACAAAAAAGTACAATGTGGTAATACCTATATGAGCTCCACATCGATTCAAAAATACACTTCCAGATGCTTTGCACCCCTGTATTGCTGACTTCCAGGTTGCTTGTGCTTTACAGGTTTACTCTTTTGTGTTGCACACACAACTTTGCAGATTAAATAACAATTGAAATGCAAAATATTGATTGCTTAACATAAGAAGTTAATATAAATATTTGTTTTCCAACTTCGTCTTGATTTCTCTGTTTCATAATGCACACATAATTCATTGATTTTCTATTTTTATTTCTTTACTGTGAGGAAATAATTGATGTATTTATCATTGTCCCCTTCAGTTTAACACTGAAACTTTCATATCCATGATATGTCATATAGGCTGTTGTTTTTTAGCACTAGTAAAGGCTGCAGCCATTCACGAAGCATATTTAAATTTATATACATAATATATATATTTAATTACATATATTTAAATACATGTAATTATGTTGATCTGTATGATCTCCCTACTTTTGCTTCAGGAGGTTTGTGGAATACGTTGTGTGCATAGCACATGTGTGTTTAATAGTAAACTCTCTTTTATGATAATGAATTTAACATATCTTCTTATTTGTTTTCTAGGTGTGAGCCATTTTCGACATACCCTCGTACATATGATCTGCTGCATCTGGATGGCCTTTTCACTACTGAAAGTCACAGGTAAGGTAACTTGTTGATAAATATATGCTCATGGTAATCCAAGTTTTAAATTACGTTCTTGATAACCCAATAAAATGAATTATTCCTACCGGACTTGCTAATGTCAGGTTGTTATACACAATTAGGTGGCACAAAATACTTTTGTGTCCAACGCAAAAAAAGGATATGGGGGAGGACGATCTGATTGTTGATTAAATTTGGGGATTGTGGGCATTTAACTGATACACTTTTATAGTTAAAGTAAAAACCCTAGAACTTTATGCTTTAAATTGAACCTCTTCAGTTTTATAAATCAGAAGTTACACTTGAAAATCACCATCTTATGTATCCATCATTCTGATTTAAAGAAAGTGGGCAAGTAACACAATACATTTATACATCCAGATTGACTTGTTCACCCTTCCATTCATGCATTAGCTTATATCGTCTCTGTCTAGCCGCATAGCTTAGGGTTAAGCCAGAAGGGCGCTAAAAATCTTGTGTCAGTACCATCTTTTTTGTGAAGTATATGTGCAACACTGATATAGTGATATTCTGCATTTGCCAACCCCAGTATATTCCCCATTTATGTTACTTTTTTATGACAGGGTAATTGGATAGATTAAAATAAAATAAATTGGCAGTCCATTTATTCTGACAGTCTACCACGATCCTGGCAGGTGTGAGATGAAATATGTCCTCCTTGAGATGGACCGGATCGTCCGCCCTGGTGGTTACGTGATAATCCGTGAATCCAACTACTTCATCGATGCCATATCCACCCTCGCCAAAGGGATGAGGTGGGGATGTCAGAAGCACGACACCGAGTACAATGTCGAGAAGGAGAAGCTGCTCGTGTGCCAGAAGAAGCTCTGGTACTCTAAAGCTCAGCCAACAATGATGGCAATATGAGAATGTCGACTTTAATGAAGATATCACACAAGTACAAAGCTGACTTCAGGGAAGATATACTATTGGTTGCTTATTCTTCCTGGACGTAGAGAGCAGCTCGAATATATTACTGAAAGTACACTTATTATCGTTTGGTCTCGATGATTTAGATATTCTTTGTCAAATTTGTGATGGGGTATAGGGGTGTTGCGCCATAGTAAATTGTATCTTTTTTCTTTTCTTTCCCTTTTTACTTGTCAGATATAAAGTTTTGCTGGCACTTGCAGTTGAAATTCATCGCAGAGAAGCAAGTTGAGTAATTTGACACATTCAATCAAATGTTTAGATTGTTTGGAAGGTTGCTTATTTTTGTATTAGATTTGTTACTTTTTACATTTTTTGGTGAAACCTCCAGCATTCAATCATAGGTTTTGATGAAAACCAAGGTATTATGTTCTGGAAGAAATATTTAAATTAGAGTTTCCCCCCTGCATTTGATGAAGTATTATGTAGGCACTAATTAAATTTGTCCAATTTTCTTTTACTATTCTTATTCAAAGCCATTTTGTGACTTGTGCATAAGATTGTCGAGTCCATCTCACATATAGGATTATTTTAGAAAGTATTTGCAGATATAGTACACCACCCAAACTATTTAAAGAAAATAGTACAGCTGGAAGTAATTTTCTAAAAAGATCCTATCTTTGGAGATATTTACACAACACTAAAACTAAAAAATTTACATATCTCACTATCCTATTTAAAAAATGGATATTTCACAGAAAATAAATATATTAAGATTAAAAAATATATCAAAATTTAAAATTAGATACATTGATAGAAGATTAACCGAAAGAAAGCATATAACTAATAGGAAAATATCAAAATATTTGTTAATAACAACTAAAATAACTGAGAAACTACCTAAGAAAATACAGAAAGAGATAACATACAAAGTATTAGATTATAAAACGAAGGAACAAGTTGGTATTGCCAACACTGCTAACATATAGAATATTAGGCTAAGTACAGTTCTGGAATAATCTTATACCGCTCCCTAGACTGTTCTAAGACTGGATAGGGAGCTAAGGGCTTTCATTTCCAGTCTACCATTATTTAATATTAAATTTAGGGGCAGGGAAAAAGCAATTTTTTTTACCCGTTAAAAGATATACACTGGAATATGAGTCAGAGGACAATCAGGGATTCCATTGCCGAGTCCATTCCATTGTGGGATCAGCGGCTAATGCTAATAGAACGGATGCGCCTCAGAAAGTTTCCTTTCCTTCTCAATCAATGCCCGAGCATTCCATGCATCACCATCGAACTGAAAAGACTAAGTCAGTAGCAGAGGAATAGTAGTCCCATGGATTAGCCATTCAATAGTCTTCTTGCTTAGGCTCAGTAGCCCCTTTGACGAATAGCTCTTGAGAAGAATAGTCCAAAAGTACAAATATTAAATTCAAAAATTGAATCAGAAATTTATATGATAAACATACAAGAGTTGGAAGAAGATTACAATGGTCCAGAGTTTGTGGGAACTATAAGAAAAGATTTAAAAATCATAAATAAGAACATAAAAGAATTAGGTAGATGTATAACCGAAGACACAGAAGAAGAACTAGGCATAACGGAAGAATGTATGAAGGAGTTAGAAGCCATAACAAAACTTAATACAAATATTTTACAAATAGAAGATTTTAAAGCAAATCCCAACTCAGAGAAAGCAGAGGAAGCCTTAAAAAATATAGATATAACGAATGAAGAAATAAAAATGGATCAGGAGAAAGAAAAGATTATAGCAAAACCTACAAAAATTTCAACTGATATGTACGAAATCTTAAGGCCACCACTTAACAAAAGACCTTATCACCTACCATGGAAATGACAAACACAAAAAATAATAAGTTACGAAGAGATAAAAAAAAGAAACCCCACAATATGAATCTGCAGAACACTATAAAAAGGAATAGCAGGAAATGGAGAATGACTAGATCTAGACTACGTAAAAGACGTAGATAGGACAATAGAAGAATGGGTAAATGCTTCACTAATATTCGGATTTACGCAAAACCTTTCAAGAAACTCATTTGAAAAATTTATAGAAGTAACCTTTATAGGAATAGTAGCAAAATGGTGGAATGGACTAAAGGAAGAAGAAAGAAATACTACAAGAAAATCAAGACTAATCGATGATAAAGGAACAGAAGAAAGCTCAGCATAACGAACCTTAGGACTAAAAGAAATAATTACAAATTATGAGATAGCAATAAGAACAGAATTCGGTGTCTACGATAAAGGAGAAAAACATATTATATACAAAAAGAACCAAGCTAGATGGAGACTAAGCAATTTAGAAATATGTGACATATGTTACTTTGATAACTATGTTTGTGAATTCCGAGAATATTTTCAAGATAGTTACTATACAAAAGAAGAAAAGAGTCCAATCTTGGACTCATTCTTTCTAAAACTACCTGATCCATGTAGTATAAACATATATAGTGCATATATAGATGAGAAAGTAAAATCAGAAGTAGATACTTTAGGGTATAAAATACAATTTGGAAAAGATTATAGGGATAAAGTGTACCAAAAAGCTAGAGCAACATTGAAATACTATTGAACATATAAATAAAGAATTTGTTGTGAAGATGCAAGACCGAATCATTGGGGATGTAATAATAACTATAATTATAGAAAGAAGAGTAAACTCAAATTCCAAAAATATAAACAAAAATATAGAAAAACTTTTAAAAGATGTAAAAAACCCTATAAAAGACACTTCAAAAGAATAAATAAAAATAGACAATATCCGAAAAACCATAGAAATGTAATTGTTATATATGTGGAGAAGTAGGACATATATCACCAAATTTCCCTAAGAGAATGAAAAAAGAAAATGTAAAATACGTAGAAGAAATTGAAGAAATGAATAACATAAACTATGAACCCACAGAATATGAGGAAGACTAGTCAGAAATTAGTGAAGATGAAGAAATAATGGTACTAAAAAGAGATAGTAGAAGTAGTGAAGGTGAAACAGAATAATGTGAAATAAATATGATGACAGAAATAACAGAAATAAAAGAACAATTAGAAAGAGAAGAAAACAATGAAGAAGTAAAGAAAGAATGAGCTTTTACATACAAAAATACGATAAAATAAGAGCAACAAAATGTGATATAAACCCAAAAGAGATATTTAAACTACTAATATTTGAAAGGAAAAAGAATACCATCATAATAGCCAGCAATAATGAATAACGTATAGATATTGAATAAGCCCAAGGAAAAGCCATAATCCCATTAATAACTGAAAAAATAATGAGAGAAAAGATGGAAAAACTAAGTGAGAAAACCAAAAAAATATTAAGAGGAGCTGTGCAAATAATAATAAAAACTTATTTTAAGGAAGGAATAAATACACCCCTGTAAATATACCTAACGGATGATAGAATAATATTAAGTACACAAGATGCCTTAATAGGACACTACAAACCGTATTGGCTATAGCGGCACTTTTATAAGGCTATAACGGCATATTTTGGCGCCGTTATAGCTCGTAACGGCGCTTCTGAAATCGCCGCTAGAAAGTGCTTCGTTACAGCCATATAGGCTACCGCGGCGTGTTCGGTCGCCGCCGCTATATGGTGTCCACCTATAACGGCGCTTTGTTAGCGCCGTTATAGAAGCGTTTCGTTTTTGGGGAAAATGGCTATAGTGGCGCTTATGTGAAACGCCGGTGTTGCACCGCAATCAGAAAACCAGCCTTGGTACCTTGCTGCGGCGCTGTCCCAGCACCGCGATAGAGGATTAGAAACTGTGGTACCTATGGCGGCGTTTTGTGATAAACGCAGCTATAGGTTTTTTTAATTTTTAATTTTTTATTTTTATTTACATTTACATTCACATTTTATTATAAAATTTTCAATTAGAAAAATCAGTAATTAATCGCATATTACAAATACATGTAATCATATTAAATTTAAATGCAAATCAAGTAAATCAATAATATCATAATCAAGAACTAAAAGTCACAAATCACAAAAACAACTCAATTGTAACACAAACTGTCATACAACGAGTATCAAATGTATATATTGTACAACACTTAGTTATTACAAAACATAGATATAATTCCTACAAAACATTTTTTAAAAAAGTCCAAATTCGACAAACTACGGCAGGGGAGTCTCTTCGTATGGCCCGCTGTTGCTTCCAATTCCATCATTATTTTGCCCTGGTGTATGTGCGTGACTGGAAACCGATGGAATACGATGACCCTGTAGAAAAAACAATCAAAATTCACAAATATCATTTGCTCGATCGTATATGAATTAATTAGTGAATAAGATACAGTATAAAACTTAGTCATCTATAGTGACAGAGGAACTCAAACTTAATAATCATCATAATAGTAATTTATAACACATACGAACAAGAAGATGAAGAAGGATCACCACCTTCCAAGCTTAAAAAAAAACAAGAATTTTACTAATACATATTCCTTTATTTATTCTTTCATATGAACTCGAATCTGGACAGTGGTATACATCCCAAAGTGTTCAAATTGATAGCTGAATAGTCACAACCTGACATTTATGTTTTTTTAGCTGAAGAAAAAAATGGACATTTATGCACATATAGAATGTACCTTTATTCCTATCAATCGAATTACTTTAAAGATAAATTCTCAATAGAATTACTCTAAAGATAAACTCTAACAAGAAATAAAAAATTAAATCGAGGAATTTTATAGATGTATGATGATGGCCCGGAAGCTATGAAACAAGGCCGGCCACTTCTACTTTTGCTAGTCGTGTCATGTATCAGACACACAAATTCGTGCGACACTTTCTTTTTAAGTGTAATTTTTTTATGGTGTCCTTGTGTATGTTGCATCGTGTCCATTTCAGTGCTTCTTAGTCTGCAAGTGATATTTTCATTTTTGACAATTCAACATTAAGGATAGATTACTTAGTTTTCCTGTAAAAGTGTATCATCATATCATATTTTGAAACTTAGGATAACATTTGTTTTCAATTTAAGATAATAGGTCAATTAAGTTTTAGTAACCTATGAGCTTATCGATAAACAGTATCATTACATTGATTAATTTACAATTATGTACCCATATTAGCATTCTTGTATTTATAGTCAAATTCCTCGTGAAGTTCCTTACCGAATAAAAATGACTAAGGAGTCTAAAACCAGGAATTATATACTTCTGCTTTTGTCATTAGTACAGATTAGTGACTCACCTACATGCATCTGTAGTACCATTTATCACTCTAAATCATAAATTGGATGAGGAAAAAGATATGATGGAATTTTTTAAGAGGAAGTTGGAACAAAAGCTTGTGCACAAACATTTGTTCATGGATCGTATTAATAATAATCATTTTCACAAACCTTCAAAATCAATATAGTACAACGTCAAGGTAAAAAAAAACTCTCTAAATGTCAAATCTCTCTTGAACCTTCAAACTCAATGCACGGCAAAGTTACAATACTTTTTCATTGAATTCTCTCTCCAACCTTCAACCCCTCCCAACTTTGTTGAACAAGATATTAATAAGATGCCATCTTCAAGTCTATAAAGAAGTGAAAATGTTCTTGATATTCAGGACATAATATACTCGTTGAAAGTCAAGTCAGACCAGTTTCCTACCTTTCCTTATCTGTCTAATATTCAGTGGCAAATTTTTTCTTCGTCTGCGTCCAATGTTTGCACACTTTTAGTATCCCGCATGGTAACTTTTCCCACTATGTCATTGTTTGAGCTGATATCTTTTTACACAAACCTAAACTGCAGCACCCCACTCAGTACACGCAGATTAGGTCTAAAGGCATATTAAACCATAACCAACTCTGGTCAATCCTGGATTTGGAACAAACATTCTTAACCAAAACCTAAAAACCTAATGGTCTTAAAGTTGACTAGATACGCGAATCAAGATCGTTGACCACAGAAAATCAAATCCAAAACCCAACTCAGATCAAAGCAACAATCTGTTGGCCCAGAATCGGCAAACAAAGCACCAAAAGTGCCATGAGTGTAAGACTAAGAGAAGAAGACAATAATCTGTAGAGATAACTCAATGTAGAGATAACTCAACTGTACTTGTGTGAAAACAGTATGACAGGGAAGGTAAGAAACTATAAACTCAAAGATGGTATCGATCGCTGATTCAATACTTGCGGAACTTAGAAACATATACTAGAATACATCAACATGCATTTAGCAAAGAAATACTCAATTATTATACCTGAGAGGCTTCATTTAAACCATTTTTTATCCATATCGAAATCTTTTCCTGTTTTGCTCGTACATTGACAACTGCTTCGCAAATATCATCGCTGTTGTCGAACTGCTCACCGATCAGAGCTAACAACTAACAGTAAACAAAGGCAAGAAGAAATCAGGGAAAATAAATACAGAAAAAAGAACCCAGGAAAAAATATGTTAAATTTAAAAAAAATCTTCAGATATAATTTGTTAATGAAGGAAATGAGTGAGTAGGCATACAGTGTATAACCACCAAGTATCAACCTTCCCTCTAGAACTGGTTATGGTCCATTTCCCTCCATTTGCACAAACTGGGTCCTCCCACTTGGGTTCTATTCCATATTTAAAACAACTGAAGTCTACTCCCACAGATAGCTTGCTTGGATGGTAAATGTTATTGTAAAGCCTGAATATAATTAGTTTGGTACTATTAGTGTGTTATCTTAAATGATCTAATGTACTGAAATAGCAAAATGCAAGTGGAAATAGGACATCTTTTTTGAAAAGGTATGCTGGCCTTCTACTCCAAAAGTCATTAAATGTTTAACAAAATCATACATGTGCATTGAAACCAATTGATGAAGGACTAGTTCAAGAAAAGAACTGAAAATCTAAATTATAAAATAATAAGGCTGGGTATTACCTGAATCTCTCTCCCTCTTAAACTATCAGTATTTGTGCTTTCTATGTGATTTGCCCTATTAGAAGGACCTGATCAATTAATGTTTCACCCATTTCCACTATTTGATTAGTGAATCTTAATGCGTGGTAGTTAACTCTACATCTGAGCTTTTGAAGATCCGTTGGCAGCTTGTTTGAAAGCCTGTAATCAAACTTAGTCAGCCGAACAACTTGCATAGTCATGAGAGTAACATTTGGTTTTCAGATGCATACATTGGTCAACACACCTAAACAAAATTAATATTGTAATTTTATTATTATCAGATTGAAGAACTTTTTATGATTTAAGAGAACAAGAATGTAGCATGACATTTGACACCTACAATTTACAGTTTCTTTCATCGTACCTCATTACTAATGAAAGAAAGTTCATCCTAGTCTAAATCTCACAACTCTATTTTTATTCCTAGCACATTTGTACAATATTCTAGTATCTGACAAGCGTAAAATATCCACCTCGGACATGGATAACCTACATGATATACTCAAAGACCTTGGGAACAAGATTTTTTAATGAAATTTCTGGTGTAAATCCCAATGTGCTGCATATTAAATGTAAGCACTACCACTAAGTAAGCACTAAATGGCTAACAGAATTATAACTATCACTAAATCATTTGAAGAAAAAAAAAAACCCATCGCAAAATCAGATTTTTTTTGCGAAAGAAAAACTCCAATCACAAATGAAAGAAGAAAAAAGTTCAACAATAACAGATGAGCAATTTTTAAATAACATAGTAATATGCAATATACATCAAAAGTTTAACTCAAATAAAGAAAAAGATATCTATAAATTAGTTAAGAAAGTGCCAGATCTGATGTGTAATACATTTCATATTCCAACTTATTCCTGTTTCTAATATGCTTTCAAGATTGAATTATCTAAGACACCTGCACATGCATATGTTATGAATATAAGATCTAATACAATGTGAAAGACCCTTTTATAGAGACGATATAAGTTCCAGCACAGCCAATCAATAGAAAGGACATCATAGCACAATATCAATATCTAATCAATTCCTGATCCTTTTAGTTTACAAACAGCTAACATTTGTTGAGAAGAAATTAGTCTAAAACAATTTCTCATTCAAACTATTATTTCTCATCTTTCTACTGTGTAAACCAAAATAGTAATTAAAATCATAGCTATATTAAACGATAAAATAGCATCCAGCAAGCTTTTTTAAAAAATAGATTCTTTCTAGTCCACAAAGTAATGGACAACATTGAGCAGAAACTTCTGCTTCTTCCTATCAAAAGAGTTTAGGTCCCTTTTCAATTTCTTTTGAATATTATAGCATCTTACATGCAAAATAAAAGATCTAGTTCTCTTTTGCAAAAAAGGTGGCTCACACAGTGTAGGAAGTTTTTATCCTACTTGGATCTCCTTGCAAATGAAAGATCAGTAGTTTAAAGATCACATCAACTACTAGCTTAAAGAGGATATTAACTGTTTACTTTAGAATACTGCATACAAAGTTTCGACCCCTGGTTAAAATAGACCAATTGAAATTCTCATATGGTGAGTGCATAAGATAAGAGATGGAGAAGAAATGAGATAAGACAGGAATGAAAATCATAAGGAACATCAACTTGAAAGGCGTGGAAAACCTGAATCAGCTAAACAATATTATTAACTAAATTGGCAAACCTCAAAGTGCACCCCTTGAAAGATCTTTGCTCATCTAACTTTCCTTTGCCACAACGCAACAAAAATTGCAACTAAGGTATATTTGTATGGTACTTTTTCAAAGATTTTATAATTAGTGCATCCGTTCAAAAGATTTATAAAGTGATTGACTGCTACTATTAAATTCTGATAGCCAACTAAAACTGAAATATAACTTTTTTAGTTCCAATAACTGAAAACAAAGTAGTTAGTTGCAAACAGGTAAAACAATAATACATTAATATTATGCTAGTTGTAGTATTTTGTACCTTTAGTTTGCTTATACCAAATGATGAATCACAAGCTAGAAGACTTTGATGGCCAAAACGAATCATCTGTTGCGACTGCCACTCTATCTGAATTCCCAAAAATAAAAGGATCTAAATCTGAGGAATCCTGGAAAAAAAACCCAGATTTCTTGTTCTTTTTCCACCCACATTCGAATGCTAGCTTGGTCATCTAAATCCAGTTCAGGAGTGGACCTTTTAATAATCAATCCCTACCCATTTTCGGGTAAATCCAAAAACATGAATTAAAGAGTAGGCAAAAACTTACCATAAATGAAATCGACGGAGAAAAGGGGTTAGGGTTCGAGAATGAGAGGGAGGATTTGGAATGGAGGTCGGAGCTGACGATGGAGGTGAGTATGATGGAGTTTGAGTTGGGTTTCGGTGGAAGGGGGAGAAGACGATGGTGATGATGGTGTTGATGGGTGGTCGGGCTCGGGAATCAAAGAGTAAGGAGGCGTGCGGCTGGAGGGAGGGGGGGAGGGGGGGACAACGGCAAGGAATAATCTTGGTGAGGGATTCGAGATAGGGTTTTGAGAGAGAGAAAGGGAGAGAGTAAATTAGAGGCCGGGAAATGAAAAGTAAATTAGAGAGGGAAATGAAAATTTGGAGAGGGGGGAGCACAGGTTGAAAATTTTTAGGCCTATTGCGGCGTTTATGCAATAAAACGCCGTTATAGCCTATTTCTATCTCGGCATTTTTGATGAACGCCGGTATAGAAGGGGGTATATTTTTTTTGCTTTATTTCTAAATGTCTATCCCGACGCTTCTACCAAACGCCGGGATAGAATCGCCGGGATAGACGTTTTATTTTGTAGTGGGAATAGTACAAGGAAACCTAATGTACCAAAAGATAAAATTTACAATAAAACCTAATTTCTCTATAAGTATGCCCGAAGAAAATAAAGACAAAACTTTAGTCATGTAGCACAGACTATCAGGAATAGAAATGATAGAGAAAAGCAAAGTTATGAGAATACAAATAAGAAATATTTATTCTTTCCCTAGTAAGCATGAAGTAAAAAATAGGAATACAGACAATTTTGAAATAGAACCACTATTCAGCGAAATTATAATATACATTCTGTTGACTCTTAGTTTGGTGTGTTGGAAAATAATCTATGTGGGCTCACATATGTGACTAAATGTATAATTGCTATTCTAAAGTCTAACCAAAATTAAAGTGATCTAATCAAGATTAAGTAATGGGTTAAAAGCATATAATTTAAAGCGTGATATATCACGTGTAGAAACCGTAAAGTAGATTTCTAATTTTGTGATGGGCAAGATTGGAAATCAATAATTATCAATTAGTGTTATGGTCCCCTATATATACGTATCTTCTTATTCTATCTGTCATCCCATCAACAGAAAAGAAAAGAGAGACGACCTCTCATAGAGGTACGTATTATATAGGAAGATCCAAACCCTCTACGCAATCTCCATCAATGGCTTCAAGTTAGTGCTTCTGCTTTTATGTTATTCTTCTTTTGATTTAGCAAAGATCTATAGTTACATGATTTAGGTTGTTATCAATATTTTATGCATGTTGCTTAAGTATATATAAAATCCCATCAATTGGTATCAGAGCCATCTTTGCTGAATTAATTGAAGAACTATTGATTTTGTTTAAGAAATTTAGGGTTCCTTTTGATCTTCCTTTAGTGATATGTTAATCTTTTGGAGCCATTAAATTTCCATCGTTCTGTTGAATTTTCTGGATTGAATAGTGTATTAATCTATATGATATATTTTGGTTGACAATATATTCAGATCCATGTTATCTTTAGATTAAAAAAAAGAAATGTAAAAAAAACGTAACTACTAACGTTATGGTTTTGGATTTTGTTAGAGATTTTTAAAATATGATCTTGATGTGTTTTTTGGTATTGGACTCTATCATCTCTAATATTATAAGAGCATCCACTATCGTCTGCTATTTACCTAAAAAATGAGAAATATGAGAAATTTCACACCACTATCGTCTGCTATAAACCTAGTTTATAGCAGACTCGTGAACAGTACTCGGCCATATATAGTAGAGTGAAATAGCATTTGGAAATTATAGAAGACAGTAAATGATCCTCCGTCTATTAAAAATATCAAATTCTTTAGAATAAAAGATTCTAATAGACGGAAGAAGATCTTCCGTCTATATAATTTGACCTCCGTCTATATAATTTGACCGGTCAAAATTTTATAGACGGAAGAAGATCTTCCGTCTAACAAATTGTTTTATTAAAATAAGAAAAAAAAATTCCCAAACGGAAGAAGTTCCTCTGTCTTTGTCAATTTTTTATTTTTTTTATAAATAAATTGAAAGAGACGGAAGATCAACTTCCGTCCCTTTCATTTATCCTTTTTTTTCCTCGTCTTTTTCCAAAAAAAAATAAAAAAATAAAATAAAATGAAAAAGCCCCATACGGAAGTTCTTCTTCCAGCTGAGGTTTTTAAATTTAAAAAAAAAAATAATTTAAATCCAGATGGAAGAAGATCTTCCGGCTGGGTTTTTTTTAAAACAAAAAAATTAAAAAATATCTCAGACGGAGGATCTTCTTCCGTCTATATATTTTACTATTTTTTTTTGCAAACTATAGCTCTCGCGATAGTGGCGGAAGCGCTTCATTTCTAAAAGCAAATTTGCATATAGTTAAAATATAGCACGAACGATAGTGGATGCTCTAATGGGAGAAGGCTTTAGTGTCATTTGTAAAAATTTTGTCACTCTACCAACCCGTGCAATATACATACAACTAAAACCCTCAATGTAAACTCATCAAATCCGTAACCCGCACGTGCATTCAAAAAACCCCAAACCCTCAACCGCACGTCTATTCCTCTCCCTCTCTCTTAAAATCAATTCCGCTGCCCACCTTCGCCATCGACCGCTCTGTAGCGCCGTCGCTTCGCCAGCCGCCATAGCTTCGCTAGTCACCGTCGCCGTTTTTTAGCCCCATCGCCACCCGCCGCATGTCTATTCCTCTCCCCTTCTCTCTCAAAATCAACCCCGCTGCCCACCTCTGCCATCCGCAGTCGTTGCGCCGTACCTCCGCCATTTGCCCCTCCATAGCACCGTCGCTTTGCCAGGCACCGTCGCCGCTCTTTAGCCCCATCGCCACCCGCCGCTCTGTAGCCCCATCGCCACACGCCACCCGAATTATTCAGTTTATCGCCCCATCACCACCTGCCACTTCTTCGGTATTAGGGTAAGAAACTCATTGATTGAATTATGTTATGTACTGTGTAGCATTTACCTCTTATAAATGATGCTCTTGAAGCAAAAAATTAGAACATTTTGGTTATTAAATTTTTTAGTGCATGATTTGCTGAAGCTTTAGAGCACACAATTTTGAATAATGCATAATCTCCATATACCAAAACTGTTTCATGTGCTTTTTATTATCTCCCTTATTCTCATTCACTATACCATGTGTACAACAATTATTCAATATTATGTGCTCCATTTGCTTAAATGTTGGAATCTACATGATCTTACTAGGTTTTTCTTACTTTTTACTTGGCTTTCTCTTGATGTATTGGAAAGAGCATGAAGTTCGAAGAGGACATGAGGAGAACATCAGTCCCTTTGGTATGAAAAAAAAGGACTGTGATTTTCTTGATGATCAGAAGGTCATCACTAGCTTCTTTATCATCTCATTTTGATGTTAATTTCAAACAGGATAAGATATCTTCAAAATGCAGTACTCATGTGCATTTCCAAAGTTTTAAGTAGAGCCGCGTGATTTCTACAAGTTTTTTTAAAGTATATTTTTGTTTTTCGTACTGATGAAAGAAAGTCCACGATTTAATTGTATCAATAGTATTTATTTTATTAGAGAAATAACCAAATAAAGACAAACCATGACGATTAGTTCGTTAATCGCATAACTAGAAAACATTTCTTGAAGTCTTAGGCTTTAAATTGTACAACAGGATAAGTTTTTTTTTATCAGAAGCAGGATAAGTTAATTAGTGAAGTTGGTCAACAAGATGAGCAATAAGGTATTGCAGATTTGGGATAAACTATTAGAAAGACTATTAAAATGGTTAACATATGTGTTATGGAGGCCAAAAGTTTGTAGTAGTTATGAGGAGCTAGTTAATGTGGAAAAGGGAACTAGGAATAGTGGAATTTTTTTAGTCGCTGTTCTGCCATGCATTATTAAAACTATGAGAAACTCATTGATTGAATTATGTTATGTACTGTGTAGCATTTACCTCTTATAGATGAAGCTCCTGATGCAAAAAATTAGAACATTTTGGTTATTAAATTTTTTAGTGCATGATCTGCTGAAGCTTTAGAGCACACAATTTTGAATAATGCATGATCTCCATATGCCAAAACTGTTTATGTGCTTTTTATTATCTCTCTTATTCTCATTCACTATACCATGTGTACATCAATTATTCAATATTATGTGCTCCATTTGCTTAAATGTTGGAATCTACATGATCTTACCAGCTTTTCTTACTTTTTACTTGGCTTTCTCTTGATGTACTGGAAAGAGCGTGAAGTTCGGAGAGGAGAACATGAGGAGAACATTACTCCCTTTGGTATGAAAAAAAGGACTATGACTTTCTTAATGATCAGAAGGTCATCTCTAGCTTCTTTATCATCTCATTTTGATGTTAATTTCAAACAGGATAAGATATCTTCAATTGGCAGTACTCATGTGCATTTTCAAAGTAAGTATTAAGTAGAGTTGCTTGATTTCTACATATTTTTTTAAGTATATTTTTGTTTTTCGTATTGATGAAATAAAGTCCACGATTTAATTGTATCAATAGTATTTATTTTATTAGAGAAATAACCAAACAAAGACAAACCATGACGATTAGTTCGTTAATCGCATAACTAGAAAACATTTCTTGAAGTCTTAGGCTTTAAATTGTACAACAGGATAAGTTAATTAGGAAGTTGGTCAACAAGATGAGCAGTAAGGTATTGCACATTTGGGATAAACAATTAGAAAGACTATTAAAATGGTTAACATATGTGTTATGGAGGCCAAAAATTTGTAGTAGTTATGAGGAGATAGTTAATGTGGAAAAGGGAATTAGGAATAGTGGCATTTTTTCAGTCGTTGTTCTGTCGTGCATTATTAAGTCTATATGAAACTCATTGATTGAATTATGTTATGTATTGTGTAGCATTTACCTCTTATACTTATAATTCTATATCTCTTAGAACATCTGTAGTCGTCTTGAGTCAGATTTTGTGTATTTGGCAAATGGAAATAGGAAAACTGCGTTTGCGCTATAGTCGTCAAAAGCCAAAATTTGGCTCAGATGAAAGATTATCTTTCGTCTCAGAAATTTTAATCAATATATATATATATATATATAAATAAATGCATTGAAGTGAGGGACAAAGGACAATTTTTTTTTTTTTTTTAAAAAGGCAGTGAATTGAGTGACAAAAGGACCAAAAAAAAATTTTAAAAAAAGGAAAAAAAGCCAAACCAGCCTTGGACGAGGGATGAAGTCCCGTCCAAGGGATTTTGTCTTTAGCCAAATAAGTGTTGGACGGTACATAATGTACCATCCGTCAAATTTTTTTTTTAAATTTAAAATAATAGGACGGAATATTATCCTTCTCCCGACGACTTCTTCGTACGCTAAATTGAAGGGACGGTGTATCGTCTCCCGTTCGACGTTTGAGACGAAAGATATCTTTCGTCTCATTTAACGGACGAAAGATTTTCTTTCGTCAGCTATAATTTGGCAAATGCCAAACCGTAACCTATATTTGGCAAGCTCCTGTTCATGCGACACCCAAACTTTGGGTATTTGGCAGATGACTAGAGCGTTTTTTTTCTCTATTTTTTCTATTTTTTGGGTATTTAGCAGACGACTACAGATGCTCTTATTGAATCATTCTGATTTGTTTGGTTTTGAAAGAAAAATCAAAGTCAATGAGTAGTTCAGAGTCTAAAAAAGAAGCATTAGTCCCGAAAGACGGATCTGCGCATATTGCTGCCCAGACATCTACTTTTCGAGAACTTGCCGCGGCTACTAAGAACTTTAGGAAGCCTTTTAGGTGAAAGGGGATTTGGTCGCGTTTATAAATGGCATTTAGAGAGTTCCGGGCAGGTGAGATAAATATAACTTTTAAACTATTTTTATCTTAGGAATGTGTTTAATCTGGACCATAGTCACAAAATTAAGAAGAATGATTTACTATATCTTTTCTTATGGGCATTTTATTTTATTTATCTATTTTTGAGTTGTCCACTTTTTTTATCTATTTTTTTCTTTTGATTTTTTATTTGTTTTATATTTCAATAGATTCCCTGTGGATGATCATGGCACTGTGCAGTCAGTTGTTCAGTACTTCCAAGAGACTTATGGCTTCAATATTCAACATATAAACTGGCCATGCCTACAAGTCGGTAACTCACAGATGCCAAATTATCTGCCAATGGAGGTATGTTGTCAAATTTTTTGTCTCGACTATGATTTTAATTATCTTGCTAATCTCTGGAATGAAAAAAGTTTCATATACCTCAATGATCTTGCGAATACATCTCTATAGTGTGGATATATTTAACTTATAATATTGTTGCATACTTAGGTATGCAAGATTGTTGAAGGCCAGAGGTACTCAAAGAGGTTGAATGAGAAACAAATAACTGCACTTCTTAAGGTGACCTGTCAACGTCCTACCGATCAGGAGCAAGATATATTACGGGTACTGTATCTGTCTATTAAGAAGAATGATTTAATATATCTTTACTTATGAGCATTTTATTTAATTTAATCACTATATACTTTTTTTATTCGTGCATCGCACGTGCATTATACTAGTTGTTAATTAATAGGAGGCTTGGCTTCAGAGTTTCCTATGGGGCTTCTATAGGATTTATTTGTTGGGATAGGGGCCCACGGGATGGCAGGCAGAGTGCACAGCTGCGGCTGACATCTGCTGACGTCATGTGGGACCCGCCTAGGAGGAAACAACAAATGCTGTTGTACCGCGGTGACGTGAGCAGTGGGACCCGCTGAAGGGGTGCTGCCACGTGCAGTGGGGCCCGGGGTTTTGGGCTACTGTGCTCTCTCTTGTCATCATATTTTTTTATATATCAATTTTCTGTTATGTTTTGATTAATTTTTCGATTATGTTTTTATCCATTTTTGATATTATCAAAACAGTAGATAGATTTGGTTCAGTTATGGTTTTGTTATCACTTTAAATAGATATTATCTTGACATTATCTATCTAAAATAACGTAAAATTACAAAAGTTAAGGAAAAGGTAATTTTTTTGGGAAACAATTAAATTCAAATTTTGGTTTTGAATTTTCTTATGAATGTCTAATATTTTGAGTAGATTAATTGAAACAGAATGTTGCCAAAGTGGCCTCTTTTGTGTAGATTAATTTATTTAAAATATCAAGATGATTGTGTGTTTGTAATTCATGCGTTTATTAACTGACCCAAAGGTAAGTTGATATTTGGCTGAATTTCATATACATCTGTGGTAATAAATATGTGACAATTATAAGGTATATTCCATGTGAACAATATGTCAGTCCAAAGAATGACTTATAATTTGACAGGATTTATTGTCAATATTTGGTTGCTACAACAAGAGTACCGCTTACAGTTAATGTCACTGTCCAAAGACTTGATATTAATGTTGTGCCTGGTATCTTGAGATGGGATTAACCATTATTTGAATTTATTGTTCTATATGGACTTTTATGTGAAGCTTATTTTGTTTGTTTTTGTTCTATATTCAGCAAGTGTATCTTCTGCTGCCTCAATAACTACTAACATCAATTCTATTCCCATGCATAATGGGACAAATTTCAAGGATTGGAAATGGACCTTACTGATAACTCTTGGCTGTATGGAATTAGACTATAACACTCTGAATTCTAAATACAACTGAATTCGAAGTTCCACAGGATCTTTTACACTTCGCTTCGTACAATTTTATAAGAAAATTTAAACTTTACTTTACATCAGAGTTACGTTTACATTTACACTTAAACAGCGGAAGCAATTTACAATAATTATATGAAAAATATACAACATTTAAATCAATCTTTAAGCAGCATGCATACTTCAACTTGCCAATCTCTTTATCCTGCATATAAAACTGTGGGTGCGTCTGTTCATTCAACTGACGAGATATTATACACGGCCATCTTCTCTATGCCGAAACAGTATAACGATTCTCAATGCTTAACAAATCACAAACTTGTTCACAAACAAAGCTAAGGGGACTATCCTATTGATGTCGTGTTGTGATTGTGCGCCTAGTCCTTAATACAATTTATTATTATAAGATGACGCTATTGCGCACTTGTTCAGATTCTATGGATCCCATACTACATAGGTCCGAGGGCAAGTCCTTAATCGTTCTTCAGCTTGTAGGGTTTGATCACTTGCCATGACTTAATCTACTAATGTGACTACGGTAAGTATCCTAGTTGTCCTATGAGTTACGAGCCCATGTCCAGATAACCGAGAGGGGAATCCCACGTCGTGACACGACGCATCATGCAGAGCCTATGGTCAATTCAGCCTCCGTCATGGACCATGGCACCACCCGTAGTCTGTCAAACATCCCACAAGTGTCGCCACGATCCCGATAATTCCGGAGTAGTGTCCACGCCAAGACTTGACTCATCAAGTAGGCAACCTATGAATCACTCTCACACCGCAGACTCGAGGCCCTCATACTTGTATTTTTCTTTTACTTTCATCACATCTTCTCTATTGTTGGGTCCTTAATTGTATGAATCATGAATAAAATCAATTTCTAGGGTTAACTCCTTCCTCTATACCGGTCTTAACCATCAATCAACGCATTTGACCCAAACCTGGTTTTTTATCTCAAATATCATAACAACATTTCTTTTATTGCTGGTATGAGGCTTAGCTACCCCCTAGTTCTTAATTTCAACTCATAATCACAACATTGAGTTTCTTTCATACTCATAAGTTCTCTTTCATGCTTAACAATAATTTCCATTTCATTTTTATAGCATTTGTATATTCGTGTTCTTTCATAATTCATCAAGTTATTCAATTTCAATTTCATACACAATCTCATGCATAAAAAATAAATTCATTATCTAATTTGTCACATTCATATTGTCAAAACTCTTTTCAAATCATCTTTTAATCAATGCATTTTTCTTTATCCAAGGACAATTTAAACTACCATTTTATGGTAAATTCTTTCTTGTAAAAATAGTCTCAAATGCTCATTTATACTAGGTTAGGGTTATAGAAAATTATCTCATGAAACCTAAATATCATTTGAAACTTCAGGGTAGTCGACTGTTAAGCATGGCCAGTTGGCTGTTCTACGAGGTTCTAAAGCTCGAAAATAGATAATCAGAGCAGCCGACTGTTACAATATGGTCGATCGACTGTTCCGTAAAGAATTAAACTCGAAAACAATTAGTCAGGGTAGTCGACTGTTAAAATATGGTCGGTCGACTGTTCTGTGACTAAAATTTGAAATTGGTTACTTGGCAGTCCAATGTCGACTCTAATTCGGTCGACTGTCAATTGCACCAGGTTGCTATTTCGCGTAAAAATCATGGATATATTTTCGACATTGAAAACGATTTACATTGCTACAAAAATTCAAGAATTAGATTTTCACAAGACAACTTATTTCTCTGTTCTTTTACTCATTAGTCAACCTACAACATTTTTAGGATACAAATTCTCACATTTCCAAAATAGTGTAACTTTAATTTAAACGACAAATCATACATGATGCATTTAATTAACTATTTTTCTCACAAGCACAAATTTTTCATAGAGCATAGCTCATAAACATATAGCATGGTAAGATGATAATTGCTAACACTTTGATTCACAACTTAGTAATCATTTTATCAATCATCCTCTAATTTATCATTTCATCAAAAAAACAACCATAAGTCCAAATTACTTAGTTTTCTCTTAGTAGCAATTTATTCCTAGCATGGTAACTAGATTAGAAGCATGAAAAACACCCACCTTATTTGGAGAGAAAATTAACAAAAGTCCTAGGGAAAACTCCTAGAATCCACAAAAGGGACTTCTCCTCCTAGTGTTTGATGAGTCCAAGCTTTGCTCCTTGGTGAAAGCCGCAAGCACCGTGCTCCTTGGATGAGTTGGCTGACCTCCACTTGATGGAACACACACAAGCACACTCAATCTTTTAGAACTCACACAACTCTCACTCTTTTGCTCACTAATATATTTCTTTCTCTTATGATAAAGAATAGGTGCAAGAATAACCAATGAAAGGGGGGTATTTATACAAAATTTTAGTGAAAATAAAGGACTAGGATTAAATCAAGTGGTTTAGGATCAAGGGCTTAGATGAAATAGGGAGTTGCTATAACTTTCCATGATGCAAATAACCACCTCTCTACCTCATCCACTCTCTCTCTCCCTTGATTCTACCCGGCCTCACCCAAAAGGGTGTGCTTTGCACACACTAGTGCAAGCACGTGCCCTCTAGTGCCCTCTTTATTTACAAGTTGTACATGTTAATTAATTTTTTGTTCATGGAATGAGTCAACACTACAAGTTAGGTTATTAAAAGAGATTTTAAAAATAAATGGGCTCACTAATGGGCTAACTAACCATGGGCTTCATTAATTTAATTAGTTAATTAATTAAGGTGGGCTACAAAAGACCATTAGGCCAAAATTAAATTAGGTTCTCTTAAATAAAGAGAAGAAAAAATAAGATTATTAATTTATGAAATATTTTTAGAAAGATACATGCCTAAAATTGCATGTGCACAACACGTGAAAATAAAAATACATTCTAATTAGTATGAATTAAAAATCCAGGATGTTACATAGACCATGCATTAAGGGAAGAACAACCTCCACCTCTCACTGCGGAAAGCACTCCTGATGATAAAAGGGATTTTGAGAGGTGGGATCGTTCAAATCGCATGAGTCTAATGATTATGAAACACAGCATTCCAGAAGCCTTTAGGGGCACAGAATCCGATGAGATTACTAAGGCCAAAGATTTCCTCGATCAAATTGAGAAACGTTTTGCTAAAAACGATAAGGTTGAAATGACTACACTTCTGACTTATTTGGTGTCTATGAAGTATAAGGGTTGGGAAAATGTAAGGGAGTACATTATGAAAATGTATCATATTGTTTCAAGACTTAAGGCACTCAAGCTTGAATTTCCTGAGGACTTGCTTGTGCTTATGGTTTTGGTATCGCTTCCTGCACAGTTCAATCAATTTAAGATCAGTTACAACTGTCAAAAGAAAAAATGGACTCAAAATGAGCTCATTTCTCACTGTGTATAAGAGGAAGAAAGGTTGAAACAAGATAAGACTGAAAGTGCTCATTTGGCTAATGCCTCTAAGGATAAGGGCAAGAAAAGAAAATATGAGAATGAAAAAGCTAAGGGTCCAGCTCAAAAGAGACAATAGAAGGATACAGAGAGTTGTTTCTTTTGTAACAAGTATGGACATGTGAAGAAGGAATGTACTAAATATCACGCATGGCGTGCAAAGAAAGGTATGTTTCTTACTTTGGTCTGTTCTGAAGTTAATTTATCTTCAGTTCCTAGAAACACTTGGTGGATAGATTTTGGTGCTACTACTCACATAAGTGTTTCTATGCAGGGTTGCCTGAGCTGCCGAAAGCCAAATGATGGTGAAAGACACATCTTTGTGGGCGATGAAAAATCGGTAGAAGTGGAAGCAGTTGAGCATTTTAGGTTGTTATTAGGAACTGGTTTTTATTCGGATTTGAAACACTTTTGTTATTTCGTCTTTTAGACGAAATTTAATTTCTGTTTCTTTGTTGGACAAATTTAGTTATTATTGTTCATTTGGAAACAATCAGTTTAGTTTGTTTTAAATTCGAATATTGTTGGAACTGGTTATTTGAATGCTTATGACAACCTTTATTTGCTTGAAACAATTGCATCCTATAATGAAACCTTGCATATAGAGTCACATGGTACTAAGCGTAAATTAAATAATGAAGATTCGGCGTCATTATGGCATAAGCACTTAGGTCATATTTCAAAAGGTAGAGTTGAGCGTCTTGTGTCTGATGGCATTTTGGAGTCCCTGGACTTCACAGACTTTGATGTCTGTGTAGACTGCATAAAGGAAAAACAGACCAAACTAAGAGATTAGGTGCTAATAGATCTTTAGGCGTCTTAGATTTGATTCAAACAAATATTTGTGGGCCATTCCCTTCGGCATCTTGGGATGGTCAACAATATTTTAATCATTCATAGACGATTACTCACGTTATGAATACCTATATCTCATTCATGAAAAATTTCAGTCTCTGGACGTGTTCAAAGCTTATAAAGCTGAAGTTGAGAATCAACTCAATAAAAGGATTAAAATTGTCAGATCTGATCGTGGTGGTGAGTACTACGGTAGATATGATGGGTTAGGTGAACAACGTCCAGGACCGTTTGCTAAATTCATAGAGGAATGTGGTGTTGTTCCACAGTACACCATGCCAAGATCACCTAGCATGAATGGTGTTGCTGAAAGATGAAATAGGACTCTTAAGGATATGATAAGGAGTATGATTGCTCATTCCACCTTACCTGAGTCCCTCTGGGGAGAAGCATTAAAGACAACAGCTTACATTCTCAATAGAGCACCAACTAAAGTAGCTGCAAAAACACCTTATGAGCTTTGGACAGATCAAAAGCCTAGTCTAAAGCACTTTCACATTTGGGGATGTCTAGCTGAGGCAAGGCATTACAGGCCACATGAAAAGAAATTGGACTCCAAAATAGTGAGAAGCTACTTTATTGGTTATTCTGGACGATCTAGAGGATATAAGTTTTATGATCCCACACTTAGGAATATTTTTGGGACGGGAACTGCAAATTTTTTTGAGGAAGTTGAGTTTGGGGGAGAAATAAGGTTAGGGACATTGCTTTTGAAGAGAAATTGGATTCAATTACAAACCCAATTCCTACTATCACTTTTGACAATATTCAGGTTCCCACACCTATTATTGATCAAGAAGTGAATCCGAAACCTCAACTAGACAATGTTGAACAACCCGCCATTCAAAATGAGGTAATTGTTCCAGAAGAACAAACCCAACAATCTCAAGAACCAGTGCTATTAAGGAGATCCACGAGAGAAAGGAGGAATGCTATTCCGGATGATTATATTGTATTTCTCTAAGAACATGAGGATGATCCTAAAATGATCCAATCACATTTCATCAGGCCATGAAAGGTTGTAACTCTTAAAAGTGGATGAATGCTATGAATGAGGAGTATAAGTATATGCAAGACAACAAAGTTTGGGAACTTATCCCATTACCAGAAGGTGCAAAACCAATTGGTTGTAAATGAATATTTAAGACCAAGAGAGAAGCAAATGGTAATGTGGAGAGGTATAAGGCATGTCTTGTAGCTAAAGGCTATACTCAGAAAGAAGGCATCGATTTTACAGAGACTTTATCTCCAGTTTTATCGAAAGACTCGTTCAGGACAATTATGACACTTGTTGCTCATCTTGATCTTGAGCTACATCAGATGGATGTCAAGATGGTATTTTTCAATGGCGACATTGATGAGACAATTTATATGGTGCAACCAGAAAACTTTGTGTCGGGGGACCCAAAGAATATTATTTGCAAATTGGCAAAATCCATCTATGGACTCAAGCAGACTTCTAATCAGTGGTACCACAAATTTCATCAAGTAATTATCTCATTCGATTTTGAGATGAATGTTGTTGATGATTGTGTGTCTCACAAGTTTAGTGGGAGTAAGCATATATTCCTAGTTCTGTATGTCGATGACATATTACTTGCCATTAATGATATGGACTTGTTGCACGAAACTAAAAAGTTTCTGTCCAAGCATTTTGAGATGAAAGATCTTGGGGAAGCCTCTTTCGTATTAGGAATTCAGATACACTGAGATCGTTCTCGAGGTATTCTAGGATTATCACAAAAGGGATACATTGATAAAGTACTCAAAAGGTTTAGCATGCAAGATTGTAGACCAGGGGATACCCCTGTTGCTAAAGGAGACAAATTTAGTCTCAGTAAGTACCCTAAAAGTATCCTTGAAATTCAGGAAATGCAAAAGATCCCATATGCATCAGCTATTGGGAGTCTAATGTATGCTCAAGTATGTACGCGTCCGGATATTGCGTACATTATTGGGATGTTAGACAGGTATTTAGGCAAACCTGGTATGGACCATTGGATAGTAGTCAAGAGGGTTATGAGGTATCTTCAGAGAACAAAAGATTACATGCTCACATATAGGAAATCAGATCATTTGGAGGTCGTAGGATATTCCGATTCTGATTTCGCTAGGTGCCAAGATAGCAGAAAGTCTACATCAGGCTATATTTACCTGTTAGCTGGAGGAGCTATATCCTGAAAAAGTATTAAACAGACACTTGTAGCTTCTTCCACTATGGCAGCAGAGTATGTAGCATGCTATAAGGCATCGAATTATGGAATATGGCTGCAAAACTTTGTCACTGGGCTGCGCATTTTGGAAAATGTAGAAAGACCACTCAAGTTATTTTGTGACAATAAATCAGCAGTGATGTATTCCAACAACAACAGGAGTTCAGCAAAGTGGATATTGACATAAGTTCCTAGTTGTGAAAGAAAGAGTACAGAGTGGACAAATATCCATAGAGCACATTGGGACAAACTCCATGATAGCGGATCCGCTCACAAAAGGATTACCACCTAAGGTCTTTCATGAGCACACTGCTCATATGAGTGTTGTATTATTTAAGGATATTATGATTTAGTGGGAGTTTGTATTTTATTTACTTTATGTTTTGTATGAGACATTTATACAATTGGTTATTTTCTGATTAGAAATAAAGTATTCAGTTTTCTCACTCTTTTATCATGTTTTGATTCTGACCTCACTTAAGTTTTAGGAGGACCAGTTGGAAATAGGCATGTATATAGATCACATTGGATGAAATTTTCATGCTACACATTCACACTTGATCTATGTCGTTTGATTATGTTGATATATGTGACCATTGATGAATTCAGTTACGATAAATGTAACAAAAATTGCTTTGATCCTATATTTACATGATTAATGGACGAGATTGTTTGGCTATGCTTTTGGTTGTGATAGCATAATTTTGAGCTCATAAAATATGTATATTTATAAGGTGTAACACATGTGGCCCAAGTGGGAGATTGTTGGAAAATAATCTATGTGGGATCACATATGTGACTAAATATATAATTGTTATTCTAAAGTCTAACCCAAATTAAAGTGATTTATTCAAGATTAAGTAATGAGTTAAAAGCACATAATTTAAAGTGTGATATATCACGTGTAGAAACTGTAAAGTAAATTTCTAATTTTGTGATGGGCAAAATTACAGCAAAATTAGAAATCAATAATTATCCATTAGTGTTATGGTCCCCTATGTATATGTATCTTCTTATTCCATTTGTCATCCCATCAACATAAAAGAAAAGAGAGACGACCTCTCATAGAAGTGCGTATTATATAGGAAGATCCAAACTTTCTGTGCAATCTCCATCAATGGCTTTAGGTTAGTGCTTCTGCTTTTATGTTATTCTTCTTTTGATTTAGCAAAGATCTATAGTTACATGATTTAGGTTGTTATCAATATTTTATGCATGTTACTTAAGTGTATATAAAATTCCATCATGGTGTGCACAAAACATGTCTATAAATACTAATAAGTTAATTGAGTTATTCAGATTTTCAGGATCAAACAATATCCATAAGAGATCCAAGATAGATTCAAGAATATTCAAAGAAGGAAAGTGATAAAGAAAGATTGAGAGATCAAGCAAAAGAAGAAGATATTCAAAAAGAGCAGTTGATTGATTAGTGTCCAAGAAAGCTATCAAGACCAGTTACTATCATTCTATATTTGTGAGATTTAATTTGTAAGAATATTGATTGATTGATTGATTAGTTTTTGGTAAGAAAATAAAGTGGATTCGGCATGAAACGCGGGATACCGATCGACCGCACCTAATTATGGTCGACCGCATCGCAGTCGAGTGTAACTCCCAAGTATGTAAGAAGCAATCGAACCTTCATCTCTCTACTTTACGTCAGAGAGATGAACGGTCAACTGCATCGAGATTGTGGTCAAACGTACTTTGCGTTGTTCACATTTTTGGAATGTATCGTTTCTAATTTTGATCGATACACTTCTCAATCTATTTAATTGGCCGAACCCACTGTGTATTCTTCACCTATTACTTCTGTGAAAAACCTTCTAAACTAATCTTTCAACAATCAATCCGAGTGTGTGTGATAACTATTTTATATTCTTCAGTCAGGATCATTTAAGATCTTGAGTTTTTCTTTTCTTCCACTTCGTTGAGATTGACGTGACTTGTGTTAGAAGTCATGTGGATGTAGTAGGTCTCTCGGCCTGAATCTGAGAATCACTGTACAAGGGTTTTGAGTATAATGGAACGCTTGTGGAGGAGAATTGCTACAAGTAGGAGGTGTGGATGTATACCTAAGGGTCGAAGCACGTTACATCACTGCGTCACTTGTGCTATATGCGTTTGCTCTTCTTAACTCTTTTTATTTATTCTCCACTTTATTTTAATTTTTTTTATTCCGCACAATCACCCTATTCACCCTCCCTATGGTGATTAACAGTGGTATCAGAGCGAGGTGCTTATCAAAAGCTTAAAAGCTTAAGCAAACGGTCCAATGGCCGAAATCCCTCATCCCGAAAACTTGTACTCATCGGAGCCATTCGTCTCCAATGGGACAAGTCTTACACGCTCACCATTTTTGATGGAAAATGCTATGATGTTTGGAAAGTTCATATGTCTCATTTTCTACAGATGCTTGGAGAAGAGGTATGGAATGTGTGCATCAATAAAACAGATATTCCGGTCAGCAATGGAAAGACAGCGTTTACAAAAGTTGAGCTAGCTCTCAAGACGGAAAATTTCAAAGCCATGAAGGCTCTCTCTGCAGGGTTGAATAACGAAGAACTAATGCGATGCGGGTGAAACTGCAAGACAGCATACGACATCTGGAACAATATGCTAAAGCGGCATGAGGGAATCGCTTCCGAGGTAAAAGCTAAAGTTAATTTATGTTTCTATAAGTTTGATGTATTTCGTATGTTGCTAGTAGAAAATGTGGATCAAATGCTCACCCGCTTCGATATCATTGCCCACGAACTTGAAAGCTTAGGTAAAGGGTTGGATGATGATCGAAAGGTTGGAAAACTCATAAGCTTCTCACGCCAGAGTGGGATGTAAAGGCTACTGCAATGAGGGAGACTCTTAAAGAAAAGAGATTCGACTACTACACATTCCAAGAAAAACTGAAGATATACGAGATGGAGATGATGGAAACCAAAAGATACAGATAAAACATCGGGATTGAACCGAAAACCGAAAAGAAACCATCGCACTGAAAGTAGAAAAATTCCGACCATCAAAAGCAGATTCAGACCATGAGGAGTCAGACGAGGACATTGCCATATTGACCAAGCAATTTTGTAAGTACCTCAAACATAAAAGATATGGCCAGTACCAAGGAGAAAGGGAGAAAGATAAAGATGACGTATGATATAAGTGCAAGAAGTATGGACACATCCGTGCAAACTGTTCCGTCTCTCAAGACAGGAATAGGGACTACTACCGCTCAAACCCAGGTCTGAAAAAGAAGGAGCTAAAGGCAACATGGTTAGACTTCGATTCAAGTGAGGGAGAGCAAGGCTACAATGACGTTAGCTTCATGGCTCATGGGAATGGTGAGGTGCAATCACTATCTCAAGAAGAGGTAATCGAAGAACCCACTTATGATGAGCTAGTAGACATGTGTAATGGTTTAAAAGACTGTTAAGAAACTAATTCGTGAACTTAGGCAATATAAACAAATTTCAAATAAAACACATGACTCTTGTAATACAAAAAATCAAAAACTGAAAAAATAAGAATGCCTTGATCATGGAAAAATTTGAGTCATTTAGAAAAGATCATGATGCATTGCTAGAGGAAAATAAACTTTTAAAACAACAAATTCGAGAATCCTTAGCAACACATGATGATCACTTAAGAGAAATTCATGAGAAATCTATTTATATCGCCAAACTCACAGATGATTTAAAAGAATGCAAAACAAAATTTGATGAGGTAGTGGAATGATGTAATGAAGCTCTTGAACAAAATAAAATTCTTGATGCTACACTAGACACTCTTCGTTGGAATACGAAAGATGATGAGATAACTAGGAAAATACTATGTAAAAGAGTAATTGAGCTTGAAAAACTTGTAGAAAATATGTAGGGCCCAGTTACATTATTACAAAAAATTCAAGATCCTATCATGATAATCAAGGGCTTGGTTACGAAGAACCAATACATCATCAAAAATTTAAATCATCATGTCATACACACTTGCATCATCAACATAATTACAAACCAACTCAAAACTATGCAAGTGTGCATGACTCAAGACATAGTCATATCACATGTCATTACTGTTGTAGATTAGAACATATTTCGTATAACTGTTCATTAAAAAGGAACACTAACTTTTTCTGGGTAAGAAAGAATGTTAATGCAGACTCAAAACCCACTTGGACTCCTACAAAACTTCATGTAGGTGGTCTGATGCTCTCAACTTAGAAGATCGCAGACACCTTGATAGAAGACGCTCGAGAAGTTCAGCAAGTTATACTAGCAACCTGCATCTCTGTCAAGGAAAAAGGAAAAGGATCTTGGTCCTTCAAATAAGTATAGCACCGGGTAAAATCTACACTTGCTTGAATCTATATTAAATGTGAATCTGTTAACTATTTTTGAAATACATGAAATGTGTGAATTTTATAATATACAAACATTAAATCACTTTGAAAAAAAATTGAATGATCGGTCGACCGACCGGTTGAACGTAATACCCATTTGTCCTTGATCAGTCGAGAATGGACCGGTCGACCGTACGATCGACCGTCCACCCCTCTGCCAAAATTCACCAAATTAAAATTTCCTATTTCGTGTGATGCGGTCGACCGTATCTATGAACCGGTCGACCGACCAAGTCGGCTGATTTGTTTGTTTTCCTTCTAATATAAATACCTCTTCACCCCTAAACCTCTCAAACTTACAAAAACCCTAGCCCCCGAATACTAACCCATCAAATAAACCTCTCATTCTTCTCAAAATCTCTACAGTCTTTCTATCCTTCTGTCGTAATGGCATCCTCACACGCCATTGCATCTAAATCAGTCACTAGAGTTGGTATAATCTTTCGAAACTTTCATTGTGCTGATATTTACTTCTCTTCTCTTTATAATGCCCCCGTTGTTGCCAATCGGGTAATTAACCTATCATCCTTGGGGGGTCAATTTTCTGTCATGGTTAGAATCCTTAGAGATTTTGGGTGGAAAAACTATCTTGCTACCCCTAGCACTCACTCCGAGTCTCTAACTCGTCAATTCTATTCAAACCTTGAGGGACTTCAAGGTGATGATCTCACCCTCTCCTCTATAATCCTTGGAAGAAGAGTCAAAATCACTCCTAAATATCTCCGTGGGAGATACAAATTTCCCGAAGGGGAATTTGATGCATACCATCTAGATTTTAAGACTCTTAATTATAAACTTGGTCATGACCAAAACACTGTCAAATATATGATCGTCCAGCCTGAATTCTCTCGTCTTCCTCGTCCCGCTCCCACAAATTTCACTGATACAGCTCGGGTTCTAAATAAAATTGTCAATGCTGATATTTGACCCAAAAAGAATGACAAAACAGAAATTCAGGTCGATCAATCATTTATTATTTTTCTTATTCTTAGGGAATACAAGTTTGATCTCGCTACATTCATCATTCGCACGATGAATTATGCAACTTCTACAAATTGTGGTCTCCTTTTCAGCTCTCTCATATACAACCTTGCCATTAATTTTCGTATTGATATTGGGAACTTCTAGCTCAGCAAAAGCCTTATGCCCATCCTCCTTCAACAAATGGGTATTGATGTACCATTTAATCAGCGTGCTCATCGTCGTCAAGCCCAACAACAAGCATGCTAAGCATAACAAGCACCACAAGCCTCTTCCTCCTCGCATCGTAAGAACGCCACTCCCTCTTCATCGTCATTCGTGACTCATGATCAGTTTACTGCTCATCAAATGCAAGTGTATGAATATTATGTTAACACGATTGTGTACTTGCAAGGAAAAGAAGATTGGGAAATTCTTCCTCTTCCGAATGATAAGGAAGATGATGAGGAAGATGATGAAGATGATGACGGTGATGAAGATGATGGTGGGGATGATGAAGAGTAGATATCTTCTTATAATTGCTAATTGTAATGTATACTCTTTAAAAGTTATGTAACCTACTGTAATTTGCTATGAAAGAATGCCTCCATATCTAGTTGCTTATCTTGATTATCTTGTTCAGTATTTCGGTCGACCGGTAGCTCTCCTAGATTCTTAAACATGTATCTACACTTCAAAACACTCTGCTTTCAAAACTCTTTAGCTTTCAGTAGTTGCGGTCGACCGGTTTACTCTCGGGTAAATTTTATTTTATACGTTGCTTTCAAAATGTTGGTTTTCAGTATTTGCGGTCGACCGGCTCATCCTCTGACTTGTGTTTTGTCTTTACAAGATGAACAGTCGACTGTGCGGTCGATCGGTTTTCCCTCTGTGATTCACTGTGTTTTTGAACTAAGTGTGCAGTCGACCGGTTTGCTCTCTGGAAAATTTTTGACTTCTATTGGTTTTGCGGTCGACCGGTTTTTTTTGGTTATACATTGTATTTTCTTTTAGAACTCTCTACTAATTTTTCCTATACTATTGGTTTCTTGAAATTCATTCTTCACATATTCTTCTTATCCATGCTTTGCATCTGTATTTGGAATATCTCAAATCTATGATACCATGAAGAGCTCTCCCTGTATATCAAAGAGTGTCGCTATCAACGGTATCACGTAAGTGGATTTTTCTCTGTTTTTAGAAAAATTCTTATCTTTCCAAACTTCATCTCGCTTGTTTTGCTTAATGAAAGTTCCTTTTCATTTACAAATCATTTTCGTGAGGAGTAATTTATACTTGTCTCTTGCCCCCTATTGGTGTGTTCCAAAAAGGAAGAGAATATTATGGATATTATGAATGAATGAAAGTAAACATAATTAAATATTTTTTATCTTCTATAAAATGTTGAATTAAGGGGGAGTATTTACAAATCTCTCTTTACCTATGAAAATCTGTGTTATAGGAAGTACTGAATTCAGGGGGAGTATTTTTTTTATGCTAAATTGTTTAATTTTTACTTTCAATATTCAAAGGCATGTTTTGTTCACAGCAAAAGGGGGAGATTGTTGACTCTTAGTTTGGTGTACACAAAACATGTCTATAAATACTAATAAGTTTAAATTGAGTTATTCAGATTTTCAGAATCAAATAATATCTATAAGAGATCCAAGGGAAATTCAAGAATATTCAAAGAAGGAAAGTAATAAAAAAAGATTGAGAGATCAAGCCAAAGAAGAAGATATTCAAAAAGAGCAGTTGATGGATTAGTTTCCAAGAAAGCTATCAAGACCAGTTGCTATCATTCTATATTTGTAAGATTTAATCTGTAAGAATAGTGATTGATTGATTGATTAGTTTTTGGTAAGAAAATAAACTGGATTCAGCATGAACAGCGCGATACCGGTCGACCGCACCTAATGACGATCGACCGCATCGCAGTCGACTGCTACTCCCAAGTATGTAAGAAGCAATCGACCCTTCATCTCTTTACTTTACGTCAGAGAGATGAACGGTCGACTGCACCGAGATTGGAGTCATAAAAGTTTGAAGTATATCTATCAGCAAAGAGATTTGAATCTGAGGCAAAGGAGATGGTTAGAAGTTTAGGAAGACATTAGACCTGAGATTAAGTACCATCCGGGCAAGTCCAATGTTGTGGCAGATGCGCTCAGCAGAAAAGACAGTTTGTCCAGACTGATCACCACTTAGGAAAGGTTAGCAGAGGAGCTTGATCGAGCAAAGATCGAAGTGGTTTTGCAAGGTTTGGGAACTTCCTTAGTTCAGTTGAGGATTCAACCCACTTTGAAAGACAGGATCATTGACAGTCAAAAGACTGATCCAGAGATCCAGAATATGATAGAGCAGGTTGGTGTTGGCAAGTTGGCAGAGTTCCAAGTGAAGGATGCAGTGCTGTGGTATGGAGAGCAGCTATGCATGCCAGATCAAGCAGAACTGAAGGAGAGTATTCATCAAGAAGCACATGCTACCTTGTTATCAGTGCATCCATGGGGTACCAAGATGTACAAGGACATAAAGCTATATTTCTGGTGGCTAAAGATGAAGTGTGATGTAGCTGAGTTTGTTGCCAAGTGTGCAGTTTGTCAGCAAGTCAAACCAAAGAATTAGAAGCCCAGAGGTTTGTTGCAGCCATTACCCATCCCGGAGTGGAAATGAGACTGTATCCGTATGGACTTCATCACAGGTTTGTCCAAGAGTTCCAATGATAAAATTTGGGTGATAGTGGACTGACTCACCAAATCGGCTCACTTTTTGCGATGAAGCTTACCTGGTCAATGGAGAAGCTGGCAGAGTGGTATGTTGGCGAGATTGTGAAGCTTCATGAAGGCCCACTATCAATAGTATTCGACCAAGATGCGCATTTCACTTCGCATTTTTGGAGAAGTCTTCAAACAACTTTGTGAACGAAGATTGATTTCAGTACAACCTTTCATCCTCAAACTGATGGGCAAACTGAGAGAGTCAACAGGATACTGGAAGATATGCTGAGATGTTGTGTGTAGGACTTCGGTGGCAGCTGGAAGAGGCATTTAGCTATTGTGGAATTTGCCTACAACAAAGTTTCCAGGCAAGCATTGGGATGACACCGTATGAAGCTCTTTATGGAAGGAAATGCAGGACACCGGTTTTTTGGTATAAAGTGGGGGAACGACAGCTGTATAGCCGGAGATTGTGCAGCAGACCTCAGAAAAGATCGAGCTGATCAGGAAGATGTTAGCTGAAGCATAGAGCAAGCAAAAGAGTTACGCCGACAATCGGAGGAGAGATCTGGAGTTTGATGAAGGTGACTTTGTCTTTGTGATGGTGTCTTCGACCAAAGGGGTGATTCGGTTTGGAAGGGGAGGAAAATTAGCCCCGAGATACATAGGACCATACAAGATATTGAAAAGAATTGGGAAGACAGCTTATCGATTAGACTTACCAGAAGTGTTGGCCCAAGTGCACAATGTCTTTCATGTATCCATGCTACGAGGTTATGTCCCAGATCTGAGTCATCATTTGCCAGAAGTGCCATAAGGTTTGCAATTAGATCTGAGCTATGCTGAGCGTCCAATTGAGATCGTGGATCGTCGAGAAAAGGTCTTGAGAAATAACACAATACCTATGGTCAAGGTCATTTGGAGAAACCAATTTGTTGAGGAGGCCACATGGAAATCAGAGGAAAGATGATGAAAGATCACCCTGAACTCTTCAACTAAAGTTCTTGTAAACCTTTTCTTTTCTTTTCTTTCTTTCTTTGTATTTTTTTTCTCTCACTCTCAAGAGTAGTTACGAGGATAGAACTATTCTAAAGAGGGAGTGTTGTAACACCCCATATTTTTATTTTAATTAAAAATGCATTTTTTCAATTTTTGCACGTATGATGCACGTGCTAATTTATCCATTTCTTTCTCTTACTCTCATTTACTATTTTAGCAAGCATAATCTTATTTAGTCTTTTTATTAAACCCATGGACCTAAAGTTAAATTCTAGCCAATTAGATTAATTAAAAGGAGAGTCCACTAGAATAATTAAGTTAGTTAATTAAAATGAAAGCCCATGGGACAAACCCATTAATTAAATCCTATTTTAAGGTTGTGCATGGACTCATACATGACATGTAATAATTTTTAATACACATTTTTAAACTATAGGAGTTGTATTAATTATTTTGCATGTGTGTGCACTAGTGCACAACACGTGCACGTGGGATGTGAGGGGCCAAGGGGGTGGCCGGTTTTTGATAGTGGAGGGTGGGGGTTTGAGTTTTGAAGGGTTGGAAAGGTGGAGAGTTGGGAGTTTTAGGAGTTAGGATTGTGAAGGGTTGGAAAATTAAGAAATCAGTTTATTAGGTTGAGATTTATACAAATTGAACCCTCACATTGACCTATAAATAAACCCTCATTTCTCCTTCTCTTGTCACACCTAAACTAAACAAAATTTAGAGAGAAAAAGAAAGAGAGAAAGCGAGTACCCTTGTGCTTTGGAGGCTTGCTAGGAGAAGGACAAGGAGGTGCTAGTGGAGCTAGGATCTAGAAGAGGTCTCTTCATTTGTAATTTTTTATTCTTCATAGAGATGGGTGATTTCTTACTTTATAAAGTGGAGAATGCATTCTAAAAATTATAAATGAGTAGTATAAATTGAATTTGATGTGGAATATGTAGATAAAATCCATGCTAGTGTATTATGCCATGAATGAAATCTTGTTAAGATTAAGTGAATGATTGCTACCATGTTAATTAAAAAAAAAGATTTTTGACTAAAGAAGTAATCCTATGAATCATGTTAGAATGTTTGTAAAATTTATGCATGTCGAATGTGTGATTTGTATGTGAATTTGTTGAAGAATGTTATATTCAATATATGCTTTAGAGTCTTGATGATTAAGAAAGAAGAAAGAAAGAAAAACAAAGTTAGTTATGAAACATGTTGACTTATGTTGAAAATAAAAATTTTGCATAAAAGAATTTTCTTTGAGATATTTATGGTCGATTAAAAGACATGTTTGCTTTTACTACAAAATTTTAATTAGTAAAATGGAGCACATAAACTAGTTCAAATGAATATGATTCGTAAATTAGAGTTTTGAGAAAATGAAAAGAAAACTATTTTAAAAAAATGGAAATAATTTTTTTTTAAAGTGAACTGAAATTTGTTAGTTGTTGTTTTAAAATTCATCTCAGTCAAAAAGAAAAGTTTATCCAATATCCTAAAAGATTGGATCATTGGATAAACGATTTTTTTGAAAAAGAACCAATTACTAAATAGTATGAACAAAAGTATATTAATACAACTCCTAAACAGAAATCATACTTGGACTTACTGGTTAGCCAGTGCACCACAGAGCACTATTTATAAGAGGTCTTGGGTTCGAAACTTGATAGTCACCTTTTATTTTTGATTCACTCAATAAATCCCGAACCTGTACTGTTTATATAAAGGGGTTATTATTTTGGTATATGACAAAAGTCCAAATGGACTTGGTGGCTAGCTCGTTGGGCTTTGGGAGCTGCTGTTGTGTGTCGGCAGACCCTGGGTTCGAAACCGCAGGTCACCATTTGATTTTTTTGAGTTTTATTACACATTTGGGGATTTTCTGATATGAATAAAGTTGGGATAAAATTGTATTTTCCTATGAAATCACATAAAGAATTATTATATATAATTTTTAAATTCATTCTTGTATATTTTGAGAAAGTGAAAAGGAATTTGAAATAGTAAATGCGTTTTGTTCCCAAAACTATTATTTGAGTAAATGACTCATTTTTTTAGAGAAAAATATGTAGTAAGTTATGAGATTGTTTTGTTATAAACGAACCCTTATATTGAGTAAGAAAAACTAGAAGAGATTAAAATCTAGTGAGAATTCATATAGAATTTTGGGAAGAATTACTATATCACTTGATTGCCTTGATAAGACTATATGAACATGCTTGTTTGTGGTTAAGAATTTTTATGAGATTAAGTTCCTAAATGATATTTGGATCTATGCTATAAGATCATGAAAAGAATTATTGCCTTTGAAAGATAGTGAATGAATCAAATGAATGATGCTAAAACAAGACATTTATCAAATTGTGAATAAGTTAAAGATAAGTATACTTTGAGTTAAAACATGATTATTGAAGGGTATGAATACCCAAGGTTTCTTGTACATGAAAAATTGTGATTTAAAGTTGGTAAGATCTCAGGTACTGGCACTATTGAAATAAAAGAGTTGAGATATAATTTTGAGATATTGCCATGGAGCTATCTCGTATTTTCTGTGACTAAGTCTGGTAGGAGGTAAAACTAATTCTAGGTATGATAAATTATTCATGTCTTGAACTAAGAATTAGGCACTGAAGAGAAGTGTAGTAAACCTAGGAAAACATAAGTGTGGCACTCTATATAGTCGGGCGGTGTACTCCGGGACTATAGACCCTGTCGGGCGGTGTACTCCGGGACTGAGGTTGCTTCGATGAAGATGAATTTTTATTTGAAATCCGGGACTATGCGTAGTTGGGCGGATAGTCTATCGTACTCCAGTGTATATACGTATACCGGGGCTAGAGGGGCACTTACGGGGTATTCGCATGACGAGACGTCTGTATTACAGTCGGGCGGTGTACACCGGGGCTGGGATCCGTACTCGTGGAATATCTGAACCTTGTTCTTACTACTGGGTAGTGTTATGGCGAGGGATCGAATCCTTTAATGTGAAGTACGTAGGTGCTTGCCTTCGGACCTATGTGGTACGGGATGGATAGAATCCGAACAAGTATGCATTAGTGTCATCTTAGAATAAAATATCTGCATTAGGCATTAAGGCATCGCATACACTTACATGTTTAGTGTAGTCACATTTTACACTTTATTTTGCATTCAAATTGTGGTTTGATAAAGTATTGAGATCGTATATATGTACGGCATAGAGAATATGGCAGAGTATAACATTTTCGTCCGTTGTAAGTGACTGACGTGCTCACAGCTTAATATGTAAGTAATGGACTTTTTCATGAAAAAGTAAAGATGTTATGATGCAGTTGATGACTTACATTGATAAATTTGTATAAGTTGTATTTTATTTTCACTGTTGTATTTCTTTTTTCTTCCGCTGTGTAAACAAAATGTAAAGAACTCTGATGTATGATGAAAAATTTTAATTTGCTTGTAAAATTTTACGAAGTGAAGTGTAAAGATCATGTGAAATCTCGAATTCGGTCTTATTTGGAATTCGGAGCGTTATAGATGGTATCAGAGCAGGATTCATAAGTAGTACAAATTTATAAGGAATGACACCCTAGACTAGACATTAGAGTGTGAGTTTCAACTTATAGAGATTTAAACTTATGTTTGTGTTGCTCTATGAGATAACATTTTCTCCTCCTTTTCCATATAAGATCGCCAATCAGCATGATCTGCAGAATGAGGCGCATTGGTTTGTCCCCTTTGAGGATGAAGAGGAAGAACCAATAGAAGAAGAAGAAGATCCAGAAGAAGAGAAAGAAGAGGAACCAGTAGAGATAGAAGAAGAATTCCCTGAGTCCAGGGAGATTAATCCACCTCCGCCTGATCTCCCCGAAGAATCCCCAGACGAAGAACTCATTCCAACTGACCCAAATGATATTGTTGCTTCTCTTCGACGAGAACTGGTTGCTCAAAAGTGGAGAGTGAACCACTTGGAATCACAACGGGTAGAAGACAAGGAGCGCATTCAGGAGCTGAGCTTTCAAGTGTGTGAACTCGAGAAGGTTCAGCACGTGAATGATTGACATTTTGCCAACCTGGATCACCTCACTCGCTGGGACAAGCAGGAGCGACAACAGAGCTTTGAAGATATGAGGCAGGAAATCCAGAAACTATGGGAAGAGCTCAGAGAAGCCAAAAGAAACCGTAGAATCTAGGATGTTTTCTGTAATGAATGTATTGGAACAAAGTTTTTCTTTCTGAATGTAAAAAGTTTTATTTTGGAATGAATAAATTTTATTGAAGCGATGTTATTTGTATTATCTATGATGATTAATGATGAATTTTATGACTCGAAAATGGCACAAAGGATCATGAACGGCGAAGAGCATAACGGTGAAAATGGGCTAGATTTGGAGACCGAACTAGCTCGGGTATATCAGACCTTAAATGCTGTCGCCACAAACATCGCTGGAAGCAGGGGACCAGGACCAGCCGTACACATACCCGAAGAAATCAGGTTGGTGGAATCGTTCAAAAGAATGAAGCCACCTGTGTTTGAAGGCTAGGCAAATCAAGACACAGCCGACGACTGGATCAGACAGATCGAAACTGTTTTTGATGTGCTGGAGACAACAGAGGCCAACAAGGTGAAATTGGCCACCATCCAGCTAGAAAAAGATGTAGGTGTTTAGTGGTAATCGCTAAAAAGGACCTTGGGCAATGTGCAACTTACTTGGAAGGAGTTTCTTGATGAATTCAGGAGTCACTACTTTCCATTGGACGTTCAGGAGAAGAAGGCTTTGGAATTTCTAAGCTTGCAGCAAGGCGGTAGTCAGTACGGGAATATGAGACCAAATTCAACCAACTCTGAAGGTACGCGCCTGAAATGGTACAGGATGAAGCCAAGAAAGTGCGGAAATTTGAGCAAGGGTTGAGGCCAAGTTTGAGGTCCTGGATGATACCCTTAGGTATCCACAGATTTGAGAAGCTGGTCAGAACGGCTGCCGCTACTGAGTCAGACATGAACCAATTCCAGGCAGTATAGGTCAAGCAGAACAGTTGGAGCATGGGAAAGAGGCCTGCAGCCCCGAGCAATTTTAGAAGTCAGCCCCCAGCACAGCGTTTCAAACCAACTGGAGCTAATGCTGTTGCGGTGAATGGAAGGGTACCCACTTGCTTCAAATATGGAGAATCTGGCCACTTAGCTCCTGGGTGTACCAAGCCGCAGCCGATCAGGACTTGTTTTCTTTCTGGCAAGGAGGACCACATCAAGTCATTTTGCCCTCAGCTTCAGCGGGAAGGACCGAGTCAACAGTAGTCCAACCCAGGGCAGAAGCAGTTTCGGCAGGGGTGAGTGTTCGCTTTAATAGAGGCAAATGCTGATGATGTAGACAACGTCATCATGGGTATAGGAGATAAAGCTTAGTTGTCTTGTTGCTTTTTCCACTTATGTAATAAATGTTATGTAATGAGAGTACTCTTATGTAATATGAGACATTCAAATAAATGGAATAAAAGCATCAGTGTTATTTGATACGGGATCATTGCTCACTTTTGTGTCACCCTCATTTGCAAAACGATTGGGAGTTAAACCTAAAAAAATTTCTAGCAAAGTTCTATCTGTGGCTACTCCGTCAGGAGAAAACTTGACTACCGACCGATATTATGAAGGGTGTGACCTTGAAATCAGAGGCAGGCTCTGAGGCATCGACCTCATTGAATTGACAGTTTTGGGGGTCGACATCATTATTGGCATAGACTGGATGTCAGTTTACAGTGCCACTATTGAATGTAAGAGCAAAGAAGTTGTGGTGAAGGCACCAGGAAGACCAGCAGTTACCTTTCAAGGTAAGAGGAAGTGTAAGAAGTTGGTAGTAGCTTTATTAGAGCAAAAAGTTCCAGAAGAAGAAAGGCAAATTCTGGTGGTTCGAGATTTTCCAGCAGTGTTTCTTGATGATCTACCAGGGCTTCCCCCTCATCGAGATGTAGAGTTCAGCATCACAGTTCATCCAGGGAGTGCACCTATTTCCAAGGCACCATACAGAATGGCACCAGTTGAACAAGATGAGATCAAGAAGCAGATCAAAGAGTTGTTGAGCAAAGGATTCATCAGGCCCAGTGCATCACCTTGGGAAGCCCCAGTTCTTTTGGTAAAGAATATATCGACTACAGAGAGTTGAACAAGGTTACAGTGTTGAACAAGGTTACAGTACAGAATAAGTACCCAATTCCTCGAATCGATGACCTGTTCGACCGTTTACAAGGAGCAGCAATTTTCTCCAAGTTAGACTTGCGGTCAGGAAACCACCAAGTCTGAGTAAAGGAAGATGATGTGCACAAGACGGCTTTCCGAACCAGGCATGGTCACTATGAATTTCTAGTCATGCCATTTGGAGTCACCAATGCACCGGCTATTTTCATGGACATGATGAACAGGGTTCTGTGGCCATTTATCGATTCTTTTGTCGTTATATTTATCAACGACATATTGGTCTATTCCAAGTTAGAGGAGGAGCATGCCGAGCACTTAGTAGAGGTTCTGAAGAAGCTACAGGAGCACCAACTGTATGCGAAGCTGTCCAAATGTGACTTCTGGAAAACTGAAGTTGCCTTCCTGGGTCACATCCTTTCTAAAGAGGGAGTGGCTACTGACCCGCAGAAGATCGAAGCAGTGAAAGATTGGCCAAGATTGACCACAGTGATAGAGATCAGGAACTTTCTGGATTTAACTGGATACTACAGAAGATCCATTCAGGGTTACGCCCAGATGGCTGTGCCACTCACAAGTCTTACTAGGAAGAACGTGAGTTTCAATTGGTCGGAACAATGTGAAGCGAGCTTTCAAGAGTTGAAGGGAAGATCGACTACCTCTCCCATTTTGGCTTTGCCACAAGCAGAAGTCGAATATGATATTTACAGCGATGCTTCCCATCGCAGTTTGGGCTGTGTGCGGATGCAAGAGGGAAAGGTAATAGCTTATGGGTCTAGACAGCTGAGACCACATGAAAATAATTACCCAACCCATGATCTGGAGCTGGCAGCAATCATCTTTGCTTTGAAGTAGTGGAGGCACTACGTGTATGGAGAGAAGGTCAACATGTACACGGATCACAAGAGTTTGAAGTATATCTAACAACAACGAGATTTGAATATGAGGCAAAGGAGATGGTTAGAAGTGTTGGAAGACATCAGACCTAAGATTAAGTACCATCCGGGCAAGTCCAATGTTGTGGTAGATGCGCTCAGCAAAAAAGGTAGTTTGTCCAGACTGGTCACCACTCAGGAAAGGTTGGCAGAGGAGCTTGATCGAGCAGAGATCGAAGTGGTTTTGCAAGGTTTGGGAACTTCCTTAGCCCAGTTAAGGATTCAACCCACTTTGAAAGACAGGATCATCGACAGTCAAAAGACAGATCCAGAGATCCAGAATATAATTACGTAGGTTGGTGTTGGCAAGTTGACAGGATTCCAAGTGTTCCAAGTGAAGGATGCAGTGCTGTGGTATGAGAGCGGCTATGCGTGCCAGATCAAGCGGAACTGAAGGAGAGTATTCTTCAGGAAGCACATGCTACCTTGTTATCAGTGCATCCAGGGGGTACCAAGATGTATAAGGGCATAAAGCTATATTTCTGGTGGCCAGGGATGAAGCATGATGGAGCCGAGTTTGTTGCTAAGTGTGCAGTTTGTCAGCAAGTCAAAGCAGAGAATCAGAAGCCCGAAGGTTTGTTGCAGCCATTACCCATCTCGGAGTGGAAATGGGATTGTATCAGCATGGACTTCATCACAGGTTTGTCTACGAGTTCCAAAGGCAATGATACAATTTGGGTGATAGTGGACCGACTCACAAAATCGGCTCACTTTTTGGCGATGAAGCTTACCTGGTCAATGGAGAAGCTGGCACAGTTGTATGTTGGCGAGACTGTGCAGTTGGGAGAGGCATTTAGCTCTTGTGGAATTTGCCTACAACAACAGTTTCCAGGAAAGCATCTGGATGACGCCGTATGAAGCTCTTTATGGAAGGAAGTGCAGGACACCGGTTTGTTGGTATGAAGTGAGGGAACGGCAGTGGTATAGGCCAGAGATTGTGTAGCAGACCTCAGAAAAGATCGAGCTGATCAGCAAAAGGTTAGTTGACGCACAGAGTAGGCAAAAGAGTTACGCTGACAACCAGAGGAGAGACCTGGAGTTTGATGAAGGTGACTTTGTCTTTGTGAAGGTATCTCCGACCAAAGGGGTGACTCGGTTTGGAAGGGGAGGAAAATTAGCCCCGAGATACATAGGACCAAACAAGATATTGAAAAGAATTGGGAAGACAGCTTATCGATTAGAAATACCAGAAGAGTTGGCCCAAGTGCACTATGTCTTTCATGTGTCCATGCTACGAGGTTATGTCCCAGATCCGAGTCATCATTTGCCAGAAGTGCCAGAAGGTTTGCAATTAGATCTGAGCTATGCTGAGCGTCCAATTGAGATCGTGGATCGTCAAGAAAAGGTCTTGAGAAATAAAACAATACCTATGGTCAAGGTCATTTGGAGAAACCAATTTGTTGAGGAGGCCACTTGGAAATCAGAGGAAAAGATGATGAAAGATCACCCTGAACTTTTCAACTAATGTTCTTGTAAACTTTTTCTTTTCTTTCTTTCTTTGTATTTTTTTTCTTCTCTCTCTCAAGAGTAGTTATGAGGATGGAACTATTCTAAAGAGTGAGTGTTGTAACACCCCATATTTTTATTTTAATTAAAAATGCATTTTTTAATTTTTGCACGTATGATGCACGTGCTAATTTATCCATCTCTTTCTCTTACTCTCATTTACTATTTTAGCATGCATAATCTTATTTAGCCTTTTTATTAAACCCATGGACCTAAAGTTAATTTTTTGCCCATTTGATTAATTAAAAGGAGAGCCCACTAGAATAATTTAGTTAGTTAATTAAAATAAAAGCCCATGGGACAAGCCCATTAATTAAATCCTATTTTAAAGTTGTGCATGGACTCATACATGACATGTAACAACTTTTAATACACATTTTTAAACTATAGGAATTGTATTAATTATTGTGCATGTGTGTGCACTAGTGCACAACACGTGCACGTAGGACGTGAGGGGCCAAGGGGGTGGCCGGTTTTTGATAGTGGAGGGTGGGGGTTTGAGTTTTGAAGGGTTGGAAAGGTGGAGAGTTGGGAGTTTTAGGAGTTAGGATTGTGAAGGGATGGAAAATTAAGAGAGCAATTTATTAGGTGGAGATTTATGCAAATTGAACCCTCACATTGACCTATAAATACATCCTCATTTCTCCTTCTCTTGTCACACCTAAACTAAACAAAATTTAGAGAGAAAAAGAAAGAGAGAAAGAGAGTACCCTTATGCTTTGGAGGCTTGCTAGGAGGAGACGGACATGGAGGTGCTAGTGGAGCTAGGAGCTAGAAGAGGTCTCTTCATTTTTAATTTTTCATTCTTCATAGAGGTAGGTGATTTCTTACTTTCTAAAGTAGAGAATGCATGCTAAAAGTTATAAATGAGTAGTATAAATTGAATTTGATGTGGAATATGTAGATAAAATCCATGCTAGTGTATTATGCCATGAATGAAATCTTAATAAGATTAAGTGAATGATTGCTACCATGATCATTAAAAAAAAAGATTTTTGACTAAAGAAGTAGTACTATGAATCATGTCAGAATGCTTTTAAAATTTATGCATGTCGAATGTGTGATTTGTATGAGAATTTGTTGAAGAATGTTATATTCAATATATGCTTTAGAGTCTTGATGATTAAGAAAGAAGAAAGAAAAAAAAACAAAGTTAGTTATGAAACATGTTGACTTTGTTAAAAAACAAATTTTGCATAAAAGAATTTTCTTTGAGATATTCATGGTCGATTAAGAGATATGTTTGATTTTATTACAAAATTTTAATTAGTAAAATGGAGCACATGAACTAGTTCTAATGAATATGATTCGTAAATTAGAGTTTTGAGAAAATGTAAATTAGTATGTAAAAATGAAAAAAAACGATTTAAAAAAACAGAAATATATATATATATTTTAAAGTGAACTGAAATTTGTTAGTTGCTGTTTTAAAATTCATCTCAGTCAAAAAGAGAAGTTTATCCAATATCCTAAAAGATTGGATCATTAGATAAACAAGTTTTTCGAAAAAGAACCAATTACTGAACAGTATGAACAAAAGTATATTAATACAACTCCTAAACAGAATTCATACTTGGACTTAGTGGTTAGCCAGTGCACCACAGAGCTCTATTTATAAGAGGTCTTGGGTTCGAAACTTGACATTCACCTTTTATTTTTGATTCACTCAATAAAAACCGAACCTTTACTATTTATATAAAGGGGTTATTATTTCGGTATATGACAAAAGTCCAAATGGACTTGGTGGCTAGCTCGTTGGGCTTTGGGAGCTGCTGTTGTGTGTCGGCAGACCCTGGGTTCGAAACCGCAGGTGACCATTTGATTTTTTTGAGTTTTATTACACATTTAGGGATTTTTTGATATGAATAAAGTTGGAATAAAATTATATTTTCCTATGAAATCACATAAAGAATTATTCAATATAATTTCTAAATTCATTCTTGTATATTTTGAGAAAGTGGAAAGGAAATTAAAATAGTAAATGCGTTTTGTTCCCAAAATTATTATTTGAGTAAATGACTCTCAATTTTTTTTTAGAGAAAAATATGTAATAAGATATTAGATTCTTTTGTTAGAAACGAACCCTTATGTTGAGTAAGAAATTCTAGAAGAGATTAAAATCTAGGGAGAATTCATATAGAACTTTGGGAAGAATTACTATATCACTTGATTGCCTTGATAAGACTATATGAACATGCTTGTTTGTGGTTAAGAATTTTTATGAGATTAAGTTCCTAAATGAGATTTAGATCTATGCTATAAGTTCTTGAAAAGAATTATTGTCTTTAAAAGATAGTGAATGAATCAAATGAATGATGCTAAAACAAGACATTTATCAAATTGTGAATAAGTTGAAGATAACCATACTTTGAGTTAAGACATGATTATTGAAGGGTATGAATATCTTGAGTAAATGACTCTCAAATTTTTTTTAGAGAAAAGTATGTAATAAGTTATGAGATTCTTTTGTTATAAACGAACCCTTATGTTGAGTAAGAAATACTAGAAGAGATTAAAATCTAGTGAGAATTCATATAGAACTTTGGGAAGAATTCCTATATCGCTTGATTGCCTTGATAAGACTATATGGACATGCTTGTTTTTGGTTAAGAATTTTTATGTGATTAAGTTCTTAAATGAGATTTAGATCTATGCTATAAGTTGTTGAAAAATATTATTCCCTTTGAAAGATAGTGAATGAATCAAATGAATGATGCTAAAACGAGACATTTATCAAATTGTGAATAAGTTGAAGATAAGCATACTTTGAGTTAAGATATGATTATTGAAGGGTATGAATACACAAATTTTCTTGTACATGAAAAATTGTGATTTAGAGTTGGTAAGACCTCGGGTACCAGCACTACTGAAATAAAAGTGTTGAGATATAATTTTGAGATATTAACATGTAGCTATCTCGTATTTCTGTGACTAAGTCCGGTAGGAGGTAAAACTAATTCTAAGTATGATAAATTATTCATGTCTTGAACTAAGAATTAGGCACTTAAGCGAAGTGTAGTAAACCTGGGCAAACGTAAGTTAGGCTCTCTATAGTCTCGGGCAGTGTACTCCGGGACTATAGACCCAGTCGAGCGGTGTACTCCGGGACTAAGGTTGCTTCGATGGAGAAGATTTTTTATTTGAAATACTGGACTATGCGTAGTCTGGCGGATAGTTTATCGTACTCCAGTGTATATACGTATACCGGGGCTAGAGGGGCACTTACAGGGTATTCGCACGACGAGGAGTCTGTATAACAGTCGGGCGGTGTACTCCGGGGCTGGGATCCATACTCGTGGAATATCTGAACCTTATTCTTACTACTGGGTAGTGTCATGGCGAGGGATCGTACCCTTTAATGTGGAGTACGTATGTGCTTGCCCTCAGACCTATGTAGTATGGGATGCATAGAATCCGAACAAGTTTGCATTAGTGTCATCTTAGAATAAAGTATCTGCATTAGGCATTAAGGCATCGCATACACTTACATGTTTTGTGTAGTCACATTTTACACTTTATTTTGCCTTCAAATTGTAGTTTGATAAAGTATTGAGATCGTTATATGTACGGCATAGAGAGGATGACCGAGTATAACATTTGTGTCAGTTGTAAGTGACTGACGTGCCCACAGCTTAATATGCATGTAATGGACTTTTTCATGAAGAAGTAAAGATGTTATGATGCAGTTGATGACTTACATTGATAAAGTTGTATAAGTTGTATTTTATTTTCACTGTTGTATTTCTTTTTTTCTTCCGCTGTGTAAACAAAATGTAAAGAACTCTGATGTATGATGAAAAATTTTAATTTGCTTGTAAAATTGTACGAAGTGAAGTGTAAAGATCCTGTGAAATCTCGAATTCGGTCTTATTTGGAATTCGGGGCGTTACAACTCTGCACTTTATTTTAATTTTTTTTATTCCGCACAATCACCCTATTCACCCCCCCCCCCAGGGTGATTAACACAATCCAGTTTAGAGAATACCCTGAAATGACTATACCAAAGTATATAGAATTTGAATTTAATAAAGCCAAAGAAATTACAAAAGGAAAAGCACCACAAATAATGTTCGGAAGGATATCACTATCAATAAGAAACAAACAACAAGAATTGGATAATGCCAATAATAAATACATTAGACAATCAAAACAATAACCAATTTAAAATAGAAATAAAAAATTATGATAGTGGAAAATGGAATAAACAAGTAGCCCGGGTAGATACAGGAGCTACTAATTCACATATTAAACAAACAAATATAAAAACAACAGAATTAATACCATTAGAAAATCCATATTACTGCCTAGACTATTATAATAATAGACACTAAATTGTACATAAAATAATACAGCCAATGAATATAAATGGTAGAAATGAAATTCTATTACATTTACATGTAAATCTAGAATACCATGTTAATGAAATGTTATTAGGAACTGACTTCCTTACATTAGTATTAGTTTACTCAATTCAAGTAGAAAAAATCACAATAATAGTAAACAATGAAAGTATAGTAATAAATAGAATATTGTGTAAAGGAATCCATTAAGAGTAATCAAAAACATATTATACATACTAACAGAATTTGTCTAGAAAGAATACAAATCAAGAAACTATCATTGTCTAATAGACACGGGAGCAGGCAATAGCTTATGTCGCGAAAATATTCTATCAAGATGGAGATAAGATGGATGTAATAAAAAGGTGATAACCGGATTAACTGGACAAACCGTCATACTTGATTGGTATCAGCAAAATGTTAATATACAAATAGGAAATTACATACTAAAAATACCAATAATATACCAATTTGATGATATGAACAATGATGTACTATTAGGAAATGACTTTTTCCAGCAATACTATACTATACCCTTATCACATAAATCAGTTATATTTACAACACCTTATCAACACAAAGCAATAGCAATTAGAATAACCCAACATTATTCTAGGACCAACTTGCCACATATCAGAGTTTCTTCTACCCAGCGTGGTGCATATCAATATTTACCAAACAAAACTATAATACAACAAGTCCAAAAAATAACTACAAAAGAAAATTTGCAAAAACAGTTAGAAGATCTGTGTGTAAATGACCCTTTAGCAAAATGGGACTTAAGTAAACCCATAACACATATAGAGTTAATAGATAAGAACAAAATAATAAAAATTAAACCTATAAGGAACACTTCAATAGATTTAAAATAGTTCAAAAAACATATAAAAGAACTAATGGAAAATAAGTACATAAGAAAATCACAAAGGCCACATTCATAATCATTTATAGTAAGAAAACATTCAGAAGAAAAAAGAGGTAAATCTCGAATGGAAGTAAATTATAAGGAATTAAATAAAATTACTAGATATGCAGATACTATTTAACACAGTAAGAACAAGAAATATATATTCAAAATTCGATTGAAAATCAGGATTTTACCATGTAAAACTAATAGAAGACTAAAAACAGTTAACAACATTTAGTACACAACAAGGATTCAATAAATGGAATGTATTACCATTCGGATATAAAATAATCTAGGAGTGTTTCAAGAATATATGGATAAGATAACTGAAAAACACAATAATTTCATACTAGTATATGTATATGACATTCTAATAGGATCCGAAAATGAAGAACAACTTAAAGAACATTTACTAAAATTCATAGAAATAGTAAAAAATGCAGGTATTATACTATTAAAAAATAAAGTAGAATTGTTGAAAACTGAGATAGAATTCTTAGAAACAAAATTATCACATGAAGGAATTAAACTACAACCACATATAACAGAATTCTTAGAAACAAAGTCATTCGTTAGGCCAATGTCACGTTCTTGTGTTCCGTACTGTTGGGAAGCAGGGTGTGACTAGGTTTTTAGTGGTATTAAAGCCCGGGTTTGGATGATACATCAGTCAAACATGACTAACATATGGAGGTTTGGCTTTGATTGATATATTAATCAGATTTGGATTTTACCAGTTTAACTCAATAGTATGTGCAATACAGGAATCACATGGATAATTGATAACCAACTTATGATATGGATGTTAACCATTTGATTTATATTGCAGACCATGGTTAGAAAGGGTGCTTCATCTTTCCGAGCTGGGGATGATCTCTCGGATGAGCCGATTGTTGCATAGATGATGCAATAGATGATGCAGATGCAGCGTGAGCACCATGAACTGATGAAAGTGGCTTTTGAAGCTACCAACAGGGAACCCGTTGTACCTACACCCAGATTGCTGCCACCGAGACCTGGTAATATGACAGATTTCATGAGGCTCCATCCAGATAAATTCTCGGGCACTGAGGGTCCGCTTGAAGCCGAGCAATGGCTTATTCGGACTGAGTAGCTGTTGACTACAGCATGAATTTCGGATGTCGATCGTGTGGATGTCGTGAGCATCCAACTCTTTGATCTTGCCCACATCTGGTGGCAAGCAGAAGCTGAACGATTGGGGCAACCCATTTCCTGGGCCATCTTTACTGAGAGCTTCCTCACGAAGTCTTTCCTAATGCCACCAAGAATGAAATAGAACGACAGTTTGTCTCACTAACTCAGGTTCATCAAATAGTGTTCAATCATTCTTTTTTGTTGTTATTTCATAAAGTACCGACATTAAACTAAACACTATCTTGAATCAGGGGAGTCGGATGGTGGATGAGTATGCTGCGGAATTTACGCGACTTAGTCATTTTGCTACTTCTGTGGTGGCGAATGATGAAGATTGATTCCGTTGTTTCATGTTGGGCTAGGATATTGAGATTCAGGACAGTTTTGCTATCCTGCGACTCATTCTTATGCTGATATCTTGGATGTCGCTAGAATTCAGGAGCAGACACGAAAAAGCGTGCCATTCTGCAGTATGTTCGTCAATTAGAAGGATGGTTATCGCAAGTTGTGTATTGACTACCATGAGCTGAATAATGTCACAGTGAAGAACCAGTATACAATAAGCAAGTCATTCGCTGGGCCAATGTCACGTGCTTGTGTCCTATATTTTTGAGAAGCGGGGAGGTCACTGTACAAAAATCAGTTTTTCCGCTGCTACAGAAATAAAAAACTGAATTCGTCAGAAGTTTTGGAAACTAGACTTCCCTACGATTCCAACGCATATTAAAAATATCTGGTCAATCGTTCATCGTATCGTATACTATTGTTCATCTTTTGTTGAGTATATTGAGGGTTTACACGAGCTAACCCAAATATCCTCAACTATGTGCCTTTGTTGAGTCTAAAAATCAAAATCTTTCATGCATACATGTAGTATTGATAATAGGGTTTATTCATAGAAACAACACACACAAATAAACTATTGTATAATTGATTGCTAGGTTGTGTGCTTGAATGATCGTTTGATATTTTGTTGTTGTTAAACTAGTGTGTGTGTATTTATGAGGTTTGTTGATTGATTGAATTGAAACCATCATGTTAAATCGCTTTATTTCATGAAGTATATTGAAATTCTGTGTGTTTGCCGTCTGTCTGGAATTTGTGAGATGTTTTCGACCCAGTATCTGACATCAAAATTTATAACTTTCTGAATAAGAGTTGTAGCGACCTAGCGAATGACTTGCATCCATCCATAAGCTGTTTACCCATTCAACTCAACAATATTAATAATACAAAACAATTGCGCAGACAATAATAACAACCACATGAACAATAATACTTGGAATAAGACATTATGAATTAACCAAATATGATAATCCAACGTCTATAAATAAATAATAACATCCGGGTCATAAGCCTAATACAATAATAAATCCAAACATAATAACCCGCACCTGTTAGGCCATCTAGCCCCCTTTTGCCTTTGGGTTTTTGGGTCCCTAACGGGTCCGAACCCGCAGAGATTCCCCCCCCCCTTTCTTTTTTATTGTGCGAATCTGAGCCGTTGAACGTGATTGAGCTCGGATCTTGAGGGAGAGTTTTTTCTCCATTTTCTAGTTCGGTGGCAAGAATACTCGGACCGTGTTCCTGAAATTATGAGAGGCTTCGGCTAATTGACACGTGGCGGTCAATGGTTGATCGTTGACTCTCTTTTTTCCTTTAATCACAACCGTTGGTCTTGATTTGAGCGCGGATCGCGAGGGGGAGTTTTTCTCTCATTTCAGGGTCGGTGGCAAGAATGCTCGGCACTTGTTGCCAAAGTCCAGGAGGGCGACACGTGGCTTGTTAACAGTTGACCGTAGATCAGTCAATGCCATTTCTCACATTTGGACGTCGGTGGCAAGAACGCTCGGCGAGAGCTGCCGAGGGCCAGGGTGGCTTCGGCACAGCTATATTTTAACAGAAGTTACCGGTGTAACAGAGGTCGTATTGGGACGTGTGAATCCTCATTTCGAAGCTGACTCAAGGATCTACAATTTCTCTTTAGAAGTTAGCTGAAGAATCACCCTTCTTCATGGTCAAAATAGTCCCGCGACATCTTTGTCTTCATGAAGTTAAGAAGAGCTTTGTATGACTGTTGAGAAGATCCATTCTTGGAGGCGGTTCTAAGGAGCGTCTCTAGATGAGTTAGGCTCTAAACTCTCTTAGAAGAAGGCCGCTCAGGAGATGAGCGGGACCACCAGGCTCTAGGGGAGAGCCATTTGGGAGACTAGTTTGAGGAGCAACTCTAGGGGAGAGTTGAGCTCCAAAATCATTGAGAAGAAGGCCGCTCGGGCGGCGAGTGCGAGGAGCAACTCTAGGGGAGAGTTTTAGCTCTAAACTCGTTTGGAAGAAGGCCACTCAGGAAACAAGTGGAGTGAAGAACATCATCAAGCTCTAAGAGAGCCGTTTGGGAGACAAGTTTGAGGTGCAACTTTACGGGAGAGTTAGCTCCAAACTCGTTTGAAAGAAGGCCACTCGGGAGGCGAGTTGGGAGAAGAGCATCTTCAAGCTCTAGGAGAGAGCCGTTTGGGAGACAAGTTTGAGGAGCAACTCTAGGGGAGATTTGAGCTCCATACTTGCTTGTTGCAAAATTTAACCAGTAGTGGGAGTAGTATGAATGTTCGTTTTGAGCCTCGAAACCGCATACTTGCAAGCTGTAAGGGCAATTTTGAACTATGATTGTGAACTTCCAACTTGTCGTTAAGGTAGGTTCAACAATTGTGGGAGCAATTTCGAATGGTGAGCCACTTTGCACAAGCTTGTTCGCGAGTAGATAAAGTAGCATCAAACCATGTGTTGGACTCCAAACTTGTTGTTAAGCGAGTTTCAACAGTTGTGGGAGCAATTTCGAATGGTTAGCCACTTTGTACAAGCTTGTTCGCAAGTAGCTAAAGTAGCATCGAACAAAGTGTTGGACTCCGAACTTGTTTTTAAGAGAGTTTCAACAGTTGTGTGAGTAATTTCAAATAGTGACCCACTTTGTACAAGCTTGTTCACAAGTAGCTAAACTAGTATCGAACCAAGTGTTGGACTCCGAATTTGTTGTTAAGAGAGTTAACGAGTTGTAGGAGAAATTCCGAATGGTGAGCTACTCCACACTTGTTTGTTTACAAGAGGCTAAAGCAGCGTCGAACTAAGTGTTTGACTCCAAACTCATTTTTTGAGCTTAGTAAGTTGTGGGAGCAACCCTGTAGGAAAAGCTGGACTCCGAACTCACCATTTAACGAGTCGTAGATGTGACTTAGAGAGATAGGAATGAGGCAAATGCAATAATTTTCAATCTAAAAAGCTAAGTTTTATTGAAATAAACTAAGATGCCGCTTCAATGGGCAAGCCATTATTACATGCTTTTGACCGTGTTACAAGCATCAGTCTTATTGAAACTGAAAACCAATTCTACAATAGGGTGAAGGCCTCTTGGGAGGAGTTTGGTTCTCCCCCCATTGGACCTCCATGGATAAGGTGGAGGATGGCCCCAGGTTCGGAGGCTTGGAACTCGTTGGGCCTCTTGGTTCGATTGTTGGCTCCTCGGGGTGGGTTTTTTTGGACGAACTTGGCCAGTGTCCCCACTGTAGGAGTTTTTCAATCTCCTCTTTGAGAGCCCAACAATCATCCTTGTCATGGCTGTGGTCCCTATGAAAGCGGCACCACTTATCCCTGTTTCTTTTCTTGCCAGGGGTATTCATTTTAGGGGGACCGCGAAGTAGCCCTTCATTTTCCACCTCCATAAGAACTGTTGATATACTAGCATTGATGGGGGGTGAACTTCTCAAAACGAGGAGCTGGGCGACGCTGGCCATTGTCTTCCTTCTGGGATTTTTGGAACCCTTCTTCGCTTGTATTCTTTCGTTTGTTCCCGGAAGATGGTTCCTCAAGACTGGGGGGGTTGAGAGCTTCTTCCACTCGGATGTACTTCTCGCTCGTAAGAAGGAGTTTCGAGAAGTCCCAAGGAGGCTTTCTTGGCAAGTGATGCCTTGAGGTCGGCGTTAGTCACTTTGTGCCTAAATGCTGCAGAGGCTACCAATTGGTTGAGAGAAGTAATAGACCGGGCTTCGGTAGTGAAGCACAGGACGCAATCTCTTAGGTGCTCACCCTTTCTTTGGCTAAGTGCTAGCAAAGATGCACTTCTTTTCTCGGCTCTGCGACTGCCCACGAAGTGGGTGAGGAAGAGCTCCTCAAACTGTTCGATTGAGAAGATGGAGGCGGGGGTTAGATGGGAGTACCACTCTCGCGTTGGTCCCCTCAATGTGGTTGCGAAGGCCTTGCAGAGGACCGCATCCGAGGCTTGATGAACCATCATGAGAGTTTTAAAACTCTAGATATGATCAGCTAGGTCCGACTCCCCATTATAGGATTCAAAGCGGGGCAGCTTAAAGGCTTCGGGGACCGGAGCTTCCATGATGGCACTAGAGAAGGGGGGTCTTCTTTGTCGGAACTTATTGGCTCGTTGCTCCTCTTCTCTGTCCAATCTGCCAAGGCGCCTCTCCTCCTCGTGGAGACGGCGGTAGACCGAGTCTTCCCTTTGGTCATATCTTGCTGATCCCCGAGACTCATCCTCATGCGGAAGGGGACTGGGAGTGCGACGGTGATAGCTTGGTGTAGGTTGAGGACTGGGATCCTGTCGATCGTGGTTAAGAGCAACGTTGAGGGCCCATAGAACGACTTCTTGAAAGTCCTGGAATTCCGCCCTTGTGATAGGTGCCTCCCGATCTCGGTGGTCCCCTAGGGAGGGCCGACCGGTCGGAGTGCGGCTCCTCCTCTGACAGCGCTGGGGTGACTCCCTCCGTATTCTGGGAGAGTTTGATCTTCTGCAGTCAGGCCTACGAGGGGATAGGGTGTTGGATCCTGTATGCAAGGCAAATAACACTAGAGGGCAGGTGAATAGTGTTGTATAAAAAGTAAACAATATTTGAACTTTTCGCAACTGTTAAGTCGACTGTCAAAGAGGAATCAGTCGACTGTTAGCGCCAGATAAAAGAGTAAATGAACTGAATAACCACAAGTCTGTTAAGTCAACTTGAAACGGAAACCAGTCTACTGCACAGACTCGATTTTCAATATGATTCAGCAAAAATGAAATTGCAAGTTGAAGAAATCAAACCACAGAGAATCAACACTGTAAACACCACGATATATCCTGGTTTGGTCCTCCCGACCTACATCCAGTCCCCAAGCAACCCACTTGAGATTTTCCACTATTCTTGAAAAATTACAAGAATACTCTACGGCCTTTGACAACAACTATGTCAAATCCGTAGACCTTTCTCACCACTAGAGAGAGCAAAACTCACTCTACATCCTAGTGTGAAACCGACTCTACACTAAGAGTCATTCTCTCCAACTGAGAGGACCACTCTCTCAACCTGAGAGTAAAATAACAACAAAATGAAGATTACAACAACCTAAAGCCTTATTTTTTATTGTGCTTTTTGTTTAGAGGCTAAATGTCAACTTCTAACTTCAGTTTAGAACGAAATCTTTGTTATACAAGACTGAAATTAGATAACCAAGTCTTAAAGAAAGTAAGTGCTTTTGAAAACTTGTTCTTTTTCTCTCAAATAAGAAAAATGACTTGATAATAATAGGGAACCTTTTCCACATCAATTCTATACTCTATTTATAGAGTTAGATTCTACAAGACGTTGGGAAACAGTTCCCCAACTGCCATAAAACGGCTGTAAGAATTTAAATTTGAAAAACAAAATTTAAACTTCAGGAAACTGTCAAAACTGCTTGAACAGTCGACTGGGTTATCATATGAGTCGACTGGTTAGAGCTTGAGTGAGTTCAGTCAGTTTCGTACTAGAATAGTCGACTGCTTTCAAGAGTAAGTCAATTGGTACTCAACAGCTGAACTTATACAAGATTCATTTTGACATTTTGATTTTGGAAAACTTTATTTTCATTTAGGGGATGTGTGAGTGTGTGTGAGACAAGGGTTTTACAAAGATTTCTAAGTCTCATAAATATTACAGACAAAATTACAAGACACTTGTTCAATTTAACAGATCACTTTTGAAGCTCTTGAGAAGTCTTTGTCTTGAATCTTCTTGAAATCTTTCTTGTCTTTGTAGCTTGAGCTAATGCTTTTGAAAGCTTCATCATTATATTGGGCTTGAATGCTTTAAGTACACAGTGGAAGAATTATGTAAGATAGAGCAATTGTGTATTGTGTTGTAGTCATCAAAATCAAGAATCTACATTCTCTCCCTTTTTGATGATGACAACATAATAACAAAAATAGTATAGAATTAAAATTTACATATCATGATGCTCACACATATTGGAAAAAGATATACAATTGTAAACAAGCTCCCTATGAATAAAGTACAATATGCACTCATGCACACAAGTTTAAACAACCGATATTTCTCCCCTTTTGTTATCAACAAAAATAGGGAGTAAAAACCAACCATAGATAAAAACCAACATGACACAAATAGCATAAATGGAAATTTATACATGATCAGTCAAATAGATTGTGCATACGACAAAGTGAAGAGAGAAAATCAAAAAAGCATAAAGAAGAATTCAAAAGTAACAAAAAAAATTGAAAAGAACATCAACTTACATCATCTTCGCCATCATCACAGTGTGAGGCAGGAGTAGGTGGAGGAAACTGCCGAACAAACATCTGAGTGACGTTAGCAATACTAGCCTCAAGAGAGTCCTGCCGACCTAAGATAAGATCCTGATGATCCATTAGATAGTTGACAGAGGTGTAAAGACTCTCAGGATTAGAATAATTAGCTCTAGGGTGAGAACTAGAGGATGTACTAGATGCAGAAGATCGACGAGGAACAGAAGTGGCTAAAGGAATAGGGGGTGAATGGAGGGTCTAGATCAGAAGTGGGTAAAAGAGAGTAGCAGAGAGATGCCTCATCCTGTAACGATTCAGAATCAAAAAATCGAAATATAATCGCGATAGTCTACTGGGTTTTAGATCAGTCGACTAAGTCGAGAGAAAAATAGAACCAAACAGAAAGTTTAATAAAGCTACTGTCAGTCGACTGTGGATTGAAGACAGTCGACTGGGTAGAAGACAAAATTAATTTAGAAATACAGTCAAAGAAAATACTGAATAAGTCGACCGATAACTAAGTATAAGTCGTCTGAGACATAAATTTTTTTAAAAAAATGTCATGAAATGTGCAAATGCCTAGTTCTCTTCTAAAGTTAATAAAAGTATCTTCTTTAAGTGGTTTGGTAAATATATCTGCTACTTGTTTATCAGTTGAAATAAAATTCAATAGTATATCTCCCTTTAAGACATGATCACGTAGAAAATAATGTTGAATATCAATATGTTTCGTACATGAATATTGAACCGGATTTTTAGACAAATTAATGGCACCGGTATTATCACACAGAGGGTCTTGAAAAAGAAATATCATAATCTAATGAAGTTTGTTTTATTCATAAAATTTGAGCACAAGCCAAACTTGCAGTAATATATTCAGCTTCTGTAGTAGAAAGAGATACCGAATTTTGCTTTTTGCTGCACCAAGATACTAGGGAATGTCCCAAAAAGTGACAAGCTCCATTAGTTCTTTTATGATTAGTTTTACTACCAGCAAAATCAGTGTCACTATACGACAAGAGCTGAAAATTAATGGTGCGAGGATAAAATAAAACATATTCAGATGTGCCTTTAATATATCTTAAAATACATTTCACTACTTTTAAGTGAGATTCTTTTGGATCAGACTGCTATCTAGCATACAAACATACGCTAAACATAATATCTGGTCTATTAGCAGTTATATATAAGAGTGAGTCAATCATACCTCGATAGAGCTTTTGATCGACACTCTTACCTAATTCATCTTTGTCAAGTGCAGTAGTAGTAGCCATAGGTATGGTCTTACTACTAGTGCTATCAATGCCAAATCGTTTGAGTAATTCCTTAGCATATTTTTCTTGATTAATAAATATGCCATTTTGAGACTGTTTTATTTGTAGTCCAAGGAAATAATTGAGTTCACCCATGTGACTCATCTCAAACTCATTTTTCATGGTATTAGAAAGCTCTTGACATAGATTACTGTTAGATGATCCAAAAATTATGACATCTACATAAATTAATATGATTAATATATCTCTCTTTATTTTCCTAATAATCAGAGTAGTATTTACTTTACCAATTTCAAAACCTGTTTCTAAAAAAAGTTTTTAAGCGATCATACCAAGCAGGTGCTTGTTTAAGACCATATAAAGCCTTTTTCAATTTAAAAACATGGTTCGGGAATTGTTCATGTTCGAAGCCGGGTGGTTGCTTAACATAAACATCATCCTTAATGAAACCATTTTAAAAAAGCACTTTTAACATCCATTTGGAAGAGTGTGAAATTCATAAAACACGCAAAAGATAATAAAATTCTAATTGATGCTAGTCTAGCAACAGGAGCATATGTTTCATCAAAATCAATTCCTTTTTCTTGATTATATCCTTGAGAAACTAATCTAGCTTTGTTCCTAACAACTTGTCCTGATTCATCTAACTTAATTTTAAAGACCCATTTGGTACCAATAATAGTATGATCAGGAGGTCGTGGAACTAAATCCCATACATCATTTCTTACAAATTGGTTAAGTTCACCTTGCATATCATTCAACCAAAATTCATTCTCACATGCTTCTTGAATATTTTTCGGTTCAAAATCCGATAAGAAAGCAGTATGAGAAATCATATTAAAATGGGATCTTGTTTGAATGCTATGTGAGATGTCACCAATAATTAAGTCATGAGGATGATCTCGAACTTCAACAGTTGACTTTGGTAAAGTTTGAGTTATCGCTACAGAATCAGTCGACTTAATAAACCCATCAATCGACTTAGGAAGTCTATCAGTCGACTTATCTAGGGTAGTTTGCTCAAGTGATTTAATAATGTTATATAGTAGTGATGATTCAATTTTATCATCTTCAATAACATTAGATGAAGATAAAGATTCATCAAATGAAACATGCATAGATTCTTCAATAGTCAAAGATGACTTATTGAAAATTCTATATGCTTTACTCCTATATGAGTATCCAATGAAGATACCTTCATTAGATCTAGCATCAAATTTATCTAGATTATCTTTTGTGTTTAATATAAAACACTTACAACCAAATGCTTTAAAATAAGATACTTTAGGAATTTGTTCATGAAATAATTCAAAACAAGTTTTCTTAAGTTTTGGCCTAATTAATATTCTATTTATAACATAGCATGCTGTAGAAACAGCTTCAGCCCAGAAATATTTAGGCAAATTACTTTCAACAAGCATGGTACGTGCACATTCTTACAATGTCCTATTCTTCCTTTCAACCACTCCATTTTGTGGTGAAGCTCTAGAAAATACAAATGAATGTGTTATACCATTCTTGTTGCAATATTCTGAAAATGTTTCATTCTCAAATTCTCCACCATGATCACTTCTAATAGTGACTATAGTTAGAGATTTTTGATTTTGAATACGTTTGCAGAAATTTGCAAATTCTTCAAAGGCTTCATTTTTATGTTTTAAAAAGAATACCCATGTAAATCTTAAAAAATCATCTACTAAAATAAATACGTATCTACTTTTATTTAAAGATGCGACTCTAGTAGGACCAAATAAATCCATATGGATCAATTCGAGAGGCCTACTAGTAGAAATCATTTCTTTTGTTTTAAAAGTAGATTTTACTTGTTTTCCTAATTGACATGCATCACACATTTTATCTTTCTTAAAAGATAATTTTGGCAGTACCTTAACTAGGTTATTTTTAGATAATTTAGCAATATTTTTCATATTTACATGTCCAAATCGCTTATGCCAAAGCCAAGAATCGTTGTTAAAAGCTACTAAACAAAAATCATTCGAAAACTCATTTGTTTTTATAATTCATATATATTATTCTTTCTAAAACCTTGAAAAATCACATTTTTTAAAGACAAATCATAAATTAAGCATTGCATCTTTTTCAAACACTAGCTTATAACCCTTATCATATAATTGACTAATACTTAACAAGTTATGCTTTAAACCACTAACTAAGAATACCTCTTCTATAATAGGAGTAGTGTTCTTACCGACCATGCCTATTCCGATGACTTTTTCTTTGTTATTGTCACCAAATATAACGGTTCCTCCATCTCTGTCTTGTATGGAAGAGAGTAAGTTTGCATGGCCAGTCATGTGTTTAGAGCATCTGTTGTCAAGTATCCATCGTTCCCTTTTAGGTACCTATAAAATATGAATTGTGGATATGGTACCCTTTTCATTGGGTCCGAAAGTGATTAGTGTTTGGGAAACTAAACCCAAAGTGAGTTTGATTTACCACCATATGCAGGTTTATAATTAATAGAATTACAGACATTATGAACAAAAGAATTTATATAAGTAATCTTATCGTTAAGACTCAGGTTGACTGGAACCCAAATATTTTTGTTCTGTCCAATCGACTTTGTTGTACCCTTCAGTCGACTGTTTTGTGGTGGCAGTCGACTGGGAGGTGAAACTAGTCGACTTATATGAGGTTGTTGTCTTTTTGAATAAGCTTCATACCTCTGGACAGACGACCGAAATTAGGGGTCAGTCGATTGGTCTGATCTGAAAAATTACTATTTTCATGATTAAAAATAATTTTTGTTTTTTCAAAAAAATCATATAACTTATTTTTTACACTAGAAACAGAATCAATTTTATTACTACTAGTGTTATTAGAAGAATGACCTTTTTCAAGAGTTTTTGAAAACCAAGTCCACACTTTTTATTATATTGAACTTGATTTTGGAGAACTTCATTTAAATTCTCTTTTCCCTTATTGAACTTGGATACATTCTTAGATATCTCTTCATAATTTTTCTTCAGATATATAAGATCTATATCCAAGTTGGAAAGATGAGAATTTAAAGACTTGACTTCAACTTGTAAATCAAGATTTTCTTGAGAAAGTATTTGATTAACTTTCTCTAGATTTTTAACTCTTATCTTCTCCTTTTTTAGTTCTTCAAAAACTTCATTAAAAGCTTCTAATAAATTATTAGAGTCAATATTGTCACTCACATCGTTTTGAGTAGCCATGAAGCACACGTTTACAACTTCATTTGATTCTTCATTCTCTTCTTCCGATGATGAGTCGCTATCATCCCAAGTTGCTTGGTAGGCCTTCTTGTTCTTCATGTACTTGTTCTTTGTGAATTTTTCCTTTTTGAAGTTAGAGATTTTCCCATTTGATTTTGCATTTTCTAACGGACAGTCCTTCTTCATGTGACCTGTTTTATTACGCTTAAAATAACTAGGAGGTTCCTCTCTTTGGCCGCGCTGTCGAAGTAGAGCACCGCAGATCCAGGTTGTCGCTTTCGGTCATCTTCATCCACTTGATCGGCCGCTATTGTTGCTGATTGGGGGTTTGATCAGATCAGATCGAGGTGGTGGAGGAGACACAGCCGCCGCCGCTGGGAGTTGCCGCCGCCCCTGACACTGGGGTCGCGTCTGCCGTTGTCGGAGGTCGTCGAACCCAGCCGTCGATGTTGCCTCTTCCTCCACTTTCTTCTCCATTGTTCTTCTTGTGAGATAGAAGGAGAAGAAGTAAACAACTCAGATCCAAATTTTTGATTGGACATTTTTTGTGTTTGGTGTTTGGACTGTTGGAGCAGATCCATATTCAGATCCAGTCAAAAGAAATCAGACCTGGATAAATCTAAATTAAAGATAAGTTCTTGACCAAATTTAAATTTTTATTTAATTATTTGTTCGTATTAAGCATTGTTTAATTAAATGCAAATTTGAACAATTGTTTTAGCTATGTGCTAAAATGAAATATCCATTTTGATAAGTTAAATTATAAATTTGTATCTCCAATTAAATTGTTGTGAATTAGATAGTGCTGATAATTCGTTTAATTGGCTAATCTTTAACAATTTGATGAATGTAGGAACTTCAAAGTTACTTACAAATTGTGTATATTGGAGATGATGGATTTGCATCACGATATAATAAGTCTGCATTATGCAGGCTTCTCCATCGAATTTGGAAAACACTTCTAACTTGAAGTGTCGGTATGATTTACTCTAATCTCTTAGTATTTTCATGTGATGAATGGGTTAACGCTGTGTGCGTTTGATAACATATTTGAGATTTTTAGATCATAGTTATTCTCGCCTTGAAAACTAGCATGTTTAGGGTCGATAAGTGCTTTATCATACTATGTGTATAGATATTTTGACAAATTCATTGTTTGCAGTTTGTGGGAGATTATATATTTGCTTCTCTAATAATTAAAATTTTGTATAAGATTTATAACAAATGTCCGTAATTTAGATAGGAGCATTCTGCAATGCAAAATATGACTCCATTAATTACGTTTTGTTCTTTATCGTTCATTGTACTGTGTGTGCAAAATTTAAATTTAATTATAAAATATGAGTCATTATCTCACTTAGTGTTTCGAAGATGATGAAGAACGTATAAAGAAAAGTATAGCTCAATTTGTTTGAGCACGGGGACATTGTTAGAATCACTAGAGAAAGCAAATAATTTTGTAAAATGTAATAGAGTAATTTTGTATTAACTCTTATAATGTGCATATATTGTCAATCGCATGTATAAGCTGAGTTTAACAAATAAGACAATTAATAATAATAATTCTAATTGTGTTCTTGAACAATAGCATATTTGGCTAGGATTTGAGAACTATATATTCAATTGTTTGTGAGGAAATGTGATCTAATTATCAAAACTGTGGGAAAAATAGAGTTAAAAGCTATTGAGTCAAAAGTTTTAACATCCAAGTTGTTTGGAAATTTAGAATCACTATGAATTATATATTAAATTGTTTGTTCTTGTTAAAACTCATAACTCTGCTAAATGATACTCCATTAAATATGACAAATATAAAAATTGTGCTCAGATTATGATCACTATAAAATCATTTAGTATGGTCTCTAGGATCACACAACCACTTGAGTTAATACATTCTGATATTTGTGATCTCAGTAGCTTTGTGACTAGATGAGACGATTATTGGTCAGAAGTATTTAATCGCTTTTATAGATGATTAATATAAGTCTGTCATATATATGAAGAATGAAGTACTTATTATTCTTAATGAATTAAAAATTATAGTTGAATGCTAAAAATCAAGGGTTCAGATTTGATAGAGGTGATGAATATATTTTAACAACTGTAGAGAAATTTGCATTGGGCATAATCTCTACTGCACTCTACTTACAACAGTCAAACAGAATTGATAAAAGTTAGAATCAAATACTTAGTGAAATATTGAATTCTATATTATTGACTGTTGTTTGTCGTGTGTAATTATGAGTGATGTTGTATTGTTAATCATATCTCTAATGTGTTACTACACTTTAAATTGAATACACCTTGTAGATAATGGCATGAAAACACAAATAATTTTGTTAAAGTGAAATTTTGTGTTGTGATACTTCTGTTAGAGTACATAACCCTAGAAGGCCTAAACTAGGACCTACAACAAATATTTATGTGTTTAGAAAGAGCAGAATGTAGTTCTGTGGACAAATATTGGATCTATCTAATTTGTGTTAGAAGAATCTAGACTTGCAGAATTCTTTGAAGATGTGTTCATCAAAGATAAATGTATGAAATAATCTAGTCCTACAGACATGTTCAATAATTCATAGTTGGAATCAAGAACCAGCCTTACTGACACTTAAAAACCTGAATGACAAATGAGCTAAGAAGAGTCTTTAGTAATCAATAAGATGATTTTGTGTCATACAATAATAATTTAAATTAGTTGATCTGCCGAAATGGGCTAAAACTATAGTAAGTGGGGTTTTGTCTTAATTTTGATTGTTCAGTAGCAATTTTAATGTATTTTAGTAGCTAACAGATTGACTGAGAAAATTGGGGTAGATTTATTTGATGTCTACTCACATGTTTGTCATATTGCTACAATAAGTATTATTTTTACTCTTACATCTATTGAAAATTTTGTTATTCATAAAGGATATTTAAACAGTTTTGTACTGAAAAATTTTCTACTGAACATTTTATAATGAAAAGTTTTGTACTGAATAGTTTTGTACTAATATGTTTAGTGAATAAGATTTACAATTTAGTAAAATCATCGTATGTTTTAAAACTTGTAATATAGCTAATATATAAATAATTTGACAAATTTCTCAAAGAGCATAGTATATAATCAAGTAATTCAGATCAGTGTCTTTAACCTTGTGGTGTGTCAAATATAATAGCTATTATTTACTTGTTTTTATTGACATGCTTGTTGATTGGAAGTGACATCTCTATTATAAATGGAGTTAAAATTGTGCTATCCAAATAAATTTAGCACCTAAGTGGTGTGGACACCATATTATGTATAAGGGTGAGTTTTGGTTGGCAAGGGATAACCCTTAGTCAAACTCGATAAATCAATAATGTGTTTCAAAAGTAGGGATATAGTGATTAAAAGTGTGTTTTGAAACACCTTATGATTATGATGAAAGGTTGACACCTTATGATGGTGCAACTATGAGACAGGTAGATCATTCTAAGAATTGAAAGTCTCGTGTATACAAAGAACTGCACTAGAATAGACATAGCCTTTGAGGTAGGTATGATCTGCAGATTCACTAATAATCCCATACATATTTGAATGCCCTTAAGAGGCTAATGAGATACCTGAGTGGTACTCAAGAGTTTGCTTTGTGCTACTCAATGTTTAGTGGAAGTCGACAACTAGTAAATATGTGTTCACACTAGGAGGAGCAGAAAAATTATGGAGATTAAAAGGCAAACAAGCATTGCGTTTTCATCCAAGAAATCAGATCTCTATGTGTTATCCTCTGCAGGGAAAGAGGCTGAGTGGATTGAATGACTTATTGCTAATCATCCATTGAGAAGTTTAAAGTAAATTCTCTAATTCAGTTATGCGACTACCAAGTTATAATATACTGTAGCTCATAACTCACTTTATAATAGTAAGAGAAGTATATTAAGGCTGAAAGAAGCCTAGTTAAAGTTTCTCATAGATAAAGTGCAATTGCGACAAGTATGGCTAATGCGCTTGCTAAGAGACTTGAAAGTGATCTAATTATCAAAACTGTGGGAAAAATAGAGTTAAAAGCTATTGAGTCAAAAGCTTTAACATCCAAGTTGTTTTGAGATTTAGAATCCAATTGGAGTCATAGAAAAGTTCAAACTGAAGCATCAATTTTAGGCAGTTGGCATGCTTTAGATAATTTAAAAAGTTCTATGTAAATTCTGTTAATATATAATTTCATTCCAATTCTGATGATGCTATATATTTTCATAATTTACTTAGAATCATTTCATTATTCCAAAAGAAAGCATGAAAACTTGTCGGTGTGTTTCCGATATTTAGAATTGTTGTTATATCATTCCAATTTTGATGATATAACTCTTTTATGGATTCATGTTTTATTCTAATTTTGATGATTCAAAATTAACCATAATTGATTTGACTGTTCTATCATTCCAATATGAAGCATAGTATAGTTCTTGTGTAGAAACTATAATAGTTCTTGTTCTTTATTTTGTTAAAGAAACTTGATTGTGATGCTTGCATTAGATTTTGCTAAGCTATCGTTGAATTGTACTAAGTTCTTTTGTAGAACCAGATACTTTATGAAATTTGCTAGAATTCTTAGAGATGTGTCTCTAGATATTCTTGTTTTCAATAAGCTAGCAAAGATGGAGGAGTTGAATCTGTCAACATAGATTTCAAAATAATGATTTGCTCAAAATGGAAAAGTAAACATAAAGTAGTTTGCAAGGATATAATTTTGGTTTATTTCTCTGAGGAATAACTTTGTCACTTGCTTGATAAAACTTCTGTTGAGTTTAAGACTCTTATGTTCATGAGCTTAAAACTCATATTTTATTCGTGAAGTTTATTTGCTTTGGTTGATTTTGAAACTATGACAGGTTTCTTTAGTTGGTTTAGTTATTGTGAACTATTCTATTTTGATATGGTCTTTGAACTATTTGATTATTTTGGTTTAGTCTCATTTGAACTATTCGAGTTATAATTGATTTAGTCTATGAACTATATTATTTTTGTGAGCCAATGATTCAACGGGGCAGTGCCTAATATATTGAGAATATAGGAAGAGATTGTTGGATATATAGGTATATTCTCAATATAATAGAATATTATTGTGTATAATGTTCTACGGGGCAACACGTGCTTTGCACGTGTTATCTGTTTAATTGTTGGACCGGATTGAGTGGGTATAAAGCCCAGTACCCTAAACCCAGTTCGTCTCATATAAAAGCTGGTCTAGTGGTAGTGCTCTGTGATATTCCAATACTGATAAGCAGGGTATAATATCTTAAGCGGCTATGAGATAAACCCTAACCCTAATTACTCGTCCTAATCTCTAACAATATATATATATATATATATATATATATATATATATATATATATGGGGAAAAGGGGTTGCTCATTTAGTAAATAAGCAATTGATGATGTGGCATGCATGTGATTGAAAAATCCTGAAAATGGTTAGTTGTCCAATGTATCACATGCATGCCGCATAATCACTTGCTCATTTACTAAATGATCAAGTTGCTCATATATATATACATATATATATATATATATATATATATATATATATATATATATAGCCGAGTTTTAATTCCTTTGCTTGCACACAGAGACATTTTTTAATTATTTTCTTACTCCACTTGACATTTTCATGTTAAACACATGATAGAATTCACATTTATTATCTTCCTTTCCTTTTGCAACGTGGTATTTGCATGTTATCTATTTGAACTAATTTATTATCTTTTTATGAAGACTACTCTTCTTAGATCTTTAAACATATGCTTTGATCTTATTCTATCTTCTATTTTAATTGTTAAATATTTATTAAATTTTTTGAAAACAATTGCTTGTGCCATATAGACATTTTTTATTGTTTCCTTGCCCCACGTGGCATTTCCATGTTAAACACATGATAAAATTCACATTTATTATTTTCATTTTCTTTTGCCATGTGGCATTTTCATGTTATTTGTTATAACTAATTTATTATAACTAATCTATTATCTGTTATATCGTTTTATGGTGACTATTATTTTCTAATCCTCAAACATATGCTTTGATCGTACTCTATCATCAACATTAATTGTTAAATATTAATTAATTTTTTCTTTCAAAACTCATGATATTTCATCTAATCATATCTAGTAAAAATAATATTCATATAGTTTACTAATAAAAAATATTTAAGGCATAATTTTTATAAGATATAAAAAATAATATGTATATTCTAAAAGCATATTCTTTATGTATGGATGAGCTACCTATTTTCTATTCTCTCTTACAAACAAATGTTTTAATTTATCTTGTTTTGTGTGTGTGTGTTAGAAAACCTTTAGTATTCCCTTTGTTGGTTCACATATTATTAAGAGGCTATTGAGTTACCATTTATGGAGACAGAGAAATCAACTTAATTGTGAATAAGTTACAAGCTGATTCATTATTAATCTTTGATGGATATAATAATAAGGGTATCATAAAGGTTTGTGGAAGTTACAAAAGAGGGTTCATTGTGTTGTATATATATGGGCTTGTGTTTCCATCAAACTCACCCACCATAAGATCTAAGACAAGACTAGAAGTCCCCCACCCATAAGGTAGATCTCTATAGAATCTTTGTTTCACAGGTTGTAGATATTTCAAGCACAATTGGTCGGAGGTATGATGATTCTCTTTCCCTGCTTATTCCATTTCCACTTGTAATTTTTTATGGGTCATTCTTATTTACATACGGTATCAAAGCATCCTTTGAGCTATTGTGTTTGAACTAAACATATATGATTTTATATCATTTTGATTAATCATATATATTTGTTTGCTTTTTCTATGCCTGTGATTTTCAACTTGGATTGTTCTTTTGTGAACGTTCGGGTCTACCATGAATGCTAGTTTTTTCTCGGCCTATGTTTAGGACACCGATTTGTTTAAAGATCATTCATGGTGGTTGGACATTCATAATCATAATGATCATAATTTATTCATGAATTAGTTTTTAAAACTCTTATAATTCCAATTGTGTGTTTCGGTTGTTTTGAAGTAAATTAGTTTTTAAACTATTATAATACAAATTGTATGGGTATCAGATACCCTTTATTGCTATATATAGGTAGTTGTATGCGGAAGGGTATTATAGATTTTACTGTGAAAAACCTTAGATAGCTCCTTCATTTCATTGATTAAGGATCTGTTTGGTTCAAACGAGAGGAGGGGAGGGAAGGGGAGGAATTTTAATGGAGGGGAGGGGAGGGAAGGGGAGGGGAGGGATTTAATGAAAACTCTGTTTGGTTCAAAGGAGGGAAGGTGAGGGAAAATAATAATTTTCTTGTTTGGTTCACAAGGGGAGGGAATGGATTTTATAATAAAATTACTTTTATACCCTTTACATTTTATAACAAAACTCAACCAAAAAAATATCAAGTGTCTCTAATATTTGAAGATCTGGGTTCACAGCTGATGGAGTTACTTACACACTAGTGGTGATCGATTTATCTCTAATATTATAATGGGAGAAGGCCTTAGTGTCATTTGTAAATGTTTTGTCATTCTAGCAACCCGTGTAACACACTAGTGGTGAACGTGAACTTATAAAGCAAGTCTGACGGTTTGAATTTATAATGCAGGGACATTTTAAACTGAAGTAATACACACTAGTGGTGAACGTGAACTTTTTTCAGCAGGAATCTTGCATAGTAATGCACAGTTTTTGTTTGGTTGATGTTCTCTTTTGGATTAGGGGAGGGGAGGGAAGGGGAGGGGAGGGATTTAATGAAAACTCTGTTTGGTTCAAAGGAGGGAAGGTGAGGGAAAATAATAATTTTCTTGTTTGGTTCACAAGGGGAGGGAATGGATTTTATAATAAAATTACTTTTATACCCTTTACATTTTATAACAAAACTCAACCAAAAAAATATCAAGTGTCTCTAATATTTGAAGATCTGGGTTCACAGCTGATGGAGTTACTTACACACTAGTGGTGATCGATTTATCTCTAATATTATAATGGGAGAAGGCCTTAGTGTCATTTGTAAATGTTTTGTCATTCTAGCAACCCGTGTAACACACTAGTGGTGAACGTGAACTTATAAAGCAAGTCTGACGGTTTGAATTTATAATGCAGGGACATTTTAAACTGAAGTAATACACACTAGTGGTGAACGTGAACTTTTTTCAGCAGGAATCTTGCATAGTAATGCACAGTTTTTGTTTGGTTGATGTTCTCTTTTGGATTAGGATGGTAATAATAAAATTTTTGAAACTGAAAACTTGTGATGTTATCCAATAATGTGATTCTAAAGTTTTGAGTTTATGATGCAGGACCATTTTGACCCACAGATACCATTTTGAGTTTATGATTCTAAAATTTATGATTCTAAAAATTGTGAAGAAATTGAAGGATGATATAGTTCATATCAGGAGCTGGTTCATTGAAATCTGAAGTTGGTTCATTGAAATCTGAAGTTGAACAGATGTCTGCACTTGAAGCAACTAGGATCAAGTATGAGGAAGCAGAGCAAGTGAAGGTTGCATCTGGATCAAGTATGAGGATAGCATTTCCAATCAGAATGCCAAAGCCAAAAGAAATTGAGCTGCTACCATTTGAAGTATCTGTTTCACTTTTGAAACATTATTGTAAAAATTAACTGATGCATTGAAAAAGTGCACAAAGTGAAATTGATGCATTGAAAAAGTGTAAAAATTAACTGATGCATTGAGTGCAAATGCAAGTGTGGTGCAGCATTGCAAGTTTAAACAAACAACCTAGAAGATTATGCAATTACAAATGCATGAAAAGTACAAGTTACTGTCAACAAGTAAACCATAACCTACAACAGACTCGGTAAAGTGAATCTGATGATTCACATAAACTTCAACCAAAAGCCATGAGATACAAATTTGTGAAGATGAGAAAACTAACAGTCAGCAGTTGAAACATAACTGATCAGATGAGAAAAGGATAAGCGGTCATCAAGAATCTTATCAGCAATTAAACTAGGGTTAACATTATTCATTTGCAGCTTTATCCCCATGAACAGGATTGAATACCCATGAACAGGATTGAATAATTATCACTCGGTCTGGGTTAACATTATTCATTTGCAGCTAGTAGGGAGAAAGGTTTTTTAGGATTTAGATTTTTTAAAGGGCATTTTAGTCTAGACACTTTAAAAAATTAGCCATATTTTCTCTCTCCTCCAAATCACCCCGCTTTTGGAGGGGAGCCAAAATTGGCTCAGGAGGGGTGTTGCACCCCCCCATTTTCCTCCCCTACCCTCCTAAAAATTGAACCAAACAAGAAAACTATTAAAAAAACCCTTCCCTCCCCTCCCCTTCCCTCCATTCCCCTCCAACCAAACAGACCCTAAAGAAATTTTTATCTCATGTCCGCATTAACCCGAGTAGTATTATGCTTGTGTATTCTACATATGCAGTGTTTTAGTTAAGTAGTTGAAAGTTTGGTGTGCTTAATCCATTTTATAACCATAGGTGCCAAGAAGTAGTGATTCTAAAAAAAAATATTGTTGGTAATGCCACGACATCCTCATTAGTTTTGATAAATCACATATAGTTAAACTTCATAAGTAATTGGTATCTAATTGTAATTAAGTCATATTTTAAAGGATTTATCTCCACTAGAAATACTTAATTTTTGATTTAATTAGCACAGGAAAATGAGTTTTAGTCATTAATGGTGAAGTTATCTTCTGCCTATATGTGTGGACAATTTTATTCGTTAGTGTCTGAAATTTATTTGTCATATAAATTAACATTAGTAAATTCATGCATTTTGCAACCTTTGCCCACATGTAGGTTAGAATTTACTTAAAACATAGCATTAAAATTTATCCTTGGTTTTTTGCAGTTATTTCACAATCTTTAGTTGAAGGCGGTTCTTTTATTCCAATGCTTGATGGTGCAAATTTTTTTGACAAAAAGACTGTTGAATTTGGTTTGGGGTACATGGACTTTGACTATGCGCTTTGTGAGGAGCAACCACTTGCTCCCACAGATACAAATATGCAGGAAGTCATCGATAAGTATCATTACTGGGAGTGATCTAATAGCTTAAGTCTAATGCTCATAAAGTCTCGTGTGAATACGAGCATTAGAGGTGCTATATCGGTGACTGCAACACAGTCAAAGAATTTATGCTGGCAATTGAGGAACAATTTTTCAGGTCAGACAAAGCCTTGGCTAGTACCCTTATGAAGCAATTCATTAGCAAAACTTTTGACAATTCTAAGGGTGTGCGTGTCACATTACAAAAAATGATCGACTTAGTCTCTTAGCTCAAGTCATTAAAGATATAGATATCTGAGCCATTCTTGGTTCTCTTCATCCTTGACTCACTTCCATCTAAGTATGGGCCTTTCAAGATCTCTTATAACAAAGAAAATTGGTCAATTACAGAACCTCTGACCATGTGTGTGCAAGAGGAGGAAAGAATGAAGCATGACTGACCGGAAAGTGTTAATATGGTCGTCCATGGTATGGTTAGAACAAAAGAAAAGGGGACTGTACAACAAAGGGAAGCATAAGGTTTCGCCAAAACTAAATGAAAAAAGGATGACATGCTTCTTTTGCAAGAAAGAGGGCCATCTAAAGAAAAATTGCATTAACTATCAGAAATGGCTCGAAAAAAAAGCCATCTCTATTTTTAGTGTGTCATGAATCTTTTTTTATATTATAGATTCTCCTAAGAATTCATGGTGGGTTGACTTCCCGAAAATAAAGGGCGTTCACAAGTTGTGGCAGTTGGGACTTTTAGAATAGTTTTGAAATTGGGACAAGTTTTATATTCCAGATTTTAATAAAAAGTTGATTTAAATTTCCGTACTGGTTGTAAAAGGCTATAGTTTTTTATTTGTGGAAGTTTTGACTCTTTTTAAGAATAAAATTCCTATTCATTCACTAACTTTGGTTGATAATTTGTTTAAATTTGATCTCGATTTCGAATTTGAGCAAAGTTACTTATCTCTGCATAAAGTTGTTGTTAAAAGGAATCTTGTGAATGAAAATTCATGTCTATTATGGCATAAGAGATTGGGACATATCTCTATAGAGAGGATGAAGAGGTTAGTAAAGGAAGGGGTCCTACATGATCTCTACTGAATTTAAGGTTTGTGTGGATTGCATAAAGGGCAAGCAGACCAAGAAAAATGAGTAATGCTTTAGCCACTACCAATTTCACTACCATTCTTTTCACTACCTTAGGTGGCATACTCCTATTGGAGAGTTCCCCCACCTACTCTATCTTTCCTTATTTATTGGAGTGTGCCACCTAAGGTAGTGAAGAAAAATGTAGTGAAATTGGTAGTGGATGTAGCATTAAGAAAAATTCTAAAGGTTCTAAAAGGAGCTCACGTGTCCTTGAGATCATACACAGATATTTGTGGACCTTTTTCTACTCCTTGCCTAAATGGTCAAAGATATTTCATCTCATTCATTGATGACCATTCTAGGTATATGTATCTTTATTTGCTGAATGAGAAGACAGAAGCATTAGATGTTTTCAAAACCTATAAAGCAAAAGTAGAGAATCAACTTGAAAAGAAATCAAGATCCTGAGATATGATAGAGGAGGAGAATACTATGGAAGGTACACAGAACAGGGGCAATTGAAGGGTCCATTTGTAGAATTCCTTCAGGAGGAAGGCACTGTTTCACAATACACATTGCCTACACACCACAATAAAATGGTGTAGCAGAAAGAAGGAATCGTACTCTAATGGATTTGGTGAGGAGCATGGTTAGTATCTCCAACATGCCAATGTATTTATGGAGTGAAGCTCTTAAAACTGTAGTGTATTTATTGAATAGAGTTCCATTCAAAGCTATCTCTAAGACACCTATGGTCAGAGCATGGTTAGTAACTCTAACATGCCAATGTATTTCTGGAGTGAAGCTCTTAAACTGTAGTGTATTTATTGAATAAAGGTCCATCCAAACCTATCTCTAAGACACCTTTTGAGTTGTCGAAAGGACGAAAGTGTAGTTTACGTCATTTACACATATGGGGTTGCCCTGCTGAGGTTAGGGTTTATAATCATAACATAAAGAAATTAGACCCAAGGATAGTTAACGATTTTTAATTAGGAATTCAGGTTACTGCAAAGGATACAACTTCTATTTTCAATAAATACAAGATTCCTTGAAGATGCTGAACCTAGTGGGAGCATGAATCCTCATATGATTACTTTTTAGGAAGCACATGAACAAGGTGTAATGCCTTCCATTGGAAGTCATATGGTTGTACTAAAAAAAAATAGATCTAACGACCATGCGGAACAACCAGAACACGAGCAGTCTGTACATATAAATTATGCTAAACTTGAGGCAGTTCAGTCTATACAGTCTGAGCCAACTAAGTTATCTCAAGATGACAAAGAAGTGGCTTGAAGAAGATCCTCAAGAATAATGAGATCTGCAATCCCAGATGATTATATTGTATACCTCACTGAGTCTGATTTTGACGTTGGACTTCGAACAAATCTAGTTACATTTTCCCAAACCATGAGTGGAGATAACTCCACACTTTGGTTAGATGCCATGGAGGATGAGTTAGAACCTATTTATAAAAATCAAGTTTGGGATCTCGTTGACTTACCAGAAGGGGCGAAGGTCATAGGTCAAAAGGGTGTATAAAACCAAATGAGATGTGTCTTGTAATGTCGAACAATATAAAGCTAGACGTGTTCTTAAGGGGTTTACCCAGAAGGAAGACATCAATTATCATGAAACCTTCTTTCCGCATCAAAGAAGGATTCATTTAGGATTATTATGGCTTTGGAAGCTCATTTCGATTTAGTGCTTCATCAAATAGATGTGAAAACAATAGTTCTTAATGCGAATCTTTATGAGGAAATATACATGAAACAATTTGAAGGATTTAGTGATGGCACTCAGAAAGTGTGTAAGTTAAAAAATATTTATATGGGCTAAAATAGGCTTCACAACAATGACATTTAATGTTTCACAAGATTATCACCTCATATGGCTTTGTTGAGAATCTTGTTGATCAATGTATATACCATAAAGTCAGTGGGAGAAAATACATTTTTCTAGTCCTCTATGTAGAGGATATTCTTCTTACTAGTAGTAATTACAATTTGCTACTTGAGACTAAACAATTTTTCTCTCTCAACTTTGAGATGAAGGATATGGGTGAAGCGTCCTATGTCATTGGCATAGAGATTCATAGAGACAGACAACAAAGAATCTTAAGATTGTTGCAGAAGACCTACATTGAAAAGGTTTTATAGAGATTTAGCATAAAAAATTGAAAACCATCTGTAGCTCCGATAATCAAAGGTGATAAAGGTCGCTCACCTCAAAATGCATTGGAGAAAGAGCAGATGAAATGTACCTTATGCATCTGTAGTGGGTAGCTTGATGTATGCCCAAGTGTACACCCGTCTCGACATATGTTTCACATTTGGATTATTAGGTTGTTTCTAGATTAACCCTGGTTTCCAATACTGGGTAGCTGCAAAGAAGGTAATTCGATATCTGCAAGGAACCAAGGACTATATGCTAACCTACACGCTTACAGATCAATTGGAAGTGGTGGTCTATTCAAATTTGGATCTTGCCGGATGGGTGGACAATATGATGTCTACTTATGGATATATATTTCTTCTTGCTGGAGGAACTATATCTTGGAAGAATGCTAAGCAAACCATTATTGTTGCATCTACTATGTAGGCAGAATTTATGGTGAGCTATGAAGCTATGACACAAGCCATTTGGTTGAAGAACCATATTGGTTCTCATAAAGTTGTTGATTCCATTGAAAGACCAATAAAGATTCTTTGTGATAATACCGCTGTAGTTTTCTTTTCCAAGCACAATAAACGCATGAGCAAAAGCAAGCATATCGACATTAAGTATCTAAGTGTGAGAGAGAGCGTCAATAATGTGTTGTCTACCAACCACACCAGTACACACTTGATGATAGCAGATTCCATGACCAAAGGTTAACCTGTAAAACAATTTCAGGGTCATGTGGAACATATGGGCCTATTTAAAGTGTAATCTCTCATGTTGTTTTGTAAAACACGGAGAATAAAATATTTATTATGTTCTAAGTTTTGCTCATAAAGTGATGAATTCATTACATCCATCAGGGTGATTAAATTGGATCGGAATGACTTCTAGTCATTCATAAAGTTTATCTTTAAAGAACTCATTTAGGCGGTACTATACATCGTGACACATGGAAGGGAAGGCTCGCTCGACCGGGTCGACAAGTTAGCGGCCCGACCGGGCCGCCCGTCGCTGCTGCCCTTTTTTGGATTTTTTTGATGTTTTTTCCTATAACCCCCCCTACATTCACTCAATTTTCTTCATAAATTCACTATACTCTCCATGTATCAACTCTCTTACTCTCTCAACTCTCTACTATTACTACTCTCAATCTACTTCAACAAAGAAGCAACAAAGAAGTAAAAAAGTTCGATAGTGTCTAAGCTACTATGTTTACTACCAACTCTCTCTACTACTCAAATTCTTGTCGAAGCCCAATCTCTCTCTACGACTCTACTACATATTTCTTTAAGTGAAGAAGCTCATTCGATTGAATTCTCATTGTCTACTCAACTCTCTTTATTATTTTCTCTCTCTCAACCCTAAATTCGTGAAGTACGGTATCAAAATTTCTCAACTCTCTCAACTCTTTATTATTGTTATAGCGTTAATTTTTTAGTAAACTTTTTTTTTTGCTACTCTCTCAACTCTCTCAACACTCTTATTGTTTTTTTAGATTTTATTTTCACATAATACTACTACCTCAACTCTCTCAACCTTCCTATATTGCTTTTTATTTTTTCACATACACTACTACTACACTAGAAACATACATTACTACTACACTACATTTATCATGTCACGATCACGAGGTAGCGGCCGTAGCCAAAGTGGACAAGATTCCACTAGTTCATCTCGTAGGTCTCCAATAATCCCACAATTAGAGACCGAATATAATCCTAACATTAATATAGATTATGAAAGTGTTCCTCCACACGATTATGATCTTGACACACAACATGAAATGCTAGCTAGTTACACACAAACACATGATATCAAACCCGCACAACCCACTTCTAGTAGAAAACACAGAGGCCAAGCTAGTGAAAACCATAAATTTTATGATTTTATCCCAAACAACGAGAATCCGAGCATAGGACATAAGGTTTGTAAAACATGTAACAAAATTACAAATGGAATAAGGGTGAGAGGACGGGTACAATTAGTCGATACATTACAAATGTACACCCTGAACTAGTACACCAACTATTGCAACAAAAGATCAACCCTAGGACTGGACAAATAGATAGTCATAGCTATGATCCCGAAATCGTAAGTTGGGAAATGGCCAAACAAGTTGTTAAGGAAGTATTACATTTTTCCTATTCCGAGAGTAGGAACCTAGAGGCCTTTAACCAAAATGCACTAAATCCACATTTTAAAAGAATTCCGAGAAACACACTTAAAGCCGATTGTTTTAAACTTTATTCCAAAATGAAAGACGCTTTAATTGCAATTTTGTATTTTTTAACTTGTAGAATATCATTAACGGCCGATTGGAAATGTTGTAACGATATTCTGATGATGGGCATAACTCATTATTGGACCGATAGAATCATATCACTTGCCACTTTGCCATACTCCCATAGCGATATGGTTATCGTAACACGTATTTTAGAAGTTTGTGATTTATTTCATATTTGCGATAAATTTTTTTCGATTAGTTTTGATGATGCCTCTAACAACACTAGTTCAATTACTACATTACAACAGCAGTTACCTTCTCCATGTCTTGAAATTTTTCATGTTAGATGCATATCATATTCTTAACTTATGTGTACACGATGTTTTAAAAGTAGCAAATCTATATGTGAATGCAATTAGAAATTATGTACATTTCATCGCTTGAGTTGTATTATGCTTCAACAATTCAATGATTGGTGTAATATTAAATGAGTACATTTTAGAAAATTCCATGGGGATGAAATTCTTCTTTCGACGTATTGAATGTTGTTACCAATACAACGCATTATAAATGATTTTTGTATTCCAAAAAATATAAAAGATTTTCAAATTACTCCCAATTCTTGATTTTTTTGCCGAAAGTTTGTTAAAAATTTTGGAACTTTTTAAGACTACAACTTTGAAATTTTCAAAATCTTATATGATTCCACTTCTAGCAGTATTTTTATTTCAATAATTACTATGATGTAGAATTTTTAAAATATGATTTCGGATCCTTATATTGGCCTTATTGTTATTCCTTCTTAAGATAAAATTTTGAAATATTTTAATCCTCCTCCTATGTTGTATTGTATTGCTAATGTAATGAATCGTCATATTAAATTAGCGAGCACGAAAAGTTTGATTGAAATATTTTTTACTTTACTTAGAGAAGACTCTCAATATGAATGTAATGATTATTTAGGTTGATTTGAGTTGACATGGAATAACTTGTATGATTTTTATGATAGAACTTATGCATCTGGTGGTACAGCACGACAAACTGATATATCAACTTCTTTTTCTTTTTCTAGAGGTAAGGGTAAAAGTACATAAGAAGATGCCATTGCAAATTTACTTGCTCGTATTCATCTAAAAAATCTAAGACTAATGCTCCTAATGAATTAAACTGGTATAATTCATAAGATAGTGAGAGTTCTAGTTCTAAGAATGAAGTGTTACAATGGTGGAAAGAATATGAAACTCTTTCTTCAGTTCTTTCACATATGGCTAGAGATCTATTAATCCCTCCTATGTCTACAGTTGCATCAGAAAGTAATATTTCTTTAAGTGGAAAGGTTATAACCGATTACAGGAATTACTGCCGAATCCATTGGAGATGCTCGTGTGCACCGAAGATTGGATGAAAACCGAAGATAGGACCTAAGAAAAAGCAGTGGACACCTCAGCAAGTGGAAGCAACTCACCTGAAGATCAACAAGCTGAATAAGGAGTTTTGTGCGATGAGATCCTAGGTTTAGGTTAAGTAGAGGTGCACGACAGTAGTCCAATGCACTCTCTTCAATTTAACTATAAGCTATCTTGAACTCTAGATACCTTTAAACATGCAATTCAATAAACTTGTATGATGTTTTAGTTTATATTACATGCATTTATATGTACTTTGATTGTTGTAAAAACTTATTCCAAGTAGAAATAAATAATATATACAATTTAGTTTCATTCTTAAACATGTTCTACAATTATCTATTTTTTGGAGGTAAACAAAAAACAATTAAAAAAATTAAAAATACTGGGCCAACCCGGCCCGTCCCGGCCCGGGTCAGGTTAGACCCGTAAGGTTTCGCTGGTCGGTTCGAGTTGAGGTTTTGGAACTCAAACATGGCCCAGACCGGCACAGGTTTTGACCCAACTTGGCCCGGGCCCGCCCCTTACTCGAGCAAACCTACCGGGTTGGGGCCCGGTGTGGCCCGAATGCAACCCCTAATCAATGGTCTGCATGAATCTCTATCTACATATCTTCCTAGTTTGCTCCATATTCTTCTACTCAGGGGTTCAGAAGGACGAATGCTCATTGGTGAGCACTACCATTGCTTGCATTCGAGGTTGGTCAATTCTGCTGGAGCTAGCCATGCCCACTTCTGTCTCTGTCTGTTTAGAGTGGTGTGGTATGAGTTGATGATAGTTCTGTGCGGCCTACTAGCCCATCCAGAATGAGATTCCACGGTGGCTTCTATGGGCATCTTAATCTAGACAACATCACTAGTCTGTGTACTACCATCGGCCTTGGGCCTTGGAGTTTCAAAGCGAGTTGCTAATGAATCTGGTGCAAACATGCCTGCTAAGGCCCGTCGGGCTATGATTGTGTTATTGGGACTGTCAGTAGTTTTGGGCCTACTTGCTATGACATTCACAATATCAGAGATGCAGTTGGGGCCGACTGTTTATTGGAAAGGAGGAAGTTCAGAGCACTCAGGAGTTGCTCGAGTTCCTTGGTGATGATGGCAGATCAAGATTTCTTGAAAATCAAGTAGTTCGACAGTAAGATCAACTTTAATCTCTGAAAGATGCACATGTACGATGTATTTGATCAACATGGTTTGCATCTTGCCCTACAAGGAGATAAATGGAAGCATCTGATATAAAGCAGGAGAAGTGGGATGAGATTTGTGTAGAAAAATTCGGCGTAGTAGAGTTTTTAGTGTGATATGTGACAACCAATCACAACGAACAACCAAGCAAACATAGACCACACCAAACACAAAAACAAACACAATATGGCACGGTTCGGCGAACCTAATTCGAGGAAGAAAAAACCGAGATGTTATTCAACTAGAGACGACACAAGAGTTACAATATTATCACCTTATTTATTTCTCAACCTTCACTAGAAAATACTATGTTGTTTACAATGAAAAACTCTCATATAAAATACTTCCTCTCATGGAGGTCATTACAATTATATATAGAGATCTAGAAAAATCCCAGATTGTAATATTGATCCTTCACCATCTGAACTCTGAAAAGATAGATATGTGATAAGAGTCGTACATGAAACTTCGAGAATGACCATGGGCTCAAACAAACACTGAAGATTCGGCCTATAATACTAGTAGCAACATTTTGCACTCGACTGCCCAAAGTGGCACTCGAATGCATTGGAGTCGAGAGCATTTAAAGTCCAAGACTGATGCTTGTGGTTGACTGCCCTATATGGCAGTCGATTGACATCTGATCCTCAGCCCAAAATAGTAACCCGCCTCCACTTCGACTTCTATTCCTATTCCTGCTTCGCTTCTTCATCTTCAACTCAACTCGGACCTAGTATGCAAGACATAATCCCTAATAATCTCTACCTTTTATTGCATACGAACTGCTTGCACACATGTGTGATTTATTACTTCTAGACTCTTCCATTTCTCCTCTTGTAAATAACACGATTTACTGACTTCATATGCTTTTCATATTTACCTCCACCTCATATTTCTCCAATTGTATGCCCCCTTAAGGTCATAACTCAATAGGTGTTAACATGGAGACGTATTTTTTCATACGAACTCCACCTACCTCATGGCAGCCTCCACCTCCCAACGGTATCTGAACGTTGTAATCTCACTTCAGTGATTCTAGTGGCAGTAGATTAGATACTTTTGGAACATTGGACTTAAAAATACTTAGCCAAGATTTTTTGTTCCCACAAAGCGTATAGAGGTTGTGTTGAACAATCCTCAGTCCCCTCATCACCTTACGACGACTTTCCCAAACTGATAGAACTCCACTTCGAGTTGTGCACCTATAGGCCGATGCTTCTAGAGTTACCAAGGATATTAGGTTTTTCTTCAATAAAGGAACACACATAACCTTATGTATTGTGAACCCCTTCCCATCTGGCATCTCCAACTCAACTGTCCCCTCACTTACTACATCATAACTTTCACCTGTCCCTGTCCTCTAAGAACAACCTATTGTAGATTTGTAAGTAGAAAACATTTTCCTCCCGCATCAAATATGAGAAGAACTACCCAAATCAAGATACCAATGAGAATCCACATCTTTAGAACTTGCAACAAGAACACAATAAAAGTTATCACCTGACTCAGTGACACTGACTCTGTTGACGCCCTTCTGATTCAAAAATGTGTGACAATCTCTTTTGTAATTCCCTTTCCTCTGCAATGGTGGCAAAAAATATCACGTTTATGTGCACTTTCTCTTTCAATTGAAGTTCCCTTCACTGCCATGGAACTCAGAGAAGTAGACCCTAATTTTCGAGTTTTCTTTCTAAGTTAATCCTCCTTCAAGCCCTTGATCACACCGAATACCAAGAGCTTCTCAGATTTTCTTTGTAACATGGTGGTCACCAAATTCTCATACGAATCTGGTAATGAATATATCAAGTTGAAAGCCTTATCCTCTTCATTGAGATCATCTGCATATATTGCTTTCAACTCGGATAACACCTTATTGAATTCCACTGTAAGATCATGAAAAGCGGTACCATCATTCACTGAGAAATGAAAAAGTTTTCTCTTCCAGTACATTGGGCCCAACAACGACGATCCCGAATAGTCAATTTTGAGTCTCGCCCACACACTCACCGAACTTTTCTCTTCAAGGAAGTTCCAGTTGACTTTTTTCGTCAATGAAAGCCGGATTAAACTCAACACTTTTAAACAAATCTCATCCACTTCTTATGTGTCATGCTAGTCGGCTTTTCTGGTTTGTCTAGATTCGCTTTATTTCCTTCAATGGCAATATAAGAGCCCTTTTGAACCATTACGTTATACATGTCCACCTTCCAGAGATTAAAGTTGATTTTACCATCGAACTGCTTGAACATCAAGAAACCATGATCTATCATCTTAAACAAGGAACTCAAGCAAATTTGAGTGCTCTGATACCACTTTACAGAGAAAATTTGGTACAACAAAAATTTAACGCGATATGAGACAACCGATCACAACGACCAACCAAGGAAACATAGACCACACCTAACACAAAAGCTCACACAATTTTTCCTAGTTAGGGAAGCCTAATCTGGGAGATAAATAACTGAGATATTATTTAACTAGAGACAATATAGGAGTTACAATACTCTCCCCAAGCATCTATCTATGTCTCAAACCTCTCTAGAAGATACTCTGCTTATTACAATGGAAAACTCTCATATGAAGTATTACATCTCATGGAGGTCCTTACAATATTTATAGAGATCTAGAAAATCCTAGATCGTAGTGTTGATCATTCACCCTCTGATAACTTTGAAGAGATAACTATGCGATAAGACCCGTATAATGTAATTTGGAGTACAAACTTGGCCTCCAACAAAACCTAAAGATTCGACCAATAATACTACCAATAGCTGCTTGCTGACAATTTCCCAAAGTGGCAGTCGATTACATTAAAGTCAAAAGCATCCAGAGAGCAAGTCTGCTACTTGCCGTTGACTGCTCTATATGGCAGTTGACTGACATCTAATCCTCGGCCCAAAATAGTAACCCTTCTGCCTTCAGTTTTGCTTTGATTCCTCTTCATTTCGCCTCTTCATCTTCAGCCTAACGTGGATCTAGTATGCAAGATATAAACCCTAACAATTTGTTTAAAAGCGTTGAGTTTAATCCAACGGTCATTGACGAACGAAGTCAAGCGCAACATGCTTGATGAGAAAAACACAGCGAGTTTATGGGCGAGACTCAAAATTGAATATTTGGGATTATCGTTTTTAGATCGAATGTAGAATGTATGGAAGAGAAAAAAAATTTTGTTTCTCAATAAAGAAAGGTACCTCTCTTCATGATCATATAGTGGAATTCAATAAGATGTTCAAGTTGAATGCGATAAACGCAGATAATCTCAGTGAAGAAGATATAGCTTTCGACTTGATGTATTCATTGTCAGATTCATATGAGCATTTAATGATTGCCATGTTACTTGAAAATCTACTAAGGAGCAGCTCTTGGTGACCTGTGTGATCAAGGGGTCAAAGGAGAATGAACTTAGGAAGGAAACTCAGAAATCATGGTTTACTTCTTTCAGTGGCATGGTGGTGGAGGGAACTTCAATTAGAAGAGAAAGTGCGCCTAAAGATGAGATCCATTGCCATCATAGCAGAGGGAAAAAGGGCACGAAACAGGGATTTTCGAATTTTTTGAACAAGGATGCCAACATATCCAGCAGCACTAAATCAAGTGATAACTTCGATTGTCTTCTTGTTTCAAGCTCTAGATATGTGGATTCTGGTTGGTATCTTGATTCATGTAGTTTTTCTCATATTTTCTCCGTTAGGGAGATATTTTCTACTTACAAATATACAACAGGTTATTCTTTGAGGTCGTGGACTTATTAGACTTGTGACGTAGTGGGTCAAGGGACAGTTGAGTTGGAGATTCCGTATGGAAAGGGATTCCCATTGGAGAAGGCCATGCATGTTCCTTTGTTAAGGCGGAACCCAATATCCTTGAGAACTCTAGAAGCACGATGATGCAGGTACACAACTCGAGATGAAGTTCTATTAGTTAATTTGGGAAGGTCGTCTTAAGGTGATGGGGGGAAGGAGGGGTGTTCAGCACAACCTCTATAAACTTGTGGGAACGAAAAAACTCGGTCGAGTGTTTTAAAGTCCATCGTTCCTAAAACATCTAGTATGCCGCCACTAGAATCACTAAAGCGAGATCATGACGTTCAAATACCGTCGAAAGGTGGAGGATGCCTCGAGGTAGGTGAAGTTCGTACGGATGACGTCTTTATGTTAACACCTACTGGGGTATGCCCTTGAGGTGATATACAATTGGAGAAATAACAGGGGAAGCTAAATTTGACTAGCAGAATAAGCAACTGAATCGTGTTGTTTACAATAGGAGAAATGAAAAAGTCTAGAAGTAATAAATCACATAAGTATGGAAGCAGTTCGTATGCAATCTAAAGTGGAGATTATTATGATTTATGTCTTGCATACCAGGATCGAGTTGGGTTGAAGATGAAGAGGCGAGGAATTGTCACGCCCCGCTTCCCAAAATACGGGAATACGAGCACGTAATGAAGGCCCAGCGAATGATTATACATCATCCATAAGCTGTACCAGTCTAACTCAATAATATACAAGAGAATATAACCACGCAAGAAAAGAATAATCTCATAAACAGTGAATAAACTCCAAAATAATCATGAAATAAATTCATCAAATAATATCCAACATATGGAAAAAAGTAAACTTTGGGTCATAAAATCCCGGAATACAAAGTATGATAAAAATAATAAAATATGCAAATAACAAGAGATAGTTATAGTAATCTAATGGTCCAGCTCCGATCTTCAAAGAGTTTGCTCACCAATTTCTTCTGATAGAGATCCATCGGTACCTGTAAACTCGTGATCTAAAAAGAGAGAAAATAATGTCCTTAGAGCAAGTCATGGACAGCAAGTAGAGAAAACAGAGAATAATAGAAATCATGTATATCAAAGAAAAGGGACGGGATCAAAGTCAATAACAAAATCAAAGGTTGGTAATAATATCAAAGGTCTATATTTAATCATGCATGTAATGAATGATGTCAAGTTAAGTTCTATATTGATGACGATATACAGGATCAAGCATGAAATGTAAAATGAAGTTTATTAATCATTTTATTAATATATCTAGTGCACGTACTACTGCGTCCCATATGTTCCATACCACAATTTCGGTGCAAGCAAACAGTGAATTTTTCAGACTGATGGTGAATTCACGGATCGTGTACTCGGTGTCGATAACAATAATTTACAAGCAATAATTAACAATCAATCATTTGCAATCAATTCTTCTCCTTCCAATCAATATTTCTCCTCCTTCCATGTCAAGTGTTCATGTGAGCAAGAAGGCCTTTACCGAGTACATTTTTTGATCATTCACTAACAAGTCAACCCATAATACCTCAACTTGTTAATATTTTATTTTCATCCTATGTGAGCATGCAAGAAGGTGTCAAGTTTGTATTATGCTAGGTGTGACTAATTCTACACGTTATAGACAAAGCAAGAAGCGAACATATTAATTAAACACAAATCACACAATTTGGACAGCATGACATTGCTATTCAAAAACACAGATTATCGCTACTACAAAAAAGAAAATCTAGATCCATCAAAAATTCGAGAAACTAGACTCCTTTCCAGTTCCAGCAAATATATATACGATATATAAAAGTTACAGAACTAGGGTGAAAATCCTGTTCTTTTCAGATTTTATGTTCAGGTAGCAGGTTATAGATTGTATAAACACATATGAATTAGAACAGAAAACACTTCAATTAAATCTACAAAAATTCAGGGTAGTTCCTACACATGTCTAGTCTCAGCAAAATTAATTCCATATTTTTATTTTACTGTTATCATGTTCTATTTAATTATGAAACAAAAAGATACGTATGAATTTGTGATTCTGGAAATTAAGACACAGTTGTACTAAAAATAAGATATCTCACATAGGAATTTAGATCCGTTAAAAGTTCTGGAAAATAGACTCATGGGGCTATAGATCATATTCAGAAAGATATTTCAAATTACAACAGTAACAGGGTCAAAAATCTGATACAAAAAGACACAAACAGCAGTCCAGAAAATAGTTTGATATGAATAGGCAGCAACTTTATCATACAACCATGTAGTTCATGCAAATTAATAATCAAAGTGACGCTAGATGTTTAACATGCATATTTCTAGGTTTAAGATGCAATTTCACAGGCATGGGAATTAGTTAATTAAATCAAATTCAATCTAACATATTCAATTCATCGAACAATCTATAACACATGGTTCTATTTATTTTTCATGTAAATGTGCATGTGCAATGTAGAAGGGGGACTGGGTTTTAGATCAAAGATGTAGGCACGGTGTTAAGAATATATCGGATTAGCTCGTGTAAACCCTCAATTTACTTAACGAAATTCAAATAGCAATATGATAAAAAGGACTGTGATCTACTTGCGGAGATCAAAGGATCTTGAACAAAATAATAAACTAGTTCAAGATGAGACTTGCCTGTTAGACGATAGATTCGAATATATCAGTATAACGGGATGAGAATCCCGGGTGACGAACCACGAACGAAAAATACGGAAACACCTGCAAGGCCGTGCAACACCAACACAGCAAAACAATCCCACACAGCAAATCCACAAACAGCACACAGCAAACCACAACTCCTGGTGGATCCTTCTCTACCCGAACAGCAAACACCCAAACACCGAATCTTCCTCCAACCGCACACCAAGCAGAGACGGCCAAGGAAGATAGAACGGTGGTGGGGATCGACGGTGACTGTGGTGATCTCGAGGGTGATCGGAGGGTGCTGACGGCGGGCACTGGCGGTCGGGAAGCCACGGCAGCAATGAGGGACGATGACTTGATCGATGCTCTGTCTCTCGACGAAACAGAGGAGGAGCGGGATGGTAGGGATTCAGAGCTCTGGACGTCGATGATGAGGGGGATCTTCGGTGGTTGCGGGGATAGCGGAGGGGATCGAGGTAGGCAGAAGGCAATGAGGGACCGATGGTGGATGGGTTCAGCGGAGGCAAGGCGATGGGTTCGGTTGGCGGTTGGATGATGCAGGGGGTCGAAGCTTGGGCGAGGATGGGAAGGCGAGTATGGTGGTGGCGAGGGCAGAGCAAGGGCTGAGGCGGGATAAAGATGAGGCTCGGTGGAGATGGAGGTCAAGCGGGAGGACGATGCTCTGGTTGATGGGGAAACAGAGGCTGAGGAAGGACAGTGGGATGAAGACAGAGAGAGAGAAAAAAAATAGATTTAGGGTTAATTAATATTTTGGGTTAATGGGGATATTTATAGGGTAATTAAGATATAGGGTTTTGGGTTGCAGGTTAACGGGTTTAGGCTCCAAAAAAAGACAAATAAATAGAAGACGATGAGATAAACATATAGCGGATCAACTCAAACTCAAAACACTGGGAGCAAAATTTGTAGTGAGCCAGAAATAGCAAAATTCAAGCCAAAAGAATACGAAATGATCAAAAGAGAGTAAATGAGCGTAAAGAAAAGTAAGATTTATTATTCGAAGAAAATTCACATACATTAATCAAGAAAATTAAAATAAAATACAATAAAATCCAAAATAGAAAAATAGGGGGAAAACAATTAGCATTATAGGGTTTATAAAATAAAATAATCATAATCATAATAGTAACAACAACAACAATAATAATAACAATAGAAATAATAATAATAGTAACAATAATAACAATAATAATAATAATAATAATAATAAAATAAAAATAATAATCATGATGGTGGTAGTAATAGCAATAACAACTATACATTATATAAAATAGGAATTGGGTTTAACACATTTATCAAAATAATCCAACCAGTAAAAATAAATTTGATTTGGGCTAAAATGTAAATAGTCAATCAATTAGGAATAGAAAACGAGCTCAAATATACCATTATTCGACATAAATATATTTATCGATGAGAAAAACACTTTAATATAAAATCCAAATCGAATTTGACAAATAATGAATTTATAAATATCGAAATACAGAAAATATTCAGGAAATATGTATTTGCGGAAATGGGGGTTACATGAATCGAAGTAGAAGTGGAGGCAGAAAGGTTACTGTTTTGGGATGAGGATTGATATGGCTAAAAATAGGACTAAATCGGAACCGTTCAAATCGGGCACGAATCTTAAAGCTCTCAGGGGTAAAACGGTAATTTCACCTACAAACGGGTCCGAAATGGGAACTGGGTCTCTTCTTCACGGCCGAACAACCCTATTGGATACGGGTCCCAATCCGTTACAAGCCATTTCAGAAGGATACGGAGAAGTCCAAATTCGTCCTTATCCCTAGGAGGTGGTTTTAACCACTTCTATTCATCCACACCGGGAAGTAGAGATTTGTTCTTATCTCGAAACGGATTCCTACGGCGACTATAAATACCCCTCTCCCTCCTACTGTTACAAGGTAATGAATCTTTGCCTACCTAAAGCTCTTTCTTAATCTTCCTGGTTATTGACAAAAATGTCGGAGGGTTCGTCGCCGGGATCCATCCCAATGTATCAAACTTTGTGCAGGTTCGTGGCAGCGGCAAGGAATGAGTCAACACATAGGCAGAGTCAACAGGTTCGCTCTACTGTTTTCCTTAAAAGAACTTACAAATTCGTCTTTTTGCTCCCACACCCGAAATCAGGAGCAACAGATTGGTGCCGTCTGTGGGAATCAGAAGCAGCGATCTAGTCCTTTCTGCTCAGCCAAACTATTTTCGAACCATGCCTCCCAAGAAGGGAAAGACCACGGTCTCTAACTGTAGGGTCACTCCTGCACCTTCTCCTCCTTCAGTCCATGAGGTTCCCCCTTAATCCACTCAGCAAGTCTAGCAACCTGGGAAACCCTTCCTCCAACCCATCTAGCAACCACCACCTGGACGGCCTCTTCCTCAACAACCTCAGCCTCAGCAGGCCCCTCCAGGGCCACAAAAGGCTCTCGCAGGACCCTCCCACCGGAGTCGACAGATACAACATCCTCACCGTGACCATATATCAATACACAATCCCTCGTTAGACTCCATGGCCTCGCACAGTCCCCCTACACCAAAGGATCTCCGGAACATCATCATCAATAGGTAGTGTAGGGAAGATCTCCGGACCTGCCTAGAAGAGAGGCGGACCCATGATGGGATACCCCACCGGGAGCAATACAGGGGTCCAACGATCTGGTCCCCTAGAGCCCGTTCCCCCCATAGGCCGGATTGCAGAAGGTCCAAATCTCCCAAGAGGCGGAGGGAGTCCCCCCGGCACCATCAAAGGAGAAGCCGCTCTTCGGTCGACTGACCTGCTCTTCGGGACCACCGAGAGCAGGAGGCCCCCATCACAAGGGCAGAGTTCCAGCAGTTCCAAGAGGCAGTCTTGAGGACCCTCAATGTTTTCCCCGACCATGGTCAGCGAGCGCCCAGTCCTCAACTTGCCCGGGACCATAGGCATCATATGCCTAGCCCTCAACCTGCTCGCAACTATAGGCATCGTACGCCCAGTCCTCAACCTGCCCCGCGCTATCGTCATCGAACTCCTAGTCCTCTTCTGCGCGAGGAAGAATCTCGGGCCTCGGCAAGATATGGCCAGAGGGAAGACTCAGTCTACCGCCATCTCCATGAGATGGAGAGGCGCCTTGGCCTACTAGACAGAGAGGAGGAGCAATGGGAGAGGAACTTCTGACCTAGACCCCCATTCTCTCGGATCATCATGGAGGCACCGGTCCCAGACAACTTCAAGCCTCCTCACTTCGAAACTTACAACGGGGAGTCCGACCCTGCTAACCACATTGAGAGTTTTAAAACTCTCATGATGATACATCAGGCATCAGACGCCTTCCTCTGCAAGACTTTTTCGACCACTCTGAAGGGGCCTGCAAGGGAGTGGTACTCCCGTCTCGCCCCGACCTCCATCTTCTCCTTCGATCAGCTCGAAGCCCTCTTCCTGACTCACTTCGTAAGCAGCCACCGAGCCGAAAAGACCAGCACCTTCCTTATCTTGATTTACCAAAGGAAGGGTGAGCGGCTAAGGGACTATGTCAAACGTTTCACCGCGGAGGCCAGATCTATTGCCTGCCTGGACCAGTCCGTGGCCTTTACCACCTTCCAATCCAATGTCGCTAACGATAGCCTCCGAGCATCCCTCGCCAAGAAGCCCCCTCGGGATTTCTCCGAATTCCTGCTTAGGAGTGAGAAATACATTCGAGCAGAAGAAGCCCTCTCCCGCCCAACTTTTGAAGGATCGTCCTCCGAGAACAAACGGAAGGGCACTGAAGAAGAAGGAGCTAAGAAGCTCCAGAAGGATAACGGGGGCCAGCATCGCCCTCCTCCCCGCTTCGAGAAGTTCACTCTGCTCAACGCGAATGTCTCAACCATCCTGATGGAGGTTGGGAAAGAGGGCCTTCTTCTGCCCTCTCCAAAGATGAACATCCCGGGCAAGAAGAGGAACCGAGACAAGTGGTGCCGCTTCCACAGGGACCACGGCCACGACACGGATGACCGTCCGGCCCTGAAGGATGAGATCGAGGCCTTCATTCAGAAATGGCAGCTCTCTAGGTTTGTGAGGAAGGACAGGGCTGATCCTCCTCCGCCCCCCATGGGGTCTAATAAGTGACCCGAGCAGCACGCGGAGACCCCGGACTCCGAGCCAGAGGCCATCTTGCATCTCATCCATGGAGGCCCAATAGGGGGAGATTCCAACTCCTCCCGAAAAGCCTTCGTTCAGAAAGTAAATTCTGTACAGAATCGTCCTCCCCCCAAGGGCCTAGGGGTCCCGGTCACTTTCTCAGATAGAGACCTAGAGGGCGTCCGAACCCCCATTGCGACGCGTTGGTCGTAAACCTCCATATGGCCAACTTTAACGTGCATCGGGTCCTCGTAGACAACGGAAGTTCAATCAACATTCTCTTTCTGGAGGACTTCCAGGAGCTCAAGCTCTCTAGGGATCGGCTCAAGCCTGCCGGCTACACTCTGCACGGGTTTACGGGAGTGCTAGTGACGATCGAGGGTGTCATGACTCTCAACGTAATCGCTGGAAAAACTCCCACCACCCGAACTGAGCTGATGGACTTCATGGTGGTAGATGTGAAGGCCGCCTACAACGTCATCCTAGGCCGACCAGGCCTAGCTGCTCTGTAGGCCATACCCTCGGCTTATCACATGAAGATGAAATTTCCCACCACGGCGGGCATGGGAGAAGTCCGAGGAAGCCAGAAGGCAGCCCGCAAGTGCTACATGACCTCGGTGAGAGGACCTGTCCTCTCCTTCGAAGCTCTTGAACTCCCCCATGGGAGTAGCCCACCTATCTCGGAGCCGATCGATGAACTGGAAGAGGTGGCCTTTTTTGAAGGAGATCCAACCCGCAAGTTTCTGATTAGCAAAGCCCTTCCCCCTCCTTCTCGCTCTAAAATTATCCAGTGCCTAAGGGGGAATTGAGACCACTTCGCCTGGACGGAAGCTGACAAGCCGGGAATCTCCGAGGAGCTCCTCATGCATCACCTTAGAGTATCCTCGGGGACCAGACCCGTTCAGCAGAAGCGAAGCAAATTCGCCCCTGAGCACCAGCAAGCTATCAAGGAGGAGGTTGAGAAACTCCTTAGAGCATAGTTCATACAGGAGGTCAACAACCCGGAGTGGCTCTCCAATGTCGTGATGGTCAAGAAGGCCAATGGGAGCTGGAGGATCTGCATCGACTTCACGGATCTAAACAAAGCCTGCCCCAAAAATCCATTCCTGCTTCCCAGCATCGACACCCTGATTGATGCGACCTCGGGCGATGAGCTCTTAAGCTTCATGGATGCATTCTTTGGGTACAATCGAATAAGAATGTTCCCTCCTGACATCCCGAAGACCTCCTTCGTCACCGATCAAGGCCTGTATTGCTACCGGGTCATGCCCTTCGGGCTTAAGAATGCTGGTGCCACCTACCAACGTCTTGTGAACAAGATCTTCAAGGAGAAGATTGGGCAGAACATGGAAGTCTATATGGACGAAATGTTGGTGAAGTGCGTCAGCGGATCAGATCATGTCTCCGATCTCCAAGAGGCTTTTGAAGTATTAAGGAGACACAATATGAGACTGAACCCGAACAAGTGTATGTTCGGAGTCTCATCCGGCAAGTTCTTGGGATTCATGGTCAGCCAGAGGGGCATAGAGGCCAACCCCAAGAAGATCCAGGCCATACTCAACATGACTCCCCCTCCAATGTTAAAAATGTGTAGAGACTCACCGGGCGCTTTGCGGCGGTTGGGCGTTTCCTCTCTAAATCTGGGGAGAAATGCCTCCCGTTCTTCAGGGCCTTCAGGGGAGCTAAAGGCTTTGAATGGGGGCAACAACAACAAGAGTCCTTCGACCAACTCAAGGCATACTTAGTCAACCCCCCACTATTGAGCAAGTCGAGGCCCGGGGAGGTCCTCTACCTATACCTCGCCACTTCGGAGCAGACCTTCAGTGCTGTCTTGGTAAGAGAAGAAGACAAGATGCAAAGGCCCATCTACTACGTGAGTAATGTCCTCCGGGATGTTGAACTCCATTACCCGAAGCTAGAGAAGATGGCCTATGCCTTAGTCATGGCGGCCCAAAATCTACGCCCGTACTTCCAGTCTCACTCGGTGGTCGTCCTTACCGACCAACCGCTCAAACAAGTCCTTCTCAAAAAAATCCTCCATAAGCCCAAGACCTCCGGACTCCTTATGAAGTGATCCATCGAGCTAAGCCAACATGATATCAGCTATCAGCCTCGGACCGCTATCAAGGCTCAAGCCCTGGACGAGTTTATAGTGGAAAGTACAATCCTCGAGGCTAGCAAAGCGAGAGGGACCCCCCTTCTAGACGGTGTATGTGGATGGGTCTTCGTGCACCGATGGGAGTGGAGCAGGAGTCATCCTGGCGGGACCAGATGATTTCATCCTCCAGTACTCACTCCGCCTCAACTTCAGGGCGTCCAACAACGAGGCCGAGCATGAAGCCTAAGAAAGGGGTGAAGCATGCAAGATATTTAGCGACTCACAGCTTGTGGTGAACCAGGTATCCGGAGAATACGAATTGCGAGATGAATGCATGGCCAAGTACTTGGCCAAGGTCAAATACCTGATGGCCTCTTTTGAGAACGCACAACTCCAGTGGATCCCCCGAGAGGAGAATGCGCAGGCGAACACTCTTTCAAATCTAGTTTCCTCCTCACTCTAAGGGCTCGAGCAAAATGTCCTAATAGAAGTTCTAATGAAGCCCAGCATCGAGGAAGAAGGCCCCGAGCCGATGGAGATGCTGCTCTTACAACTCGGGGAGAATTGGATGAGGCATCTGCTCGAGTTCCTCAGAGATGGATCTTCCCGTAGACCCTAAAGAGGCCCAAAAGGTTCGAACCAAGGCAGAGCGGTACACCCTCATCGAGGGAGTCTTGTACAAACGTTCCTACACCCAAGTAGACGGCTGGCCCTACTTGAGGTGTCTATCCCCGGATGAAGCCCAGTATGCCTTGAAGGAAGTGCACGAAGGATATGTGGCGCTCACTTGGGAGCAAGGTCCCTCGCCTGCAAAGTCTCGAACTATGGATATTTCTGGCCTACTCTCCTTCATGACGCCGAACAACACGTTCGACAATGTGGCCCTTGCCAAAAATTCTCAACAATCCGCTGCCTACCGCAAGCTCGGCTCTCCTCTCTATCCAGTCCGACCCCCTTTGCAATGTGGGGAATGGACTTGCTCGGGCCGTTCCCTCCAGTACCAGGACAGTTCAAGTTCCTCGTTGTGGCGATCGACTATTTTTCTAAGTGGATCGAGGCCGAGCCCCTAGCAACGATCACGGAGAATAAGGTGCAATGCTTCTTTTGGAAAAATGTTGTCTGCAAGATTAGGTGCCCCGAATCTGGATAACGGACAACGGAACTCAATTCACAGGGGTAGCATTCCGCGCTTTCTGTGCGGACCTTGGCATTCAGCATCGATTCTCCTCGGTTTCCCACCCCCAGTCCAACGGTTAGGCAGAGAACGTCAATCGGAAAATTCTCTCCGGCTTGAAATAAGAGGCTGAGTAGGCCAGCTAAAGGGTTATGGGTAGGGTAGCTTCTTAATGTGCTCTGGAGCTATCGCATTACGAAGAGAATTCCCACGAGAGAATCGCCCTTCAACCTCACTTACAGCTCCGAAGCCGTTATCCTCTTAGAAGTGGGTCTACCGTCCCTCCGCTTGATTGCTTACAATGAAAAGCAAAATGCGAATGAGCTTCGCGACAACTTGGACCTCATTGATGAGCTTCAGGAGAGATCCTCCATTCGGCAAGAAATCTATCGGCGTAGGATCGAGCAATCCTACAACCGGAGAGTCCGCCCTACTAATCTCAAAGAAGGAGATCTAATGCTCAGGAAGCTACCTATTTCTTTCCCCAGCAAGAAGGGCAAATTGGCACCCAATTGGGAAGGACCATATAGAATCTCCAAAGTTGTTCGCCCCGGTGCTTATCAACTTGAAGATCCGGGAGGCAAGAGGGTGCCGAGGACATGGAACGCAGAGCACTTGTTGAAGTACCAAGAAGGTATTTAAACACTGCTCCAAGCAATTTCGCCAAGAAGTGTTCTCCTTAAAAGCATGTTAAAGTTTCTCTTTTTTCTTTTTAAAGTGTAATAGTGGCTTGCAACTTAGAAGCAACGACCTAGTTGTTTTCAATAAAAGTGATCTACCCCCTGGGAATTCTCTATTCCAAAGATTCTGGTTGTACTACTTTTAGGCTTACAAAAAAGAAAACTCACTAAAATAATAAGTTCGGAGTCCAACACTTGGTTTGATGCGACTTTTGCTACTTGCGAACGAGCGAGTACGAAGTAGCTCACCATTCGGAATTGCTTCCACAGCTGTTGATACTCTCTAAATGACAAGTTCGGAGTCCAAAACTTGGTTCGATGCGACTTTTGCTACTTACGAATGAGCGAGTACGAAGTAGCTCACCATTCAGAATTGCTCCCACAACTGTTGATACTCTCTAAACTACAAGTTCAGAGTCCAACACTTGGTTCGACGCAACTTTTGCCTTTTGCGAACTAGCGAGTACGAAGTAGCTCACCATTCGGAATTGCTCCCACAACTGTTGACACTTGCAAACACTAACAAAACACAAACTCTTACAAGAACCTCGAAGAAGTGTATATTATTTCATCAAAATTTGAGGTACAAATCTAATTCTAGACCAAAAACTCATTATTTGAGATACAACTCATATGAAACAAAGACTACAAGATTACAAAATTCCGCCCTAACCCCTCCTAGGGAGTGGGATGCTTCTATTAAGTGATAAGCAGAGCCGGCGAGCACTGTGTTGATTTCACCTCATTTTCGCAGAAGTCTCCAAGCCGGCAAGCCAAGTAGCGTCGTCGGCACCTAAGAGCCTTAGGGTCGCCCCAACAGATGCTCCGCTCAACGAGCCAGCCACCCCGCTTTGTGCATCCCCAGGTGTCTCATGACGGGGGGCGAGCGTAGTGCCAACTCGTGGAACGACCTTCCTTGCACATACTCACCTTAGGGGCAGGAAGTGCTTCTGATATTACTCCCATCAGAAAGCTGTCGCAAGCGAAGGTTCTATGCCACTACCTCCATGATCTATTCCTTCAGCAAGTCGTCCGTCACTTTGACCTTCAGGCGAGGCATTCGGCTCGAGCTGCTCTCACGAGAAGCCTCGGAGATAGCCTTCCGAAGGTGCGCCGCATCCAAACTCTTCTCAAGCAATACGTTCTTCAACCCGTCTCTCTCAGCCCTAGCGTCGAATAGAGACTGACAGAGAAATTTGAGTCTCAGGCCTTGGCTGATGGTCATTAAGGGACATGTCTCCTCTCCTTCAGGGGGTACTTCATGAGCCTTCTCCTCTAGGCATTTCAACTCGGATTCTCGATGTGCCAACATCAGCTTTAAATAATTCAACTCCGACTCGGCTTTATAAAGCCTCTCTCGGGATCGCGCAAGCTCCAACTTGGCGACGCCCAGGATAGACCGTAGATGAGAAGATTTGCTAATCTGTGAAAGTCGAACAAAAAGAAAGAGGGGGCGTGAATCTTTATGTCCGAAGAGCCAATATGAAGATACTACGTCTAAACAAAGCTACTACGGGACAGCTCAAAAGTAAAGCAAACACAAGTTTCAAAGACAACACTTAGTCAAAAAAAAATTCATTTCATTGAAATTCAGAAAGTACAAGCGGTGGCCAGTCCGCGATTAGGCAACATCTTCTGGTTACAATCAGATAAGAATTACAAATAGATCAAGGGCGGACCTCTTTAACGTGATCCTGGGTCGCTGAGGGCTCCGATCCTTGGGTGGCGGCGACGATCGCTAGGAGCATGGCCTCTGCCTCGGCCCCTATCTCTGCCTCATTGACCTCAACCTCGTCCTCTTCTTCACCCTCCTCGGAGGCGTCGTCGAACCCCGGGACGGGGTCGGGGAATAGGCGCCATCCAGCGCAATCAACCTCCGGGTAGGTCTCCTTCACCTACGCAATGGCATGGGCGTAGGCCTTCGCCATGTTGACGGCGAGGTCCCTTTTCATCCTCTCCATGGCTTTGGCCTCGGCCTCCTTAGCCACGGTGACCCTAGCAGCAGCGACGACGTCCTCCTTGTCCTTTGCTGTCGACTCCTTTTGTTGGAGCAGTAGGGCATTGTCGACCTCAAGCTTTGCCACATGGCCTTCGAGGTACTCCAAACTCACCGCCTTCCCCTCGGTTTCGGCCTTCAACCGCTCGAGCTCCCTGGCGATCCGAGTCTTTTCTACCCGAGCTCGATCGATCTCTTGCTTCAAGTCCTTTATAGTTCGGTCATCTTCTCCATCAGATGACCGAAGTGGCAAGTTATCTGCAAAAAGAAGGCAGAGCACCATTACAAACTTGGAAAGAATACAAAAGTTGAAAATCACAAGTCTACTGCTTACCGATACGGCCGCTCGTGCGATCTCGAGCGCGTCATCACCAACCCCGCCGACGTCCATAGCAGCCTTGTCCTTCGGCATCGCGAGGTGCCGAACAGCTTGCATACTGGACGACGAGTCCCCTAGAAACCCATCGAGCTTGCGGACTTGCCAGTCCGGGACAAAAACTTTCTTGTGCTCCTCGGTCAGGAACACTTCGGCCTCAGCCGTCAAAGGTGCAGTCTCCAAACCCAAAGCAGCTGTTAAGGGGAAGGCCCCCGCTTCTATTGAAGCTGAAGTCGTTGCGGAGAGGATCATGCACAAGTAAACCAAACACAAGAAGAAGAACGTGAGGCTAAAAATTAACTACTACTAGGGTTTATACGGTTGAGACCCCCCCTGAAGAGTACCTCCTCGGTCAGGTCCCTCCAAACGAACTTCGGCCGATCGAGAAGCGTCCGAACCTTCTCTTCTTCGTCAGGGCTGAGCACCAGGCCCTCTTTCACCCTTCTCGACACTTCTTCGACCCAAGTCGTCGGGATGATCCACGGCTCTGGACTCCGGATAAGGAAGTACTTGTCCCTTCAATACTTTATCGAGTCGGGACAGCTGACGAGCCTGGCACCATGCCTCGGAGCCAGGTAGAACATGAACTCCGACTTATGTTGTTGATAAAGCCAGTATACGGTCTGCAGTACCCTCAAATCTGGCTCGAGCCCTGCCGCCTAACAGTGAAGGATGAACCCGTTGATCAGCCTCCACACGTTCAGCATGAACTGAACTGGGCTGATCCGAAACCACCGCAACACCTCGATGACGAAAGGATGAAGAGGCAGCCGCACCCCGGCTATGAAGGTGTCGACAGGCCAGAAGCACATGTTCACCAGCATCGGAGAATTAGCCCTCACTCCGGGCCCTAGCAACATCAGTTCGAACTCTTCGAGGATCTGAAAACACTCCCGAACAGACGCCAGATCCGCCTCATTGAGTATGGAAATCGTCTCGTCAGCCTCCAAAGTCTCTCTGGCGACATTTTCCTCGAAGCTCTGCCCCATGCCATATATGATACGTTCGGCATGTTCGTCCGACAGGTCCCGGACCCTCTGAAGTTAGGTCAGCACCTCGGGCATCTTGCCGAAATCCCCCACTGATCCTCAACTACGGTCTCAACTACGATCGAAGAAGGCCCTCCTACGGCTTTGCCTTTGTCGACTGAAGGAGCTTGGCTTGAGGTCGTCTCATGAGCGAGAATAGGGGAGGTCTCTGGCCTCGGGGGAAAGCTAGAAATTCTCTAAAAATAAACTAAGTGTGAGATTACCTTGATGTGACAACGACGGTCGGAAAGATCACCGGAAATCAGTAAAATCTCGCCTGAAGCTCCCATTAGTGAAAAAGAATTGCCTGAGTAAAAACTAGAGTAGTGAACAAAAGTGAAAGGAGAGTGAAGTTTTATAGAGGGGGCACACTAAAAGAGACTAAAAGGCCTCAAGAAACTCAAAAGCCCAGCCCATTTACCTCAAGACGACAAAAAATTAGGAAACTCGACAGCTTTTGACTGGTCAACGGTCAAACGGTCAGCGTGCCACATGTCATTCTTCTGGACTTCGGCAACCTATACCGAGTACTCTTGCCACCGACGTCCAAAAGTAAGAAAAATCTCCTCTGGACTTTGGCAACCAGTGCCGAGCACTCTTGCCACCAACGTCCAAATGCGAGAAAAAATCTCCTGGACTTCGGCAACCTATGCCTAGCAATCTTGCCACCGACGTCCAAAT